>JBBPBO010000003.1:31062902-31407931 GCA_037974295.1 Cicer cuneatum | reverse complement strand
TGGTGCAATTTCAGAAAATCGTCACCCAACTTGGTCCTAGTGCTCATTGGGAAGTATTTGTCCAAAAACTTCTTTTTGAACGACTCCCAGTTCACTTCCTCTTGGGCTGACCCCATCAGTAGTCTTGTACTGGCTCTTGTGGTGTCGTCTCTTCGTGGAGGCATTGTTTCCTACAAAACCATCATCACTTCAGTCACACCACAACTTACACAAGACTTGACACTTTAACTTCTTGCTCCTATGCATGATCAGATAAAGACTCAAAACAATACTTTAAATCAGAGCTTTATCCCAAAATTTTAACCAAATGCTCTGATACCACAATTGTAACACCCCGAGTTTAAAACACAGCGCGAGTGTATTTTTTTTTTTAAATCAATAATTAAAATGTTTTTCCATAATTAATTCAAGAAGAATTAAAATAAAATTTTCCTAAGTCCTTAATTCTGGAAATTTAACACTAAACATTAATATATTTTCAAAAGATAGCATTATCATAACCATCCCAAAAGAGAATATCATAGTGCATAGTTTAGCAGAAAAATAGTATAATAATTTCCAAAATAAAACAAATTACATTTCCCAATTCAAAATCCTATACATTAACTCTAACTAATCATGCACTAAGCTACAGTAGCACGGTCTCTGTCGCATCCTCTACAAGTCTCGTCTCCAGCCAGCTGTCCGCCCCTCTGCGTTGTCTACAAATACGACGTGCAAGAAGATCAAGGAAAACTAACGACGTCTACGTCGTTAGTGTAACCATCGGTAGGAAAGGTTCGAGTATCATCTGAGGGAAAAGCCCAATTTCCACAATATAATAGCAAGGTTCACTGACCGAAATTAACAAATAAGCACATAGCATATATCTCACAGCAACACATACATCCATGGCATATCGTATGACAATGATGAAAATAAAGATGCTCATTTTGAAATTTCGTGACATGTATGCCTTTTCAAAACAACAATCAATTCAAATGGAAAATATGTGGTAAGTACAGCCAACACTTCAGCAATCACAATCATTTATCAGAAAATCAGATTTCATAAAGTACTCACACACATCAATTTCCAACCATCATCATATAATCCAATCGTGACCCACCGGTCAATCCCTCGATGCAATATGTATATGCTCATGTATACAATTTCTTGGAATCACCAAGGAGCAGTCGCTCAACAGACCAGCACAATATGTTTGACTTTAACGGCCCTCAAGACCAGGGTGCAATCGCTCAACAAATCAGCACCAGTGCAGTCGCTCATCAGACCAGCACTCGTGCAGTCGCTCAACATACCAGCACGTTTGACATATACCAAGGTACAATCGCTCAACAGATCAGTACCTAGTGCAGTCGCTCAACAGACCAGCACTCGTGCAATCGCTCAACAAATCAGTACGTGGTTGCGCATTACAGGGTACAGACGCTCAACAATCCTGTACCAGTGCAGTCGCTCAAAAGACCAGCACCTATATACCAAGCTATAATCGCTCAACAGATCAGTACCTAGTGCAGTCGCTCAACAGACCAGCACTCGTGCAATCGCTCAACAGACCAGCACTCGTGCAATCGCTCAACAGATCAGCACGTGTTGCGCATTACTCTGTGGCCCATCGCGGGTACCACTTGACTATGCAATGTATGAATATGCAGTGTTTTCTCTTCACTGAAACAATATGCATTATCAAGAAAATTCAACCTTCCCATCATCTGTAAAAACATCTCAACACAATCAATATTATCATCATCACAATCATGATTAAACAGTCAAGTAATCATTAACACTTTGCATTATCTCAAAATTCCATTCTTACTTATCTTAAGTCTTTCCAGTGTTTCCCAAACTCTTAAAATTCATAAAATAGTGTTTAAAACTGAGATTTCTGGAAAATACGAAGCTGTATTCGAATACAGCTTCTCTGTATTCGAATACAGTAGCCAAAAACAGTGCAGAATTACACTATGTATTTGAATACAGCCCTCTTGTATTCGAATACAGAGGTTGTCCCAGTGTAAAACTCAGTATTTTTCCACTACATCAGTAAAGTCTCAAAACATCATCACCCCCACTTCTAACTATCACAAAAGTTCCATTTTAATTCATCATAAACCTTCCCAATACTCCCCAACACTTAGGGTTCATAAACAATGTTGAAAAACTTGGAATTTCTGAAAACCCGAATCTGTATTCGAATACAGATTCCTTGTATTCGAATACAGAAGCATCAAACTGCAATTTTAACATTCTGTATTCAAATACAGCATGCCTGTAGTCGAATACAGAAGACAAAACATTGAAAATTCAGCATTTCCTCCCAGGTCATTAAAGGTTTTCAAAACATCATCCTCTCATCTTCAAAACTATTTCAAAGACTCCATTTTAAATCATTTTAACCTTTCTCAATAATTCCCAGCACTTTAAAATTCACATGACAGAGTTTAAAACTTGATTTTCTGGAAAACATGAATCTGTATTCGAATACAGCTTCCTTGTATTCGAATACAGAAGCTAAAAACTGAGTTTTTGGAAAAACCCGAATCTGTATTCGAATACAGCTCCCTTGTATTCGAATACAGAAGCTGAAACTAGTGAAAATATGCATTCTGTATTCGAATACAGCCGCTCGTATTCGAATACAAGTTTGAAAACTTAAGTAAAACAGAAGCTTGACAGGTTGTATTCGAATACACACATGTTGTATTCGAATACACCTTCGAAAACCAGTGAAATTTTTTCCTAAGACTTCAACACATTTCAAACTATTTCTTTTAAAAAAGAATAACCAAACATCAAAACAGATTCAACACTTTTCCAGAAAACACTTTCATCATTTAAAATCCCTTTTCCTTTGAAAATATCAACATCACCAGAATCACTCAAAACAGAAACAGAAGCAGAATCATCAACACCAGAACATCCAGAAACATAAACAAAATAGTCACCACCAAAATCATCAGAAACAGAATGATCAACATCAGAATCATCCAGAAACAGAAACAGAATGATCAACATCAGAATCATCCATAACCAGAACATGCACCTCCAAAACAACATGCATGGTATTCTCCAGTATGCTTACACAACCAACACAACATGCAAAGCATATTCCAGCTTTCTCACACAAGCAGAACAACAATGTTGTATTTCACAGATCATTAAACATCCCAGAATGAAATTTTCAGGTTTTAAAACAACATGCACACAGCTTTCTCAACAAGCATTTTGATCAACTTCAAAATAACATGCAAGACATTTTTCAGCTTTTCCACACAACCAAAACAGACATGTTGTATCAGTAAAACAGCAACCTCACATATTATTTAAAACCTCAAAAGAATTCATTTTCTTTCATCTTAAAAATGTCATGCAAAACAGTTTCTCTTTCAAAACAGAAACTCAAATATAACCACACCCCAAACATACATTTACAGTCCTAGAATGCAACTAGAATGTGGAAGGTGCCCTTACCCTTGTTGCGTTTTCTGCTTCTGCTCACGTTTCAGCTTTCGTTCCCGTTTGCGCGTCAAAAACCGGTGAAACTTCCGCTTGCGTTTGCTGCTACGAAACTGGGTTCTCTAGCTCCGTAATGATGTGGGGAACAACTTTTGTACTGGGGGTTTTCTGGTTTGGTGCCTAGGTTTCCAATTAATGGCACTTTTGAGGAACTCCCTCTTTTCTCTTTTGAAATCGTGAAACAGCTTTCAGAATGGGAGAAGGGAATGGATACTGTTACATGCAGTATGGGCAGTGAGGGACGAGGAATGGTGTTCTGATTTCACCATCCTTCTCACTCCTATTTATAGGCTTGTGTGGGTGCCACCTCACCCGACACTTGTCTGATCCTCAGCACTTAACCAATCTCGTCGCAATTAGCCACTAATCCCTTAATTAACTGTCCATTAATTTAATTACTCGTAATTAAATTCATTTTTTCTTCATCCAATAATTTTAATTTATCTTCCAAAATAAATATTTATATATATATATATATATATATATATATATTTACTCAAAACATACATATATTAAATATTTTACAAATATTCCCAAAATACACTTAAAATTAATTCCATAATTTTAATTAAAAATTAAGGGTCTTACAGATATCTTCTTTCATTCGCTCGCTTTGACTATGTCACTAAGATGATGATGGGTCTCGATGCTTAGATCTTTCAATAGTGTTCCTTTGCGGTGATAGAGATCATTTGCAAAGAGAGGCTCTATGTCAATTGGGTTGTCTCTTAAGTGTCGTGTTTTGATGTATGGGTCCTCTATTTTGAATGTTTCATGGTTTTGTTGACTTGGAAAAATGTAAGTTAAACAAAATAAGAACTTTCTCTAGTAGAGAACATTATGACAAAGTTTTCCTTTTCATCAATAAAAAGTGTATGAGTAAAATTTAAGGTAAACAAAGAAATAATAAGAGATAGAAGGATAGCAAACCACAATTTATATTGGTTCACCGAAAAATATGCTACATCAAATCTTCATCTTTGGTGAGATTTTTCCTTATGTCTCTCTTCAGAATGTTGTATTCTTCAAAACTTTCTTTGGATCATCCTTGATCATTAGAATATGTATATTCTAAGCCATAGAAGGCTTAGAATTCATGCTCTAAAGTGTAACTCAAGCTTACAATGATTTCACTCAATCTAACTCTTAACACTAGAAAGATTTGATAAAGTTACAAGTAAATAGGATGTGGTTGTGTGATCTAAACTTCACTCAAGTGTTTTGAGATAATGTTTTTAAATAGTAGCACACTTAGTAAAATCATCTAAGAAATATAATAACACGAGCTTGAGTGTGTTTCTTTTGAAGAGAGATTTAATGGAGAAATCACTTGAATAAGTGGATTACGATTGTAGTAGCTTCTCTTACTAGAACCTTTGGAGTCTTCAAGTATTTATAAATGAAAGGAGCTTTAGAGTAGGCTTGAAATTTCTTTTGAGCATAAGGCTCTCATAAAATTATGGCTTTGCTGTAAAAGGTGGTCAGACTCTTATGTCTCTTTTAAGACACCTATATTATTGAGCATATAAATTTGTGCGCATGTGTCAACTCAATTGTACTTTAAAGTATAACTTTTTCTTTTGTGAGGTACTTTTTCCAGATCGATCTGATTGTTTTCTTGATTTAGGAAACATACATTGAATTGATTGATTCTCATTATATCTCAAACTTTTCGAAATAGTGCAAACACATTGTATATGAGATAATCATGAGCTTTTGCACCAATATACCCTTAATCAGAATGTTCTTTTGGCATCTTTTGGCCAACATTCTATACTAAACATGATATGACACTTAAAGCATTCCTTCACAAAGGTGTTTTTTTTTCTTGATGTAATTTAGAAGAGATGCACAAGTGTTTACTATAATGAGAATATTCCTTTTTGTTTAATGAGAATTTTCATAATACCAATTAAAGTTGACTATGTTCCTTTCTATAATGAAGTTCACTCAAGCATACTTCTTAGTAATAAATAATTTGAATCACTTAAATATAATCTAACAGGTTTGTTATCTTCAAAATAAATTTAAATTAGGACCTTGTCTCAACAAACTTTGCGTTTAGTGTTGCAACAAAGCTCTGGTCTCTTCTTTTTCTTGTACAGCTTCAACTCAAAATGGAAAGTGTATATGCAAAGACACTCTGATGCCAAAGTAAGGAATGGTGTAAGCATATAGCAAGTACAATTGAAATACCTAGGGGGCAAACTCGTTATTTATAGAGTTGTTGGACTCATATTCATTGTGGTCTATTGCTATTATTACTAAGGTGATCGTTGAGATCATAGAGAGATTGTTGTTATCCGTGAACTAATTGCATGCCAAGATAAGCAATTGGTCTTATCTGATTTGACTACAATCCATTCATGAGACGATAGAAGCACATTGATGCTTATAGATTCCTTGCCTTTGGGCACATGCGCTTATAGCAATGACGTCGGGGGTAATTTCCACGTCGTGCCTTACCTTGGTGTCAATGTTATTGTGTTGAACCTCGCTCAGATTCAAACTCGCTATTGAGCTAGTCTGTTCTATTTGCATTGGACTTTCTAGATGGTCGATCCATAATATAAAATTATGGATTATAAAATTATATTACATATATAACAGTCAAAAAATTAATATTAATATTACATAACAGTCAAAAAATTTATATTTATATAAAATTATATCAATTTTAGAATAATTTTAGTATATTTAGAATGTAATAGCTTAAATTTATATTCCAATAATTTATTATTGTTTATATTCTCATTCAAATTATTATTTTTATTCAATTTTCTATGCTTTATAAAAATATGAATTCTAAAATATACTTTATAAAAGGAATTTATTAATAAGGCAAAATTGTATCCTCATTAATTTTTTCAAAATTCAATATTGCATTGAAATTTTCTTTTCCTTTTGCTTTTGATTTTTTTTTATCTCTTTATTTATTTGTGGGTAAACAATTTTGGTTTGTATTGCGTGAATCGTTGTCACTGTAGTCTTGAACATATTAAAATTGCAAATATATCATTTTTACAGGATTTTCATAAACATATTCTTAAGTATATTTTTTATTAGTAATTTTATGGAATAAATTAATCAACAAAAAATATATTTTAGGACTAAATTAACTAACTAAAGAGACATTTGAAGACCAAATTAACTAACATTAGATGCATTTAAATATATTTGATAATTTTTATATATAATCGGTAATTATTGTAATACCACTATACATATTCAAGGACTAAAATTATTGTTTATCCTTTATTTATATTAACTGGACAAACATGACTTATAACTTGTAAATGATATTTTTATTATCTTTAATTTCATTATAAGAAATCACGCGGTATTCAGAGAATGTACTACTTTTTTGTATTATCATCGAAGGAAATAAATGAATAAAAAATCATATATATTTATTTCCTTGTGAAGTTATATAATTTCATTTTTTGTTTATCTTCTCATTATTGAATTGCATTTTTCTTTCTTTGTAATCTCAACCTCAACATCAATATAAATTTTTATCCCAAATAACTCGATTCTTTTATTATTGAAAATTTTCTATTCGGAAACAGTATAAACCCTGTAACTAAGTTGGTAGCTGCTCCCGCCGCATGGATAACCTAGTAAGTGTTTATTCAATGTTGTCAATACAGTCCTGCATATTTAAGTCTATTTTTACATATTTTTACAAAAACATATCTTTTGTGTTGAAAGATTTATCATGCAGTGTACTATCATCGTATGATGTCTATGAATTATTTAGACCTGACTTGATTGTAGTCACTACTTCGTCCAGTCACTATAGTCACATCAAATAGGCCGTTGTATTATTTCAATTCATTTTACAGTTTTTGATTAATTTTTTTCTAAAAGATTAAAAAATAAATAAAACTAATGAGAGAAACAGAAGGGAATATTCATTAGATATTTTTGAGTCATGTTATTTTATTGTATATTTTTGTCTTATTTTTTGTTTATACAATTGAGCAATAATTACAAAACCTATTTAAATAGATCAACATTAACTTGTTATTGGTTGATTGATTCAAAAGATGTTTAGATAAACTATTTATTGAAAATTAATTATCATATAGGAGGTTGCTTATGCATAATTGTTTTAAATTCTTTTAAAAAATTCACTGTTTTAAATTCTTTTAAAAAAATTCACTGTTTTAAATTCTATAAGATTATGAGATAATTTGCATGAATTATAAGTAAGTTGAAAATATATTATAAATATATGATGAGATAGGGATCATTACCTGATTTCTATAAACCAAGGTTTAAAATTCAGCTGAAGAGAGAGCACCTAACCCATTTGTATTGTTGGAAGTTCAAGAATTGCAAAACTCATTCCCAATGGACCAGTTTGAAATAATGGATCATGAGGGGAGATCAATAAACGTGGTATAGAACATGAATGAGGATAGAAGCCCAAACCCATATTCAATTATGAGAAGTATGAAAAATGCAAAATTCATTGTAAAGTTGGATCGTTATTTGGGATGGGTTTGTCAAACTTAATGACCAAACCCAACCTGAAACATTTGACTTGAATTTCTTTCTAGTTTGAGTCAAACTCGATCTGAACTAATTTGATTGCGTAACATATTTATATTTTGACCCGTATATTCTGTCAATTGAAAGAAAAATACATTTTATTTATTTATATTTTATTTATTTATACATAGTGTAAAACTTTTATGTTTGACAAGTGTTGAATTTTTTACTTTAGAAATTTAGGCGAAGTGTTGGAGTCAATCAAACCAACCCGCTAAACTCTGATTTTGATTTATTTGTGTTTGACAAAAAATTGAAGTTTTGACCCACAATCGGGTCTCCCAAAGGGTGAAAACTTATAGCGGAAAAATCCCTAGTTTCATGGGACAAAGGGCCTTAATAAATTCTTGGACAAAGACAACAACCTAAGCATAACTAAGACCAAAACCCTGTGACTAAATTGTCACAGTACCCCGTTTTGTGGAAAACATCATCTGAAGAAGATCCCATTGCAACATCTCTTACGCCATTAAAAGCACAACTTAAATGTGAGATTACTCTATAAAATAAAAGCATTAATATTTGGGCATCAAAATCTAGACAGTGTATCCAAACACGGTAGAATTGTAATCACATGACTTCATTTATGAATTTCTTATACACTATTATGTTATATACTTGATTTGTAAGATAGGATATCCTAAACAAAACAATTTTGCATATACGTTTTACATGTGGACTTCTTTCACTATTATGAGTGATTTTTCATTTTGCTACTATTCATTTGTAAAAAAGTTGAATTCAACACTTAATTTGATATGTTTTTGTTAGGCTGGATTGAGCTCGGATAAGGAAACTTCACAAGTTCAACATGGAGAAATTTCCCAGATTGTTCCCAATCTGAACCAAGACCCTGTGGCTGAGCACAATGATTCAACCAACACACCAAATGACATGCAGTATGGTTTTCCTATTTCTTATAAAATTCATAAGGATTAAATATATTTAGTTCAAATAAAATTTTAAAACTTTATATTTAGTTCTTACAAATATTATCTTAGACTTTTAGCACGATAATTTTTCATAAGCAGTTTTAGTCTCTATAAAAATCAAAATAAATTGATGTTTTATCAAACGGTATGAAAGAAATTTCATTGGAAAAAAGTTTATTTCTAAGTTCAGATTTATGTTATTTTGAATTTTCGATCACTTTGTTTTCAAAAATTCATATTTAATTTATTTATTGTTTTAAATTGTTGTGAGAAAGATGTTTATATTGTTTTAAATGTGACTAGAAAAAATTATTTAAAATTGCGAATAGTATACAGGTTTTGATTTAACAATAAAACTAAAATTGTTGATAAAAAAATATTGCAAGAACTAAAAGCCAAAGAATTTTTTTATAGAATCTAAAAAGAAAATTAAATTTTATATGAACTAAAAATATATTTAACTTAATTTATAATATTATTGATTTTAATTAATGATTAAACAAGTAAATATGTAAGCCGTTTTTTCTACTTTGCAGTCTACCCCAACAATTCACTTTTACTTCTCTGTTGAACGACGCTAGTGATGCTGCTGAAGAACAGAAATTTTTGGATTTGGAATCTACATTTCCTAAGTATTATCTTATATCCATCCATTTGATCATTTGGATTCCAGTTATAGCCTTTGGAAACTTCTTTTTATTAAATTATTATTATTCTACCGTAAATAATATGTGGTAGTTTTAATGCACCAACTTAATTAGAATGTCATTTATGCTACATAATATTTTTCACTCTAACTTTTCTTAAAAAAAATTAAATATATTGCATATATTTTATCACTATCTAATTGGAAACTTCGTAAAAAACTGTGAATCACTTCAATTTACTGATTTTTCTATTCCCACAATGCCACCAAGAACTTTGGTTATGAACATGGTTATAGACCTGTGTTACCTAGACTTCTACTCCTTCTTGATATGTGTTCTTTCAATTGAAGTTCAATTTAGTCTCACATTGTCAAACTCTGCTGTTCAATGTGTAGATGTGTCAGATTACTCTTACACTATGAGCTGAGAGTAAAATCCATGTTCCTAATTTACATGGTAACAAAGATATATTTTGCAGACATTTTTTAGGAATTAAACAGAAGTCTGTAATATGGTTTTAAATTTGCGGTTGTGGTAATGGTTGTAGTTACGCGTAAAATTTTTTTATGGTGGGACAATGTGGCCTAAATTGCAGTTATAGTCTCATTGTAGAGGCTTTAAAACTTGCAATATTACGACCGCTAAGGGTGATAGTGAATGTTTAATATGAGTTTCACATTGCCAACATGACCGAGCTATATTTATTATGTGCGGACACCTACATTCTAAGAACTAACTTTTGAAAATGAGATTTAAGATCATTAAACACTTTCAATTTATATGTTTGATAATGACTTATATAACACCAATAATTTATTTCATCTCTTATGTATGACATTGACACGACATCAATTTATCTAGTCACATTCAATTAATCTCATTTTTCTCAAATAGTTACAAAGGTCTACATGTCACATATCCCCAATTATATGTAAGCTTTAGAATATTCCATACTATTGCCAAGACATGATGCCAAATATTTATGGACATAAAGTTAATGACTCTGTTCAACTCTTTGTCCAAACAATCTTTGCTAAAGAAATCATTCGGGACATGCAATGCTTTGAATTGACCACTGAGATTACACTTTATGCTTATATTAGTGATCTAGTTTACTAGCTTCATTTTTCTGATTTTGTTTAACTTGTTCCAATCATTTTGATTATTGATATGAATTCTTCAACTTAATTAGGACTGAACAAGAAGTGAGGGAACAAGTAGGCCTTACTGATGCAAATAAGGTCGCTGCAGAATATGATTCTGCATTATCTCTTCAAATTTCATCTTCAAGGTAACAAATTGTTTGATATTGTCTATAACTTTATATAGTTTCAAAATTATTCACACATGGTTGTTTTGGATGATTGGCTTTGATTGTTGATTTCTTTACATAAAATAATGATTTCTTTACAAATTATCCTTATTTAAGTTACCATGACAAACGTAAAATATTTTTCTCTCTTATAATATAAATAATTGTAACATTAATTATGAAAAAATAACACATTTTTTACAAATGTAACTTTACAGTTACTCATCTTAATACATGTGAATTTTATAAGCGAATCTTATTATAAATTATGGAGAGATTATTCTACAGTCACAATATTACCCTTAAACTCACATTGGTTAATGATATTTCAATTATTTTAAAATGACATATAGATTGGTTATTTCACTTATTTTTTGGTATAGAGCTATTTCACATTCTTTATATATAATACCCATTCAAAACATTTTGATTTTTTAACTTATCATTTTTTATTTATATGGTTGTATCGTGCATAGTGAGCAACCTTCAGATGCAATTTCCAACATGATGAGCCGTAATGTTACAGATCCTCAGAAAAATCTGGGGAAGGTAAAAATCTTGAAATTACTTTTATTTTTTATTGTTTAAGTTTGTGTCAACAACAATATAATATACAATAGCAACAACTTGGACTGCAGCAACCCGTTGAAGATAGGCCCCCTTTTAAACGAATTATTGAAGTTGGAGAGTCTTCTTCTGCTAAACAACAAAAGGTACCAATTTATACGGATCGGACCGATAAAAAAAATGAGATTTTTATTTAATTTTATTGTTAAAAATATTAACTTTAAATTTGAATCATTGAATCTTAATTCGAACGATCATCAATGCTTAAATGCGTGAATGCAGAAAATTAACTAGAAAATTGCTTTTAAGCATGTGTCCTTTCCCTTACTCACACCCCTACATTTGTATTTATATTTTTAATATTTTTCATTAGTGAATATTTTTTGAATCATTATAGATAAGATAGTGATTACGACGAAAGATTAATAAGTAAATAACATATATCTTTATTTTTTTTTATTTTCACTTAAAATATTCAATTAGATAATACATTCTAAAAATTTTAGAATATGTATTTTTGAAAAAGAGATATATTATATTTTCGAAAAAATATGAAAATTTTAGAAAATACATTATGAAAAATATATTTAATCTTTGCTCTGTCGACAATGTATGTCCTTCAACTATGCATTATTTTTATTGTCACTGTTGGTTTGGAAATAAAAAACTGTTGTAGATTAAAATTGAAATGTTTATTTTTTAATGTTAACATGATGTAAAGATTCTTTGCTGAATTGATTTATTTTCACTTTTGATTGGTTGCAGAAGGATTCGCCTGTACCTGCTGCAAATGAAGTGATAGAAGAGAAGAACCACAACTCTTCAAAACACTCCTCTGAACCTATTTCAATGTAGTCTTTCAAACATCTCAAATTAAATACTTAACTGATGATCTTTCAATTTATTTTTCTATAACAGAATGGTCTTTCTCTTTATTAAATAAATTTTAAGTTTGCTTTCAAACAAAAATTATAACTTTGTACTTTTTTTTTCAGGCAAATTTTCAATTCTCTTTATGATCCCGCATTCGAGGCTGTGGGTCTTCCAATTGATCCCAATATTCGATTGATGAAAACATTGCATGGTAAATTTAATCAAACTACTTAATTTCTGGGTAACACTTTTTTTAAAACAATTTCGCACCTATTAAAAACATGAACTCACACTAGTTCACTTACTAGTATTTTTTGGGATTATGTATACTAATTAGATTATAAAGTACGGTTGCATGTCATTGTTAAATGAATTTAATATATGTATAAGATAAGTGTAAAAAGTTTATATCATCATATACTAATTCTCTTTATGATCCCGCATTCGAGGCTGTGGGTCTTCCAATTGATCCCAATATTCGATTGATGAAAACATTGCATGGTAAATTTAATCAAACTACTTAATTTCTGGGTAACACTTTTTTTAAAACAATTTCGCACCTATTAAAAACATGAACTCACACTAGTTCACTTACTAGTATTTTTTGGGATTATGTATACTAATTAGATTATAAAGTACGGTTGCATGTCATTGTTAAATGAATTTAATATATGTATAAGATAAGTGTAAAAAGTTTATATCATCATATACTAATTCTCTTTATGATCCCGCATTCGAGGCTGTGGGTCTTCCAATTGATTCCAATATTCGATTGATGAAAACATTGCATGGTAAATTTAATCAAACTACTTAATTTCTGGGTAACACTTTTTTTAAAACAATTTCGCACCTATTAAAAACATGAACTCACACTAGTTCACTTACTAGTATTTTTTGGGATTATGTATACTAATTAGATTATAAAGTACGGTTGCATGTCATTGTTAAATGAATTTAATATATGTATAAGATAAGTGTAAAAAGTTTATATCATCATAATTACATTAAAAGTTACACAAATAATTAGTTGTAATTGTAATGCATTAATTGTGTAAAACTTTTTACATTAAAAGTATATAACAATTAAAATTTATATTTAATGTGTTAGTTCAATAGAAAAAATTTAACTTCGTAATTTCAAATTTTTTCGAGGATAGTTGTAATAATTAATAATAAATAAATAAATCTAGTTAAAAATGTATGTAATTACATGTGAGATTTTAATTAAAAAATATCAATTTGTTTTACTAGACTATTGATATTTATAATGCAGATCCCGTGAATGCAAATCAAACAAATGATTTGTTCTACTCATTTATATGAAGAATGTTGGAATTTTAAGGAGAAGATTGATAAATGGTCTGAAATCTTCTTAGACCAATTATTATTCTTCAATCAATTATTTGAAGATGGAATTATTTCTATCTTTATTAGTTTTCTTTTGGAGCGCACTAGATAAGACCTATGGTGCAGCACACTTATTTCTATATCATTATTCGGGCTACTTAGTCCCAACAATATTTTTATCATTTCCATAATATTTCTTGCCCTAAATTTGATACATCAACACCATTTAACTCTTTTATAGATTTATATTTTGACGGTTCAATATTTTCTTAAATTTGTTTGATAGTATTTCAAAATAATATTAAGGAGAGAATAAATTAGGGCTTTCCTTACAAGTGTCCTAAAAGTATTGTTTAGGAATTTTAAGAATGTTGTAAATTTCATATTCAACGGAGAACATTTATGAAAATACCTCTATATTGATTACAATAAATCTTTCTTACAAACAAAAGAAGAGTTCTCTCTTTTTATATGAGATTGAACCCAAGAGAAGAAGTAACTAACAAATTAAAAGAAACTAAAACAGAAAGCCTAATAAAAAGGAAATAAGAAAAACTAACTTTATCCTAATTATAACACAAATAAATTGGTTAACAAAGGTACAAAAAAAATGCATTAAGTAGGTCCAATATCCCACCTCAATCTGGAATGGATGTCTAATATTCCAAGTTTGGATAAAAGAAAAAAATAAGGAAAATAATATAAAGCTTTGGTGAATAAATCAGATGTCTGATCAGTAGTAGATATAGACATAAGATGTAGAACTCCTGCTTGAATTTTATCTTGGACGACATGCCAATCCATCTGAATATGTTTTGTCTGCTCATGAAATACCAGATTGGATGCAATATGAAGGGATAACTTGTTGTCACAGTAGATAACTGGTTTTGGATGAACAATGTGAAAATCACGCAATAGAAACAAGAGCCATTGTGCTTCACAAATGGCTTGCGCGATGGCTCAATATTTGGCTTTAGATGAAGAACAATAAACAATTTGTTGTTTCTTACTCTTCCAATAAATTTAGGAGGAACCAAGAAAGAAACAGAATCCAGTAGTACAACGTCTAGTGTCTAAGCAAGCACCCCAATCCAAGTCACAAAATACTTTGATGCTGAAAGAAGAACTAGCTAGGAAAAAAAGACATTTTCTGGGACAATTTTTGAGAAATCTAACAATTCGGAAGGTTGCATTAGATGTATATCAGTTGGAGCTGACAAGAATTGACTTAACCTATTAATCTAAAAAGAAATATCAGGGCGAGTATTTATAAGATACAACAGGTTGCCAATCAATTGGCGAAAAACAACAACATTGCTTTGAGGTTGACCGAAAGTGATAGTTAATTTTAAATTACAATCCATGGACATAAAACATGGTTTTGAACCTAGCAAATCTGTATCTTCAAGAAGATCCATAGAGTATTTTCTTTGACATAAGGAAATACCCCTTTTATTGCGTGCTATTTCAAAACTAAGAAATATTTAAGAACACCAAGGTCCTTAAAGTTGAAAGCAGTTTGTAAAGAAGTCTTAATAAAGTGTATTTCAGCCATGTTATCACCAGCAAGGAGCAAATCATCAACATAAACAAGGATGACAATGAAACCAGTAAAAGTAGATCTAGTAAACATGGAATAGTCAGATTTAGATTGGTGAAAACCAAATTGTTTTAAAGAAGAACATGATTTCATATTCTACTGTCTATTGGTCTGTTTTAATCCATAAAGGGATTGTTTAAGTTTGCAAACTAGAGATTTATGTTGAACATGAAGGCCAGGAGGAACCTTCATGTAGACATCCTCAATTAGATCCCCATGGAAAAAAGTTGTGTTTATGTCAAGTTGAAAAATAAACCAATTGATTATGGCAGCAATTAAAAGGAGTAATCTAATGGTTGCCATTTAACCATAGGACTGAAAGTGTCAAGATAATCAAGACTTTCAGTTTGGTTAAAACCTTTATCCACAAGGCGTGCCCTATATCGTTCAATATTACCATTGGCATGAAATTTTAATTTAAAAACCTACCTGCAACCAATCACTTTCTTATTAGAAGGTAAAGTACTTAACTCCCATGTGTTATTGCTTAAAAGTGATTGAAATTCAGAGTCCATAGCAAGTCTCCAATTGGAGTCTTTAATTGCCTCTGAATAAGAAGGTTCGTTTAAAATAGAAACATTAATATTAAAAAATTTATGAGCAGATAAATTGTCATTAGAGATAAAAGTGGATAAGGGATACAAAGTACCTTTCAATTGATTAGGAACTAAAATGTTGGTGTTTATACTACCTTGAAAGAGAGAACAATAGAAATCAGTAAGACACGTAGGAGGCTTGATACTTCTGCCACTGCGTCTGGGAGTGAATATAGGCAAATGATTAGTAGAAGAACTAGAAGCAACAGTGGGCGAATTAGAGGCAAGAACTGTGTTGAAAAGAGTGTCCTTCGTAGGTGTCAATGCCGCTATTTTAGTGGATTCAGTAGGAGAGGAAGTATCATCTGAAGCAGAAATATCAGGAGAGTTATTAAAAAGTATATGATAAGGGGATTTAAACTGGAGTAACTTGGAGGGTAGTCTATTGATAAGAAAAACAAAATGGGCGATGGCATGAGCCCAAAAAATTAAATATAATTTTGATTGAAACAAAAGACCACGTGCCACATTTAAGATATGTTGATATTACGCTCAACAACGCCATTTTGTTGAGTGTCAACACAAGAAGTGTGGTGTAAAATTCTATTAGTTTTGTAAAAATATTTCATAAGGAACTCATTCCCATTGTCGGTTCTAATACATTTCATTTTCTTATCAAACTAAGTATGAATAAAAGATACCATTGATTTAATAAGAGCAGTTGTCTCAGATTTAAGTTTCATAAGGAAGATCCAACAAAATCTACTCTTGTCATCAACAACCGTTAGAAAACATCTAAAACCATACATAGAGGGAGACGAAAAAGGTCCCCAAATACTCTTATTGTTGTTCAACAAATGTCCGGTTAAGGATTGATCTGTTGGAAACGGAGAATGTTCTCCGTTTATAATAACAAAATGGAGAACGTTCTCCATCTCAAGAGTTGTGTAATTCAAGTTTAATGTTGATTGTTTGTAATCACTTAATCATGATTAAAGTGTAAGGATCAAACACGAGTGAAGTAAAGATGAATTCAAGTGCAAACATTGGAAATTTTCCATCCCATATGCTACGTTTTGATGGAGAATGCCAGATTAGAGTGTTATTTGGATTTCAAGAATTGTTAGAAATCATAGAGAATGGTTTTGAAGAGCTGGGTGTCAATCCAACAAAGGAGCAGAGATCAAGATTCAAAGAAAACAAGAAAGATTCCAAGGCCACCTTCATTCTTCACCAATGGCTTGACACAACCATCTTTGACAAGATTTTTGATGCAAGAAGTGCAAAAGAAGCCTGAGACATTATGAAAAAGTGTTATTCTGGAGAAACCAAGGTCAAGAAAGTGAAGTTGCAGACCCTACAAAGACAATATGAATTGTTGTAGATGGTGGAGAAGGAGAATGAGAAGGTGTCTGATCTGATTTCAAGATTGAGAAGCATCACAAATCAAATGGCTGGCTGTGGGGAGAAGGTTACTAAACAGAAACTATGTGAAAAAGATATTGAGATCTTTGCATCCCTAGTTTGACTATATTGTATGTGCCATAAAAAAATCTAAAGACATTTCCACATTGAGTCTTGAAGATTTGCAGGCTACATTAGAAGCACAAGAATTGAGAATGAATGAAAGAAGTGGGGTTAAATCTAGAGATCAAGCACTGGCTGCGCAAACCAACAAGAAAGGAGACCATAAAAAGAAGGGGAAGAAGAATAAGTTCACGGAATCAGATGACGAGTCGGAGTCTTCATCAAAAGGGGGCAATACAAGTGGTAAATCAAAAGAAAGATTAAGAAACCTTGATAAGAAGGAGGTGCAATGTTACAACTGTGAGATGTTTGGACATTTTTCTCGTGAATGCTGGGATGGAAAAGAAGGAAAACAGAAGAAGAATGAAGAAGATGAAGCATGTGCTACTCAAGAAGATGAAACAGTCGTGTTGTTGGCTGCCACAAATGAAGAACGTTCTTCGTTTTCAGAAACAGTCTTGTTAATGGCTACGACAAACAAAGAACATTCTTCATCCCAGTTTGGTTTCTTGATAATGGATGTTTTAATCACATGACAAGCCACAAAGAATGGCTGGTTGAGATTGACATATCAAGAAGGAGCAAGATCAAGTTTGTTGATGATAAAACCTTGGAAGCAAAGAGAGCTGGAAACATGGTGATCAAAAGAAGAAATGGAAGGACAATAGTGATTGAAAATGTTCTGTATGTCCCAAGAATGAAGAGCAATTTGTTGAGCATTGGGCAGTTAATTTAGAAAGGGTTTCAAGTAATCATGAAGGATGATGCTTTAGAGATGTATGATGGGCAAAAGAAGATGATACTTAAGGCTCCTCTCTTGAAAAATAGAACCTTTGTAATCAACATACAAGCTGCAGATGTTCAATGCTTGAAGGCAATAAGCTCAATAGAAGAAAACTAGTTGTGGCATTCAAGATTTGGTCATCTTAACTTCAGAAGTTTGCAACAACTAGGAGTTAAGAAGATGGTTTGTGGCATTCCTATGATTGATGTGCCTGAGAAGGTTTTTGAAGTGTGTATGACAGGCAAACAATCAAGGAATTTCTTTAAATCACAAGTGCAAGCAAGAGCGAAGAACGTTCTTGATGTAGTTCATAGTGACATTTGTGGACCATTTGAGGTACCATCATTAGGAGGTAATAAGTATTTCATTACATTTGTAGATGAATTCACTAAAATGTTATGGATTTATTTGATAAAAACCAAAGATGAAGCATTGGAGGTGTTCAAGAAATTCAAGATAAAAGTGGAGAAACAAAGTGAAGAAGTTGTCGAGGTGATAAGGATAGATGGAGGAGGTGAGTATACATCACATGAATTCAAGGAATTTTGTGTTAAGAATGGAATTGAACATGAGATAACAGCTCCTTACACATCTCAACATAATGGTCTTGCTGACAAATGGAATAGAACCATCTTAGACATGACTAGAAGTATGATAAAAGAGAAGGGATTGCCATACAAGTTATGAGGAGAAGCTGTATCAACTGCTACCTACATTCTTAATAAATGTCCAACAAAGAAACTGCAAGAGAAGGTACCAGAGGAGATATGGAGTGGAAGGAAGCCAGCAGTAGGGCACTTGAGGACATTTGGTGCTCTATGTTTTAAACATGTACCAGGCTAGAGGAGAAGAATGCTGCAAGACAAAAGTGAAGCAATGATACTTGTAGGATATCATCCAACTAGGGCATACAAGCTCTATGATCCTGTCAGAGGCAAGGTGATGGTCAGTATAGATGTTTTAAGATCATTGAGCAATAAAGCTGGGACTGGAAGCAGACAGGCAGCAGCAGCCAGGTCTAGAGCCAGAAGAATATAAGTCAGCACCGGAACTAGAATCAGGAGTCCAGCAGCACGAGCTAGGCTACATAGATCCCTTTACAAGTACAAGAGGATCATCAGACTATAGGAAATAGAGATGAAGAAAGAGTATAGTCAAGCAGACCTCAGAGGGCAAGTCAATTACCAATACATTTCAGAGAATTAGAAGTGTACAATGATAGAGAAATTGATAAAAGTGGAGATCTGATGCATTTTGCCTTATTTGTAGATATTGAACCTTTGAATATTGAAGAAGCCTTGAAGAAAGGACCCTGGAAGAAATCAATAATGGAAGAGATCAATGCAATTGAGAAGAATCAAACATGGTACTTGGCAGACTTGCCTCCAAAACAGAAGGAGATTAGAGTGAAATGGGTTTACAAATTGAAGTTGAATCCTGTAACGCCCCAGATTTTTGATCCACAACGTTACTTAAAAATACTTTTAGAAAAATTTACGACAATTTTTTGTTTGTAAGAATATCTAACATTCATTCATTTAAATAATTAGTAACAATCACGTGTATTTAATATTACTAAAAAAGTTTATTCAAAACTAAAACTAAAACAAAGAAATTATTTCTAACGGAAGGGAACCCACTTCCGTATTTCTAGAATTCGAGTGCATTTTAAAGTTTGGTAACAAAATATTTAAAAATAGACTTGGAAATATAGCGGCAATTCTATTATTACAAGATTGTCTTAAAAAAACCTAGTTTTACCCCGCGTTCGCCGCTTGTTAATACTCATCAACTACTCTTGAATTTCCTCGAACTCATTAGTACCTAAAATGTTGTTGTAAGGGTCAGATTTTTTCCATCATCCACATCAAACCAAAGCTAAACATATAGAAGAATAACACAAAACATATAAAAGTAAAAACTTCCAAGTTAAAAGAAAAAATGCACAAACTGGTAAATTGCATATAAAAAACATATGTATAATGCATGCTTCTATAACTATATGATCCGGATAAAAACCTGCCACTAAGGCAACTTCTACACAGAAAAATCACCCATACCAATGAGAAAAATAAACTTGCCACTAAGGCAACTTCCACACAGAAGATCACCCATACCAATGGAGAAAATAAACCTGCCACTAAGGCAACTCCCACGAAGATTGTAAGACCCTTAAACTTAAAATTAAATTATGGATTTAATATTAAGTGTATTTTGGGAATATTTGTAAAATATTTAATATATGTATATTTTATGTAAATATATATATATATATATATAACTATTTATTTTGGAGGTTGAATTAAAATTATTGGATGAAGGATAAATTAATTTAATTACGAGTAATTAAATTCCGGGCAGTTAATTAAGATGTTATCTGTTAATTACGACGAGAGTGGTAAGTACCTGATGGTCAAACAATATTATAATAGTACTGTGTTGGATGAGGTGGCACATATGTGCCTATATATATGAGTGAGAAGCAAGAGCAAAGGCAGAAAACATTTTCCCTGCTTCCTTACTGCATGCGACAGAACCTTTCTTTCTCTTCTCTTTTTGTTTTCTGTGTTAGTGGTAACCAAAGAGTTGCTCAAAATTCAAATTACTTGGAAATCCAAGCACCGAACCAGCAAGTGTCCAGAACAAAAGTTGTTCCTCTCATCGTTACGGAGCTAGGGAACTAACTTTTTGTAGCGGTGAATGCGAACGGGAATTTCGCCGACTTTTCTCGCGATAAAGTGAATAAGAGCATAAAACGTAACAGAGGTAAGGGGCATCTTCCACTTTCTAGATTGCATTTAGGACTGTAAATGCATGTTGTTGTGGCACTGATGATGTTTTCGTTGCTGTTTTTGAAGTGAAACTGTTTTGCATGTCGTTATAACTAATTAAAATGCATGCTGTTGATGTTTTGATGATCTGTGATGTTTGTTGTTTTGGCTGAATACATCCATGTTGTTTTGTTTGTGTGGGAATATTGGAAAATGCTTTGCATGTTGTATTGGGGATGATCAAAATGCATGAGTTGGATTGTGCTGCACTGTTTTGTGAATTTTTTTGAGGGTAAGGTTTTTACTGGTGTTGTTGGCTCGTTTCTGAGTGGAGGATGTTTTTATAGTTTCATTGTGGGGAATGAAATCGTTTTTATTGTGTGATTGACTTTCTGTTTTGGTGGTTAAAGAAAAACTGTGATTTTGTTCTGGAAATATGTTGTTGTGGTGTTGATGGTGGTTTTCAAAAGAAAAGGATTTAAAATGGGTGGAGGTGTTCTGGAAATCTGTTGTTGTTGTGCTGATGGTGGTTTTCAAAAGAAAAGGATTTTAAAATGGGTGGAAGTGTTGCTGGAAAATCTGTTGTTGATGAGAAATGTTCTGAGTTTTGTGGTTTCAAAAGGATGGTGATTGTGTTTTGGTGTTGTGTTTGTTTTTCGAAGGAAAGAGTTTGAAAACATGTTGAAGTTTCAGGAAATATCATTGCATTCGAAGGTGTATTCGAATACACGCCTGCAAAGTTTATGTTTTTATTCAAATTTTAAACTTGTATTCGAATACGACCCTCTGTATTCGAATACAGATGGGTGATTTTTACTTCTGACTTAGCATTTGTATTCGGCTACGACCCTGTCGTATTCGAATACAGGATTGCAATTTTTGCCACTATATTCGCATATGTATTCGACTACGACAACCTCGTATTCGAATACAGAATGCTGATTTTTCACTATTTTAGCTTATGTATTCGAATACAAGGAAGCTGTATTCAAATACAAATTATTTTTTTTTCTTTCAAAATTCCAGTTTTAAACATTGGTTTATGAACTTTAAGAGTTGGGGAAACATTGGGAAGGCTTGTGATGAATTAAAATGGAATTTTTGAGATGGTTTGAGGTGGTGATGATGAGGTTCTTGAATTCTTTGTTGATGTGGTGATAAATGTTGATTTTTCACTGTTTTAGCTTCTGTATTCGAATACAAGGAAGCTGTATTCGAATACAGATTGTTTTTTTTTTCAAAATTCCAGTTTTAAACATTGGTTTATGAACTTAAAGAGTTGGGGAAACATTGGAAAGGCTTGTGATGAATTAAAATGGAATTTTTGAGATGGTTTGAGGTGGTGATGATGAGGTTCTTGAATTCTTGTTGATGTGGTGATAAATGCTGATTTTTCACTGTTTTAGCTTCTATATTCGAATACAAGGAAGCTGTATTCGAATACATATTGGTTTTTTTTCAAAATTCCAGTTTTAAACATTGGTTTATGAACTTAAAGAGTTGGGGAAACATTGGGAAGGCTTGTGATGAATTAAAATGGAATTTTTTAGATGGTTTGAGATGGTGATGATGAGGTTCTTGAATTTTTTGTTGATGTGGTGATAATGAATTGTTGAGATGGTTTGAGGTGGTGATGGAGTGGCTGGATTTTTAGTTGGTATTTGCATACTATTTTCAGTGAAGAGAAAACATTGCATGTCCATGCATTGCATAGTCAGGTGGTGACTGCGATGGGCCACAGAGTTAATGCGGTAACCGTGATGGTCCGCGAAGTTAAGTAGTAACCACCGTGATGGGCTACGGAATGGCCGCGTGTTCGTGGTGTACCATTCTATCCGTGCGAGGATTTAACTTCTGTATGTTCTGGCCTGTGAGAGGCTTACATACGTAAAATGTGTTGGTCTGTGAGCGACTGCACGTGTGCTAGTCTGTGAAAGAGTGCACTGGTGCTGGTCTATGAGCGACTGCACCTTGGTATACGTAAAACGTGTTGTTTTGTGAGCGACTGAACGTGTGCTGGTCTGTGAGCCACTGCACTGGTGCTGGTCTGTGAGAGACTGCACCATGGTCATGTTGGCCTGTGAGAGCCTAACATATGTAAATCATGCTGGTCCGTGAGAGACTGCACGTGTGCTGGTGTGTGAGCGACTGCACCTTGGTAATTCCAAGAAGTTGTGTACATTGGCATATACATATTGCATTGGGATGGTCGACCGGTGAGTCATGATTGGATATGATGTTGACGGGTGGAAATCATTGTGTGCAAGTAACTTATGAACTCTAAGTGTTGAATGAGTTGTTGTGTTTTGTTGAACGTATTTGTACTTGCAACATGATTTTTATATTAATTTGGTTGCTGTTTTGCAAAGGTACAAATGTTATGTATTTTCAAAAATGAGCATCGTTATTCATCATCGTTGTTATATAATATGCCCTGAGTGTATCTGTTTTATCAGAAATAATTGCTTTGTGGTAATTGTTAATTTCGGTCGATGACCCTTTACTATTATTGTGGAAAAATTGGGCTTTGCCCTCAGATGAACCCCAAACCCGTACTACCGGTGGGTACCCAGACGACGGAAACGTCGCTAGATTTCCTTGACCGTCATCTGCGTACTGCTTGGGTATATGACCCCGTCTCAAGCAGGGCAACTTACACGGGGAGATTGGCGAGGACTTGCAGGACCGACGGGGTAGTGGATTACGTAGAGCATACCCACGCAAGGATTGACTTTCCGGTACCTTCCAAATTGATATTGGAGGAGTACGGAGTTCTTGTGGACGCGGAGGATCCGATTGAAGGGGTTGAGACGGAGGCCACGGTGGGTGTGGTGACTCCTAACCCGGTAGCTGGAGGGGCTGTGTGAACCCGAGGTGGGAGAGAAGAATAAAGGACAGACGCTAGCAGCAGTTGACATTCCGGGTCCATCCAAGACATCGGATGATTGTTTTGAGATTCTGACAGCGCCGAAGAGACCCAGATCGTGGATAGATCTGACTTCGGAGGAGACTGATCCTTCCCTGTATGATGAGGAGGAGGATGTCACATCGAGGTGAGCTGCAGAGTCAGACGAGACTTGTATGGGATGCGAAGGGAATCCTTGCTACTGTAGCTTTAGTGCATGATCAGTTTAGACTTGTTGTATAGGGTTTTGAGTCCGGTGGATGTAATTATTTATTTTGGGAATTATTGTATATCTTTTCCGCTTATCTTTTCCGCACTCTGATACTGTTTAGTGGCCGCCAGCCGAATGTTTTTTTTAGATGTTATGACACCGACTTTTACGATGTATTATCTTTTGTTACATTATAAGTATTAATTCTTAAAATTTTAATTACTTAGTTATAATTCTGAGGTAATTATTTAATTACGTTCGTCATTTGAATTACGACGTATTATTTTATGAACTGACTTCATGAAAATTTTATTTTAATTGTCTTGAATTAATTCGGAAAAAGAAAAATCCTTTTATTTATTATTTCGGTTGAAATAAAAAAAAAATACACTCGCGCTGTTTAAAAACTCGGGGTGTTACAAAGATGCATATGCCATGACATGATGATATATTATCAAAGAGATATATTCCCACACAGCCCACTAAGAATCATGTCATATGCATTCAAAATCAGTTTTTAAAAATTAACATCTTATGCTTATATCCTTAAGATCACATACGACACATCTATATCATGAGTATCACATATTCATGGACAAAGAATCATAAAAATTATAACTTTCACCACATACACATAAAAATCAAAAACTTGATATCATACACACCATAAAAATTAGTACTTTAACATATATAACAAGAAAATTCAAACTCCAACTCATATACATCATCAAAATTAAAACCTCATATATATAACATAAAAATTCATACTTTACTTCATATCATTCATAAAAATTAAAACTTTATCATGTATAACATAAAAATCCATACTTTACTTCTTAAAATAAATCGTATATTAAATATTGACTCTGCGTAAAGGATTCAGGTTTCATTATTTTAATTAATTAGTCTACATTTTATTCGTTTCAAAAAGCAAGCGATCACAATTATTAATTTCAATCCATCCAATTAGCGGTCTAACTATAATTTATGTGGGGAAAAACCCTTACCTTGGCCGCTTTTCTTCCTAGTACAAAGCACTCAAACCCCACGAAATTGTTCACAAGAAAAGAAATTCCAAGCTTTTGATGCACAAAGAAGAGGAGGTGTGAAGGTGATGGTGGCTATGGTTTCGGTATTCCTTTCTGCTTATTATTACGGAGTATGGAAATATTGTGAACTTTAGGGAAAATTTAAAGTGGAGATTATTGGGTGGATAGTGTTTGGCCCAAATAAAGAATAGAAGGAAGAAAATATTATTTTATTTATTTATTTCTTAACCTTGATCATACAAAAATCAAGCCACAAACTCCAAGCCCAAATTTCTATTATGGGTTGGATCACACCAACCAAAAACTCTTAGCCCAAATTCTTCTTGTACTAAAAAACATGTATATATATAATTATATAAAACTTCTCCATTGATTAAATATTTTTTACTAATAATTTTATCTACTACAATAAATCGAACAAGGAAAATATCACACCTAAATTAATATTGAAAAATATATATATTTATAGGTCTTAATTATTTTAAATAATAAATTTAGAGGATGTTACGGATCAATTGGTAGTGGGAATGCGATTGAGGCGGTACTTATCTGCCAGGTACCAGGCTCAACTCTCACTATTAACTCTAGGTGGTTAGAATGGGTAGAAGAAGAGGTGTATGTCTCTCATCCACTAGGATTTGTGATTGATGGAAAGGAGGATAAGGTGCTCATATTGAGGAAAGCTCTCTATCGTCTGAAGCAAGCCCAAAGAGCTTGGAACAAAAGAATTGATTTATTCCTAATTAGCATTGGCTTCATTGATTGCACATTAGAGTATGGAGTGTATGTGAGGCATTACACACTGAATGGAGGGCCTGCAATGATCTTAATATGTCTATATGTTGATGACTTGTTGGTAACTGGGAGTAACAGCAAGGCAATTGTAGAATTCAATGAAATCATGAAAGAGGAGATTGAAATGATAGATTTGGGAAAGCTGAGTTACTTCATAGGCATGGAGTTTACTGAGACTGAAGAAGAGCTGATGATGCATCAAAAGAAGTATGCTGGAGAGATCTTAAGAAGGTCCAATATGGCTGGTTGCAACCCTACTGTCATTCCAATGGAGACCAATGCAAAGTTGGAAAAAAAAAATGGAAGAAGAGTTGGCAGATTCGACCATGTTCAAGCAGACTGTGGGTTCTCTAAGATACTTGTGCAATACAAGACCTGATATTTGCTATAGTATAGGTGTGGTAAGCAGATTCTTGGAGAAACCCAAGCATTCTCACTGGTTGGCAGTTAAGAGAATCATGAGATATGTTCAAGTCACATTGGAGCATGGAATTCTATTTGCAACAGATTTAAAGCAAGAAAATAGAGACTTGGTTGGATATTCAGATTCAGATTGGAGGGAGATAAGAATGATAGAATGAGCAGTTCAGGCTATGTGTTCAAGTTCATGAAATCTCCAATAGCATGGAGCTCAAAGAAGCAACATGTGACAACACTTTCTTCATACGAGGCTAAATACATTGATGGCAGTTATGCAGCCTGCCAAGCATTGTGTTTGGAAGCATTAATAGCAGAACTAAAGCTAGAAGTATGCAAGCCAATTCCATTGATGATTGACAATATTTCAGCAATAAATCTGGCAAAGAACCCTGTGCCTCATGGAAGAAGCAAACACATTGAGACAAGGTTTCATTTCTTAAGAGATCAAGTTGGAAGATGCAAGTTGAAGCTCATTTATTGTCAAACTGAAGTTCAACTGGCTGATATCATGACCAAGGCTTTGAGGACAACTAGATTTGAAGAGTTAAGAAGATTACTAAGTGTAAAATCACTTAGAAACTTGAATTAAGGCAAAGTGTTGCAAACGGAGAACGTTATCCGTTTGTAATAAGAAAACAGAGAACGTTCTTCGTCTCTAGAGTTGTGTAATTCAAGTTTAATGTTGATTGTTTGTAATCACTAACTAACTAACTAATCACTTAATTAGTTGGTTAATTAGAATGAATATAATCAAACCAATGTATATAAAGCATAGCTACATCAATGAAATTTTAAGAAGTTCATTCATTCACATTGATTCTATTCTTCCATTTTATTGCACTTGAAATAATTATCTTGAAAGCTAACATGATCACCATATTGATGAGTTGGTTGTTTAGGAACTTTAAAAAAACAAGTTATTTAAGTAACAAAATACGCAATTATAAATGTATATTTACTAGAAGACGTATAAATACACTTGGTCATATATAATTTTTTAAATATTAAGCATATTTAAATAGAAAACAATTTGAAATTGTGTTATCATCGGTTGAATTCGTAGCAATTGGCCGTACAGACAATATTATCATGAATTGTACACTACAAGAAAAACTGTTATTACCTACGGTATATTTTATCTTTACCCACGGAAAGTCCGTAGGTAACGTAAAATTACCCATGGATTACCCACATACACGAGTCTGTAGCTATTTCGCTCGTAGGTAAATATTTACCCACAGATAATCAGTAGGATACAGTTACTTAAGGAATGTCTGTGGGCGATATGACTAACCGATTTTCCGTGGGTAATATGACTCACCGATTTTCCGTGGGTAAAGTTACCCATAGATTTTTCGTGTGTAAAGTTACCCACAAATTACCATTGGAAAGACAGAGCCAAGCAGAAAGAAAAAGCAAACCAAACTACTCAGAAGCAAATCATTTTTGTCACTAACGTACATCCTCATTCAATTTTGTATTTCATCCTCTCGTAGAGGATACAGTTTTAAAAACAGCTTATAAACAAATTTTTAAAACTATAATATCTCTATTTAACCCCCTTCTATTGATATTTTAGCTACTTCAATTGGCATCAGAGCAAGGTTCGCTAGAAAATTACTTTTAACTGTGTAAGAGAAAAAGACCAGGAAAAAGAAAAAATGTAAGGAGGATCATCTAGCAGACATCCCTACTTTGATGGCATAGATTACTATCATTGGAAAGGAAAAATGAGGTTGTTTCTTATATCAAAAGACAACAACATGTGGTATGTAGTTGAAAATGGTAACCACATCATTAGAACAAACAATGCTGACTCAACCTCAGATGAAAAACCTCAAGCACAATGGACTGCTGATGAAAATGCCAAGGTACTCCTAAATTCTAAAGCTAATTTATTTATAACGTGTGCTTTGAACAAGGAATAATATGACAAAATTGAAGAATGTAAAAGCGCCAAGCAACTATGGGACACCTTGAAGATTGATCATGAAGGATCTAGTCACGTAAAAGAAGCAAGGATTGACATGAGAGTACGAGAATTTGGACTGTTCGAAATGAAGAAGGAAAAAACAATTGATGAAATGTTCTCAAGACTCACTATCATACTAAACAACTTGCACTCTCTTGGAAAAGAATATTTTGTCCAAGAGTGGATAAGAAAAATACTGAGGAGTCTACCAAGAGAATGGAGACCAATGGTGACTGCCATCACAGAAGCAAGAAACCTAACTACCATGAAATTAGAAGATTTGGTTGGAACTTTAAGGGCACATGAACCATTGTTGCTTTTAGATAAACCAAGTGAAAAAGGAAAAATGGTTGCTCTCAAAACAAATAAAACAGAAAGTCCATCCTCCAAACGAGTTGAAGAAGTCACAAAAGGATAAAACTACGAATATTCTCTATCCGAGGAAGAGGATGAACTCGCGCTGATATCTAAAAGAATTCAGAGGATAATGAATCATAGAGGACAAGATAAAAGACCTCATCAAAAAGAAAAAACTGGTAAAAGTCAGATAACATGCTTTGGGTGTAACAAGATAAAGTCCCATAGTTAAAGGAACCCAAGACGATTTCCCTACAAAAATAAATCAATGATGGCCAATGGGATGACAGTGACGGATCATCCTCTGAATAGGAAAAAGAAGAAGCAAACCTCTGTCTCATGGCAAACTTAGATACTAAAGAGGTAAACGTAACATAACTTTTTCCTTCACGTGAAAAACTAGAAATAGAATTTGATAATTTACTTAATGACTCAAACACTCTATCTCATAAATGTGGTTTTCTTAAAAATCAACTTTATGAGATAAAGAAACTCAATGAGGAACTTCAAGCTACTCTTAGAAAAATGTCTGAGCAGCAAAAAGTTCTTAACAAAAGGAATGTCAGAATTCATCCTCCAGAAGAGGAAACAGAAAATAGGAGTTTAAAAATAAAAGTTGAAGAACTTAAAATGGACATTACCAATTTTGTTAAATCCAGTGAGACTTTTCAAAAGATTATGGGATCTCAATTTGGAATTTTTGACAAGGTAGGTATTAGCTTTAAAAGCTCTCAAAAACAAAAATTATACGAAAACTTCTTTCCACCTAAAAAACAAGAGGATAGACCAAAATGTACTTTTTGCAAAAAAAACGTGGACACATTATCAAAAATTGTCTTGCGAAGAAAAAGGCTGACAATATCAAGAAAGGATGTTCCTTTTGTGGTAAGTATGGACACCTTGACTCTACTTGTTATCATAAAAAGAAAATCCTTACAAAAGGAAAAACTAACCAACAAGAACCCAACACTATATAGGTACCTAAGTCACTTTTAAACTCTAACACAGGAACATCCTCTTATCAAGAAAGAAAGCATTGGTTCTTGGATAGTGGATGCTCAAGACATATGACAGGGGATAAACAATGCTTTATCTCTTTGGTGAAAAATGATGGAGGGTCAGTCACATTTGGAAACAACGATAAATCATAAATAAAAGGAATAGGTATTATTGGAAAAAATAATTTTGCCAAAATTGAAAATGTTCAATGTGGATGGTTTAACACACAACTTACTAAGTATCAGCCAACTCTGTGATAGTGGGCTTGAAGTAATATTTAAACCAATTATATGTGAGGTTAAACACTCACTCTCAAGTAAAGTTTTTTTCTCTGGAATTAGAAAAAGGAATATGTATGAATTATATCTAGACGGCTTGCCTACTGAATCTTGTTTTATTTCTATTAAAAAGGATAAATGGATTTGGCACAAACGAGCTAGTCATACAAGTTTAAATACCGTTTCTAAATTATCAAAATTAGAACTAGTTAAAGGTCTTCTAAAAATTAATTTTGAAAAGAAAAAAATTTGTGAAGCTTGTGCCAAAGGAAAACAAGTTAAAAGTAGCTTTCACTCAAAAAATATTGTCTCAACAAATCAACCTCTTGAACTTCTTCATATGGACCTTTTTGGTCCTATCAAAACTCCTAGTCTCAGTGAAAAAAGATATGGATTTGTGATTGTTGATGATTTCTCACAATTTACTTGGGTTATGTTTTTGAAACGTAAAGATGAAGCATTTGAGGCATTTCGTCATTTCTGTAAAAAAATTCAAAATGAAAAAGGAATAAAAGTTATCTCTGTGAGAAGTGATCACAAAGGAGAATTCGAAAATGAAGCTTTCAAAACTTTTTTTTGATGAAAATGGGATATCACATAATTTTTCTTGCCCAAGAACTCCTCAACAAAATGGAGTTGTTGAAAGGAAAAGTAGAACCCTTCAAGAAATGGCTTGAACAATTTTGAGTGAAGCAAACATTGAAAAATATTTTTGGGCTGAAGCAATCAACACAGCTTGTTATGTGTCAAACTGAGTATCCATTAGAAATTTTTTGAACAAAACTCCATACGAGTTGTGGAAAGGGAGAAAACCAAATATTTCTTACATTCATATATTTGGATGCTATTGTTACATCTTAAACAATAAAGAAAACTTCGGAAAGTTTGATCCAAAATCTGATAAAAGGAATTTTTTTAGGATACTCCACATTGTCAAAAGGTTATAGAATATATAACCTTAAGACTCAAAATGCGGAGGAATCCATGCATGTTTTTTTTTATGAGTTTGAAGACTCGTGTTTAGAAAATATGGATTAATATGAAGAAGATGAACGTTTATCCTCTAACAATCAATGCTCAAATGAAGAGGACAATTCTAATCCAACCTCTCAGCAACCTCCAAGAGGATGGAAATTGGTAACTCACCATCCTCCAGATTAGACCATTGGAAACATGACAGATGGGGTCAGAACCAGACAATCATTAAAAGGAAACTTGAACATCATGGCTATGATATCTCAAGTTGAACAAAAAAACGATTGATTAAGCAATTGTTGACAAATCTTAGGTAAACTTTATGCTGGAAGAATTGTCACAATTTGAAACAAACAGAGTTTGGGATCTTGTGGCTAACCCTCAAGACAAAACCATCATTGGAACTAGATGGATTTTTAGAAACAAATTAAATGAGGATGGAGAAGTCATCAGAAATAAAGCAAGACTATTGGCAAAAGGATACAATCAACAGGGGGAAATTGACTATGCTGAAACATTTGCACCTGTTGCTATGCTTGAGGCTATCAGAATACTCCTTGCTTATGCCACTCATAAAGGTATTAAAATATTCCAAATGGATGTCAAAAGTGCCTTTTTGAATGGGTTCTTAAATGAGGAAGTATATGTTCACCAAAGATCTTCTAAAGATCTTCTAAAAAAATACGACATGAATTCAACCAAAATTATGGGTACCCCTATGCACCCATCCTCAATGCTACATAAAGACGATGAAGGAAATCCCATATCAGAAAAGGATTACAGAGGAATGATTTGATCATTGTTATACCTAACAACTAGCAGACCAGACATAGTATTTGCAGTCGGTCTATGTGTTAGATTCCAATCATCACCTAAAGAATCAAACCTTACTACTGTAAAAAGAATATTCAAATATTTGGCTGGCATCACTGATATTGGTCTATGGTACAAAAAATGTCAAAATCTTGATCTTACAGCTTACTGTGATGCTGACTATGCAGGAGACAAAGTGGAAAGAAATAGTACAAGCGGAGCTTGTCAATTTCATGGTTAATCACTCATAAGTTGGTCATGCAAGAAACAAAGTACCAGTGCCCTCTCAACTATTGAGGCTTAATATGTCTGAGCAGCACAATGATCCTCTCAAATGCTATGTGTAAAAAATCAACTTGAAGATTATTCACTAAGGTACGCCAAAATATCCATTCTTTGTGATAATACTAGTGCAATTAATCTTTCAAAAAATCCCATACAAAATTCTTGATCTAAACATATTGAAATTAAACATCGTTTCATACGAGATCATGTTCAAAAAAGGGATATAGAATTAATTTTCATTGAAACAGAAAACCAACTTGCAGATATTTTCACTGAACTTCTCTAGGAGGGTGGTTTCAAAAATATTTTAGAGAAACTCTCCATCACCAGAATGTCAAAACTATAATAAATATTTTTTGGGTCAAAATCCATCCTCCCTAAATCTGAAGGTCATACACTAAATTTAAAATTCCTCCTCTAAAATCTGAGGATGGGCAACTCAGATACCCACCATCCTCATCCATAATTTGAAGGGGAAACTAAAAGTCAGAAGTAGTACAACTCCTACATGCACGTTTTTCGCTACTGAGTGTTTCTCTCTCCCCTCTCTTCAACCACCTCCTCGTAAAACAATAGGCAATAACTTCTCTAATGGCTACTTTCACCTAGGAGTCATCACTTTACTCTATCCTCTAAAATGATTACCTATTAACTCCTTTCTCTTCCTCTAACGGTTACTTATTCAATTTCTCCTTCTCAAATTTGTTCAAAACTCATTCATCGTCCCAGATTCATATCCTCAATCAAGCTCTTAACAAATCTTGAAAACACTCTTCATCAAATTTGAGAAACATGGCTAGGACAAAATTTTCTGCAAAAAAGAAAATCTCAGCAACTCTTTAGAAAGTTTAACAGAGAGTTTTTCTAGTGATTCATTTCACTCTCAAGAAGAAGCATTGTCACCGGAGATTGCATCTCCAGAAACGGCCAGCATCATCCATCCTTCACTGCACATGACCACTCAACCTGTCCTCTCATCTCCTCATCCCTCATTCATAAAATCTAAAAATGCCTCATCCTCCAAAACCTCCTCTTTTGCTCCTACCAGACGTTTGTCATGAATAATGTCTAGAATTCTCTCTTGAAGAAAAACACCTCAAGACAATACCATTCAAGTTGTTGACTCTGATGACTTAGAAACCACCCAATCTGATATCTCTAAACCCAAAACTCAAACCTTCAAAACCTCTCAGAAACGAGTCTTCTCCAAACCTCATGTTTCCTCATCCAAAGCATCACAAAAATTCCTTTATTCGAGTCTAAAGACTTGGAAAATCGATACACTGAGAAATGGCAAGACAAGTCCGTGATAAACGGCAAAACTATAGATGTTGAAGGATTAAAAAAGGTGGATTTGACGTTGAAGAAATTTTTGACCAACTTGGTTGAATCTCTTTTCTGCGGATCGACGAACCTCAATATCGAAGACTTGTAAAAGACTTCTATGCCACTACAAACGTTTCTCAAGGTGATACTTGTATCAGCATCATCCTCAAAGGGATACATCTAGAGATTACTCCAACCTCCTTATGTCAAATCCTTGATATTCGCGATGAAGGATCACACATTTTCACTGAGTCACGGTACTCTCAGTACAAATTTAGTTGAACTTCTGTTCTCAATAACATTCTCATCAATTCATTCTGTTGTTCCTCGAGCTGAGAGTTTTGAAAATGTCACTGAGCTTGACCTCTTGATAATACATCATCTCATCTCAAGAAACCCCTTACATATGAGAAATATCATTTTTTGCTTCATAATGAATCCTGCTAAGCTTGGAAGGCCAGCTCCCTATGGAATGATCCTAACAAAAAATTTCAAAATTTTCAAAGTTCCTTTTGAGGACGAACATTCAGTCTATTTCAACTACATTTTTTCTTCAAGAAATGTCAACCAAATGCGACTCAATCCCAAACACAAGACTTCTCACAAAAAGGCTTCCAACAAAGAAACGTTTTTCTGTTTCCCAGACTACAACTAAGAAAAAAACTCAAAAAACCACTAAAAAATCTCCCAAGCCACCTAAATCAAGAACTCCTTCATTTAAGGATGCCTACACTATCCCCATTTACGAACAAACAACTCCTGCAAACCCATCACTACTTCACCTCCTCCGTCGTTTGATTTTGAAGTACACCCCTCTCCAACTCATCACATCTTTCCACAAGCCACTGAAGATCATCCTCTTGTTGAGGATGTACTAGAGGATACTCCTTCCCACCTCATGGAATATGGTGTGGAACTATATTACGACTTAAACCTTACTCCTGATCGTTTTTCACCTCCAAGAGCACCTCAAGCTGCAGAGGCTATGGAAATCTCTCAAAACCTGCAGGACACCTTCTTGTTTCCTTATCCTTCTGTTAGTCCCACCCAACCTGCTCAAGTCTCATGCACCATGTCCCAGATTTTCACCTCTCCATCAAAGGTCAATCATGTTCCCATATGGAATGATTCATCCGTCCCACCACAAACTAGTGGTGAACCCTCAAAATTTCCATTTCTTGAGGTCGTCAGACGTTTCAGCTCCATTGACTCATTTCTTGCAAAAATTGGTGAAAAATCTTATCAAGACAAAGGTGTAAGCTCCCAAAACAAGAGTGCAAGCGTAAATGCAATGTCTCATGATCTCAACCATCCTATGTCTGATCAGAGGACAAAGGCTCAGCAAACTCAGGCTCTTAAGAAGATATAAAAGGATCAAAAACAACTATTGTCCAGTATAAATTATTTCCAACAACCTTAGTTCAGTTTGGTCTTCTCCTTGAATGGGTTACCAAACATCTAGTTAACACCATCGCTCCTGGAGTTCAACCTCCCGTGCTACCAGCTCAACCTCTCTTACAAATCTTCCTCATCCCTCTACTTCGTCCTCGTCTGACGATTCCTCTCTGTCCAAGTAATCTAGAGGATCCAAAATTTTTTTGATGGTTGAAAAATTCAGGGGGAGAAAGATTATGGCAAAAATTGTCAACTTTTTGTACAAGAGGATACTTTTTGAAACTTTATAGTTCAATCCTCTTTTCATTATGCATTCAAATAAGTATTTTTATTTTGTAATCACTATCTACATGATATGAAGTCATATTTTGGTTCAAATTAATTATCTCAAATATTTATGCATATATTGAGGGGGAGCATTTTTTTTTAAAAAAATCATCAGCAAAATTTAAAAATACGCATATGTTAAAGGGGAGTATCTTTACAAAAAGCACTAGTGCAATTTCGGTCAATAGAATCATAATCTAAAGAATTTTGTCATCATCAAAAAGGGGGAGATTGTGACAAAATCTCTCTCAAAGGTTTCAACGATGACAAAATTATTTCAAAGATTATGATTATGTTTATTATCTAATCTGTGTTTTTGAGTGTATTCAAAGTTAGAAAACAGGTCATTCCTCATTTTGAACAAAAGAAGTATATTTGATACAAATTAACACATCCTTCAAGCTAGAGGATAAAAAAGTAGAGGATGAACCCTTAACCTTTTATACAGAGGATATACAATACTGCAGAAAAGATGAATCTACGACTAATTCAAGGAAGATGAATTTGTATCCAAAGACAAGCAAATACTAAAGCAAAAAGACAAACAAAACATTTGAAGATGATCAACGCTAGAGGACAAACAATGAAAGGATGAACTTCTGGTTCCATTCATCCTCTTACGTAGGAAATGGACAAAAGTACCATATTACGAAAAAAAATGTTGTCCTTGACATGAAAAGCAAGACTCTACAGTTCTTGGAAAAGGAAAACATCAAAAGTACTAGGTTGTTCTCTTTAAGACATTTTGTGTTCATTAGTATTGGTCTGCAAATTTAAGGTACAAAACTTGTTAATAAGATATTTAAAAATGGTTAAATAGAAGAAAAAAAAGTAATATAAATGTATAATTTCAATTAAAAAATTCTCAACTTTTTAGTTTGTTGACAATTTTATTCACTTTTAGTTCTTATTTTAAAAAAAAATTGATACAAATTTGATACTTTTAATCTCTAAAAGGAAGTCACTATAAAACTAAAATTGTAATTAAAAGCGAATAATTTTTGAAAAAACTAGACTTGAAAGAACATAATCTTATAAGAACAAAACATATTTAACCATTTAAAAAATTATATACTTAAATAAAAATTCATTTTAGGTTTGAGATAAAGTTTATTTCATTTTTAGTATCACAGAATTTGCATGATTAAAACGGTTAACAATATTCCAAATAATAAAAAATCTGCATGATTAGAATGGTTAACATAGAATTAGTAAAATAACATTTCACTACCTTCTTTTTGTCAGGGATTTGATAAGTAATAGTGCCCATGAAATCAACACCGTCATACTCCTCGCATGTCTACCAAATTTAGAAATGGTTATAAATATATAATTAAAATTAGGCTAAATAGCATATGTGGTCCCTTAACTTAATTTCAGTTAATGTTTTAGTCTTCTATCTTTTTTTTTCTTCCCAGTTTGGTCCTTTATTTTAATTTTAAGTGACAAATTGATTTTTTATGTTTTAAAATGTCAACAATGTTATCCTTTTTTATTACAAAAATTCAAAAAATTCATCAAAATTTTCAACAAAAACCCATAAAATTAATTATATTCTTCAATATAATACAAATTTCATCAAATTCAAAACTCAAATCTTTAAATAAACTCATTATGTATATGATTGAGTAGATAGATTTATGTGATGTGATAATAAAAGATCGATGCATTTTGATAAGTTTATGTGATTATGATGATGTATAATTAATAATAATGATGTTATAAATTTTTGATAAGTGTATGTGATGATGTATGATTAATGATAATGATGCTATAAAATTGTGATGAATTTATGTGATGAGAGATGATTAATGATAGTGACGTTATGAATTTGTGATGAAATTATTGAAGTACCCCATAATTGATGAAATAGTGATGATTCCAACTTTTGCTAAAGGTGATACTCTTAATGGAGTAGTCTATGCTATCGAGGGGCGAAAATAGACGTTCGGAATATTTGAAGTTGATGTGAATTTTGAAGTGGAGATTATTTTGTCACCATATAGGTAGGGCCTGACAAGCCTAGTGATTCCAGGGAAGTACAACTGAATGAGTCTGATCATGGCGGTCTGCTGTTGAGCCTTAGGGAAAAATTGTTAGATCTTGGAGGTATTCGGGTGGAGAATTCGTAGGTGAATTGGAGGGAGTACTCCAAATGTCGGGAGCTACCATGCAACACACATTTACCTCGACTGTCGCATATATGTGTCTCGGGTTGAGTTGAGGGGATCTATGAGGATAGGGCCAATTTGAATTGTCTGTCCACTAGGATGGTGGCATAGTATCAAGCCTCCTAACCAAGTACTTTAGAGTTAGAATGGTACCACATTGTGAAGTAGAGTCTAAGCTTATGCATAACATTGTATCTTCTTGTGATTAATATGTATCGTGTGCGATAATAATTTCTCTCAGATGATTTGATGTTATAGTGAAATGTATTGATTTCTCTAGAGTGATTTTGACTTTATAATGTGATGTTTTTTTTTCTGGAAGAATGTTTGTATAATGATACGGTTTATTATGATTAATTGCGTGTTCTTCTTACTTATATTATACTATCAATATGATTTCGAAACTCACCTCCTTCGTTATTTATGTTTGACTGACTTGGCTCTGTGTTTGTGAAATCGTAGTTATTACAGGTTAATGAGTCTGGAACTCTAAATTTGGGAGAAACCCCGCTCTGATAGGTGATACCAGGAATTAAGAGTTGTAATTTGTATTTTACTTTCGATTATTTAATTAGAAAAGACTTTTTGTATTAAAACCTTATAAGTACTAGTAAGTTTTTGGAATTAAATTAAGAAATTATAGTTAAGTCAAGTTCATTGAGATTGCATTGTTTTAATTAAGGAATAAAATTACGAATTTGATGAAATTTGTATTATGTTAAAGAATATAATTAATTTTATGGGTTTTGGTTGAAAATTTTGATGAATTCTTTGAATGTTTGTAAAAAAAAAGGATAATATTGTTGACATTTTAAAACATAAAAGATCAAATTGTCACTTAAAATTGAAATAGAGGACCAAATCGGAAAAAAAAAATATAAAAAATTAAAACGTTAACTGAAATTAAGTTAACGGACCACGAATGCTATTTAGCTTTAAAATTATTAGTGTACAAATAGTTAATAGTTATAGAAAGTGTTTGCTAAGAAAAATAATATACAATTGGTGTAACACAAACCTTTTAATGATATTTTTTTAAATCATAAATGCTTTAATTGTCCTCAAACATCTTTTTGACTCCATAAATATGAAAAAGTTGGTCAACATTTTTCCAATTGATTTTCACTTTGAAAAGCATCTCTTTTTCCAGTAAGCTGTGTGGATCTCGCATAGGCATCTGCAGCATTTCCCTATTATTGATTTGTAACAGAAAACACTTAATTATAAAGTATTCATTCTTTTAAAGCTTATAAAAAATAATTTGTATAAACATATTTAAAATATTTATATTCAAAACTGAGTCCATTAGTTTCTTTGCAGTTTTTCCAAAGTTTGGTGAGAGAACATTGTCAAATAACACGAAAGTAGTCGACCCACTCTCAATCTCTCATCAAGAACATCGATGTGCAATTTAAACCTTATTAGAATAATTTATAGTTTAAAACGTAGATATGTAACAAATATAAAAAAGATAAAAATTAATGATGAAAATAAATCTTATACTTGCAGAAACCATATCGTCACAACTTTCACTAGAATTTTGTGCAAACGGGGTTCAACCTTCCTGAAACAAATGTCACTGGACTCGTAGGACGACTACTTACCGGTGTCAATATCAACAATTTTAGCCAGCACAATAAACACATACTTCTACTTGACATTTGAAGGTGTTGAAAAACACAATAAAATGAAGTTTAAATTGTGTTTTGTTATTTTTCAAACTATTTGAGTAGTTTAAACAAAAATATATATTCTTTATCAAATCATTCAACTTATGATTATAGAATAGTTTAAGTAAAATAAAGTTGAATTATAAAAAAATTAGAATAAATAACATAATGGAAATAGAGAAGGGACGCAGTATTTTTATACTAGTTCACAAACTGCTGCTACATTTAGTTTTCTATAACAGACAAAATTTTGTCTCAGTACATTTAATGACTTAATCTACTGTTCACTAGATGAAAATTGACTTCTAGTGACAAACAAAGTGTGTCACTAAAAGTCAAAAACTGTAGGTAAAAGTCAAAAATAATTTGAGTAACACCCGGACCACTATCAACTTTAAGGGTGGGTCTTGCTATGTATTGAGGACTGTTCCTCCGGCATTGTCTATCACTAAAATTTATTATTATTTATTAAATTAAATTTATTGTATCTCATTACTAATTGTAATTCTAAATTATTAATAAGAGTTAGTTAAATTTAAATTTCTAATTTATTTTTTTTAACTAATTCCATTGAAACTTATAATAAAATTTACTAATTCCATTAAATGCATGTTACTTGCATTCCTAGCATTTGAATTATAGCACTAACATGAGTATCATATCCTTGTGGCAATATTAAAATGAAATTTTGAGCATTAGACACTTATAAATAGAAATTCCATCAACAAATATTTCTCTACTAATTATAACATAAAATCTTTGCAAAAATGATACAATAGTTGATTTTCCATAACCACTTCCTCTAACTAATGCCAATATTTTACTTGAGACTTTAAGATAAAAATCATTTATGATCACACTTTCTGGTCGTGATGGATATACAAATTTAAACATTCTTAAATTCAACTTATCCTAACACTTGATCTTAAATCTCTCATTACATGTTTTCAAAATCTATATTTGGAATCCTCCAATGGAGCTTTTTTGTTCCTGAATCGGTTGAAACCGCTTACACCTCGAACAAGTGTAAAGTAATACAAAATCAGTTGATACCCAGTAGAAGTGAAACAAAGTTGTGTGCAAGCAAGCTTACAATGAGGAATGGAGATACTGATTGGAGCACTACTAGAAATTAACGTTTTTCATGCGGATTTTCCTGCGGAAACATACCCGCAGGTAATACACAAGGATTTTCGTGACAGTTAAAGTTTTCTTTTACTGCGAATTTACATGTGGTTATACATCCGCAGCAAAGTTTACCTTCTTTCCTTTGGATTTATCTACCATAAAAGTCCGCAGAAAATATCAGCAGTAAATTCCGCTGCAAAAATAATTTTCAGTTAATTTTTAAAAAAATAATTTTCAGTTATTTTTATTGTAATGTATATATCATATTAATTAACAAATACTTTTAAAACTAACAAATACTTTTGTAATATGGTAATTTGAAATTAATTATTTCCATCTAAATTAATTATTTCCATCACCTGAACAAAAAACCAAATGCGGCGATATTATCATATTTTTTTGCAAATAATCATTTCAAATTACCATATTTGCAAATTATCCAATGCAGCTGATATTAGCTCCAATTGCATCTAAATTAATTTTGCATCACGTGAACAAAAAATCAAATGCGGCAATATTATCATATATGCAAATAATAATTTTGAATTACCATATTTGAAAATTATCAAATGCGGCGATATTACTTTATTTACAAATCGACGACGGCGTAGATTTTCAAATTACAATTTTATTATTATTATTATTATTATTTTTTATTATGTTTATTATTATTACAATTTTCTTTTTTAAATTATTATTATTATTATTATTTTATTTGTAATTATTAATATTATTAAAATTAAAATTATTATAATGTAATTATTATAATTTATTAAAGTATTTTATTTCATTTAATAATCATTTTATTTGATTTATTAATTATTTTAAATTTTTATAATTAATAAAATTATTATTATTAAATTATTAATATAATTATTATTATTTAATCTGTAATTATTAATATTATTAAAATTATTATTATTATTTATAAAAGTTTTTTATTTTTTTTTATTTCATTTTATTTAATTTATTAATTATTTTCATTGCAATTCACTGTAAAATATCATAATTCCATAATACATTTCAATTTAATAGAAAAAAATTAAAATAAACCTATAGAAATAAACTTATCATATATCATCAAGTCTACGTACAGGAACCCATATGTCATAGTATTAATTCATTAATTTTTGCATTCAACAATCAAACAACAGAAATAATGAACCAAATAAATAGTAAAATTCTTATAGTTATTTAAAATAAAAATAAAAAAGGGAGAGAAACAATTTCCTAGAGTTTTGGTGGATCCCCTAGAAGAAGTAAAAACATCATCAATACCAGCAAACTGCAAAACCTTCTTAGGAACCCTAGCAGCAACAATTCCAGAACCACAAGGAGCAGGAACCATCCTCACAGTAACAGAACCACACTTTCCAGTAACCTTGCAAGCAAATCCTCATTTTAAAAGTATTTGGTGAAAGGGACAAAGCCTAAATCACATTGATTTGCTATGTAATCAGTTCCAATTAGAAGCATAAGATAAGAAATGTTCAACTACATGAGTGAATTTATGGACTCCAAATTTCTGAAATCCTTTTCTTCTCTACTACCTTCAACTAACCCTAATCCCCAAATCCATGAACCCTAAATTCATATCTATCGTTTCAGTTAGTGATTTCAATCTCATCTCTCTCGTTTCAGTTCTCGATATCAATCTCATCTCTCTTGTTTCAGTTTGCGACTTCGAAAAACCCAGAAACCCTAAAGTATTCTTCTCGCTGTCACACTTTAACACCTCGCAGTCGCACCTATTCCAACCGCAACACCTCGCCGTCGCATCTCAACTATAGTCACCGCCGTCACATCTCGCTGCTGCATCTCAACCATAGCCACCACCGTCACACCTCGTCGCCATCGAATCTTAACTCTTTACGTCGCCGTCGTAAGTGTTTCATTATTCATTTTCGTGAACTATAGTGAGTTAGGGTTTTGATTTTCGCCATCGAATCTTAACTCTTTTGTATGTTGTTTCTTTGAACATTTTCTCCACGATAACATTGAGAACTCGAGAATCACATTCCATTTCATCACATCACAATACATAAGATACGTCAATTACTGCAACTGGATACATACAGTACAATAGCATAATAGCCATCGTAGTGGTGTTTCTTTGATTCGACTTCAGTAATAGGTATTTTTATCCTTTTCTTCAAAAAGAATTTCAATTTACTGCACGGTTTCTCCATTTCACTTCCATCTCTGTCCTTCTTTGCATGTCTTTCATTACACTTTTTTTTTTCACTCTAAAACTTCTTTTTTTTTAAATTGTATTTTTGCGAGTTCAAGGTTTTTTTTGTTTCTTTTTTTTTAGGGAATTTTGAAACTAACATTTTGACTCATCTTGTCAATTAGTATTTCACTACTGTAGATCTCTCATCAATTATTATTTTGCTTTTGTACACTTCATTTTTTTTTTCTTTAGAATTTTTAGATTTTTTCTTTTCTTTCTTTAGGGCTATATTGTAGTATATATTAAGTCTAAACTTTGCATCTTCCAATTCATATTTATATTTCAAATTGAGTTAGTAATTTTCTTCATTTTTGCTTAATTATGTTTTGTGGTCAATGGTCATTGGATTTTCTCCTGAGTGGGTTATTATTGTCAAGTTTTCTTGTCTGCAATCATGCATGCATCTATAATATGCATATTTAATTATTTACAATGTTCAATGAGTAATTTTTCTCTGATCTGTACCTTTCACAATTTTTTATTTATTTATGAATTATTACTGTCTTTCCCGTGGTTGTTGGTAGCTTTTGAAATGATTATCTCTATTAGTTCAACACAGATTACACACTTCATGTCTGTATTTATGTATATGTGTGTGTATATATATATTTAATTTAATTATACTTTTACCCTTTGTTATATGCAGGATTCACCAGTATTCAATTATATCAACACTTTATCTCCTATAAGGCCTGTTAAGTCTGTTCACATTACTCAGACATTCAATTCACTTAGCTTTTCATCCCCTCCATCTGTTTTCACTTCACCCCATGTTAGCTCTTTCAAGGAGTCTAGATTCCTAAGGAGGTAATTTTGCAAAAATCCTTTGTTTTTTGTTTTACACTTTTTATTTATTGTTCTTTAGGAATTTTGAGTTATAGTATAGTATTTATATATTGAGATGCCCTACTCTATTATTATGTATTGACTTATTTTCTGATGGTTATTAATTATTTATCTCTATAGACAGATCTCACTTGACACATCAAAGCCTAAGGATTCAAGTGAAGATGTAAATAGTAAAGTGTACTCAAGTGAAGTGGCTCTTGCAAATTCTACTCTTTCACACCTTAACACAAATGAATTACATGAAAGTTCTGATCAAGGGAGGATATCAGTAGGAAATGGTTCAGTTGAGCTATCTAGTGAACATGCAAAATTCTCAGATGAGTTACCACAGGCTTTACAGTATAATTGTGGTAGTCCTAGTTATGATCCTCCACTTTGTGCTGATGAGGCTACTGACCATATACAGGCCAATCTTGTTAATGGTTCTTTGTTCTGAGCCAGTTGCAGCGGCGGATACTGACCAAATAGAGGACAATCTTGTTAATGGTTCTTTGTTGACTAGCAATCCGAATGAGCAAATGGATGACAAGGTAAGAAAACTAGTTCTGTTACTGTCATATCTAGGTGAATTATGTGCATTATAATTTTTCTTAAATATGTTATAGTTGTCTATTATAATCTTTCTTACACCACTCTCTCCAAATTTTTATCCTTGCTAATGGTATCTAATAAACACATGAATTAAATTTTCTAACTGCATAACATCGGCAAAAAAATTAAAAGTTCTATTCCTAGCTTCCTGTTTCGTTTCAGGTAATCTTGGATCTAGCCCCTACGTATCTGTTTAGATAAAGGTATGTTCTCCACAATGTCATACATTAATAGCACATGTTACTTTTGTAATCCATTCGACAATGACCTAGTTTATGCTTTGAAATTTTGAATTAATGATCAAACTTGTTTCACATTACCTTCTTGATTGCTTGCTTGTAACATCTTATCTTAAGTAATATTTTTGAACAAGCAGCCCAAATGCGGATTTCTTCCTGTTTCAAACTTCGTATATGAAGAAACTTCGATCAAAAAGAGTGTAACTCGCTTTGAAATGCACCAAGCCTTGAAATTGCATCAAGGAGAGGTACTCTAACCACAATTTAACTTTTGCTGCTGCATATTGCTTACTTGTTCCGGCTGTCATGGATACAAATACAATCCATTGTTCTGTTCATGGATGTTATTACAATTTCACTTCAATATACACTGTCCCTTTTAACCTTAATTTATGATATATTTTTCCAATATCTTTGCAGATATTATTCCTAAGTGAGTACAATCCACTCGATCTGTTCTCTGGATCAAAGGAAAAAATTCATAAAGCTATCAAGGATCTATTTACTACACCTCAAAATAATTTCTGTGTATTTATGAATGGATCTCTCATATTTGGTGGTGGATTGGGAAGTGGCGCAGAAGAAACAAATTTTTGTTTTGCAAAAGCCTTTGAAGCTGCACTTAAGTCTATCTGGTTTATGTATAGAGAACTTCCTCACTCTTGTTACTGAGGCCGCCCATAAATCAGGAGTCCTTGATCGGCTTCTGGAAGTTCAGAAGCTTGGTGTAACATCCTCTAAATTTATTATTTAATATAATTAAGACTTATAAATATATATATTTCATTATTAATTTAGGTGTGATAATTATTTGTCTTGTTCGACTTATTGTAGTTGAGAAAATTATTAGTAAGAATTATTTAATCAATGGAGAAGTTTTATATAATTATATATATATATATATATATATATATATATATATATATATATATGTCTTTTTTAGTACAAGAAGAATTTGAGCTAAGGGTTTGTGGCTAGGTGTGACCCAACCCGTAATAGAAATTTGGGTTTGGATTTAAATTTTCCCTAAAGTCCCAAATATTTCGATACTAAGTAATAGTAAGCAGAAAAGAATACCGAAACCCTAGCCGTCATCTTTTTCACAGCTCATCTTCTTCGTGCAGCAAACTTTTCGTGTGAACAATTTCGTGGGGGCTTAGAGCTTCGTACTAGGAAGAAAAGCGACCAAGGTAAGGGTTTTTCCCCGCATAAATTATAGTTAGACTGTTAGTTGGATACATGAAACTTATAATTGTAATTGCTTGTTTTTGAAAGAAATAAATGTCGACTAATAAAATAAAATAATGAAATCTGAAATCTTTTACACTGAGTTGATATGTAATGTATGTCCTTTCAAGAAGTAAAAATGTGATTTTTTATCTTTTACGTGATAAACTTTTAATTTTTATGATGAGTATGAAGAAAAATAAGATTATTTATTTTTATGTTATATATATATGACAAGATTTTGGTTCGATGATGTATATGAGTTGGAGTTGAAGTTTCTTGTTGTATATAAAGTTTTAATCTTTATTGTTTAAATGAAATCAAGTCTTGATTTTTATGCGTACGTTGTGAAAATTATTATTTGATGATTATTTGTCTATGAATATATAATTCTCATGATAAGGATGTGTGATATGTGATCTTTGTGATATGTGAATACAACGATGGTTTTAAAAAAAATATGATTTTTTTGCTGACAGTATATGACATGATTCTTAGTGGGCTGTGTGCGAGTATAGTTTTGTTAATATATGGTCATGTCATGGCATATGCATCTTTGTGGGAATTGCCTTAGTGGCAGGTTTATATCCGGATCATATAGTTTTAAGAGCATGCATTATACATATATTTTTTATACGATTTGCCGTTTGCGCATTTTTTTTCTTTTAAATTAGAAGTTTTTACCTTTATATGTTTTGTGTTATTCTTCTATATGTTTAGCTTTGGTTTGATGTGGATGATGGAAAAAATTGACCCTTACAACAACATTTTAGGTACTAATGAGTTCGAGGAGATTCAAGAGTAATTGATGAGTATTAACGTGCGGCGAACGTGGTGTAAAAATGGGGTTTTCAAGACAATTTTGTAATAATAAGTATTGCCGCAACATTTCTATGTTTATTTATGTTTTTTAATTTTTGTCACAAAACTTTTAAATGCATTCGAATTCTATAAATACGGGAGTGGGTTTTTGCTTCCGTTAGGAATAATTGATTTTTCTTTTATTTTAGCTTGAATAAACCTTTTTAATGAACAGAAAATCTGGGGGATTTACTGAACAGAAAGAACTATTCAGACCTTGGAGGATTTACTGAGAGCGTGTTGTTGGAACCAAGTTGGTTCTAAGTACTTAGGATTTTGATGTTGACAAAAGCAATCAATGTAATCTTATTTTGTACCTTGAATTATTAAATTAAATGCCACCAGAAACTGAAGTAATCAGAAGCAGAAGATCAAAGGATTCCTGAAAATGAATTATGGAATTACCAAAAGATACTCCAGGATCACCAGAAGATATATTTGCTGGCCAAGATAAGAAGGAAGCAATGTTAGAACAAGACCTGGACCGTACCAGAGGAAAGCCTACCAGAGGGAGAGTTGTTCCAGACCAAGTGAAATTAAATATCAGATTTATTCCAGAAGTTATTCTGACCAGAAGATGGCCTGACAGTGAGAAATTAAAACAGCCCAGACTTGTTCCAGACTCAACCAGAAGATAAGTTAATGAGTCAAGAACAAGAGAATCAATCCAGGTTTGACCCAGATCAGAAGATAGCATGGTTCAGAGTATGAAACTATGTCCAGACCAGAAGAAATGATTTCCAGAATTGATCCAGACCTGATCCAAAATCAAAGGTAAAATGTCCAGACTGAAATATTACTTATCCAGATTTAATTTTAGTTTAATCCAGAATTGGTCCAGATCAGAGGGAAGATTTCCAGATCAATGGTTTAGAATTAATTATTTGTCCCAGTGTTGGCCGAGATCAGAAGATCAGACCATGGCCCAGTGTTGGCCGAAATCAGAGGGTCAGGATGTGTGGTCCAGCAATGACCGAGATCAGAGGATTGTAGCATGTCAGGTGCAAGTCCAGGATGGCCGAAATCATAAGATCAGAGGGTTAGAAAGTGTGGTCCAGGGATGGCCAAAATCAGAGGATCACAGCATATCAATTAGGTTGGTCCAGATGTGGACTAGCGCAGAAGAATCCAATGGTCCAGATTTAATCAGGAGGATTAATGGTAGAGATTTTAATTTATTTTAATCAAAGTATTAAAAAGATTTGTTACAAAAATAAAAGTGAGGTATTGTGGAATTCAGGAGTTGTGGCGGGAAGCAACTAAAGTTTTGATTGGCCAGTTATTTTTGAAAGAAATCTGAGGCTTAAAAAAGATATCTGTTTTATTTAAATGAAGCCCAATTGGTCAAGTTATTTTTGCAAGAGAATCCAGCAAGATTCAGCTCGAATTTAAGCATTGGAAGAGGCCCTAATCTGCATCTATAAAAGGAGGCTCAAGGCAGAATACTTATCATCGAAAATCACAAAAGAGTCATACACTTCCAAAGCAAACACTCAAATTTTTCAGAGAGGTCAATTGTGAGTTCCAGCTTTCAAGAAGCAAGTACTCGTGTTATTTTCTTTCCACTGTGTCAAATCTAAGTTGTTGAAGTAGAGTCTACAATCTGAGGGAGTCAGTAGAGGTAGCAGGTTACTTGGCAATTAGATTCATAGTGTTGTGATTTCTTCTACAATCTGGGATTGTTAGATTGGCTGAAGACAGGAGTTGTATTCCTCAAGAGTCTAGGATTGTTAGACTGTTTGAGAAGACTGACTTGGATGGTCAGTATAAAGGTTGTAATTCAAGGTTTGAAGTAGTGAAATCCTTCAAGGTGAAGGGACTGGACGTAGCCTCGTTAACGGTGAACCAGTATAAAAATTGTGAGTTTTATTTTTACTTTATCCGCTACTAACTCTGTTTTTAATTATACATCAAGATTTGTTTTAAAAGTATAAAAACAGGAAAAGTATTTAAGTTAAGTCAAACACAATTCAACCCCCCTTCTCGTGTTTGCACCTTCACGTGTGTGCTGGATGAGCGAGGAAGTTGGGATAATATATTGCCTCTCATTGAGTTCACCTACAACAACAACAATCATGCAAGCATTGGGATGGCACTGTACGAGGCTCTGTATGGGTGTAAGTGCCAAACCCCCTTGTGTTGGTATCAGGATGGTGAGAACTTAATTGTGGGGCAAAAATTGGTACAACAGACCACAGATAAGGTCCGTCTGATCCAAGAAAGGATGAAGGCAGCACAAAGCAGACAAAAGAGTTATGCCGACCAACGGAGGAAACCGCTTGAGTTTCAAGAGGGTGAACATGTATTTTTGAGAGTGACGCCTACTACTGGAGTTGGTAGGGCACTGAAGTCTAAGAAGTTAACTCCTAAATTCATCGGCCCATACCAAATCCTCCGACGTGTGGGTCTAGTAGCTTATCAAATTGCCTTGCCTCCGAGTTTGGCCAAGCTGCATGATGTGTTCCACATGTCACAGTTGAGGAAGTACATGGCTGATCCTTCGCATATTATCGTGCCAGTTGATATCCAGTTGAAGGAGAACCTTTCTTTTGCAGTTCGACCATTGAGCATTGGAGACAGGACTACTAAGCACCTACGAGGTAAGGAGATCACATTGGTCAAGGTAATTTGGGACCAAACAACTGGAGATGCAACTTGGGAATTAGAGGAAAAAATGAGAGAGCTCTACCCTAACCTTTTCACGTTAGACTAGTTTCGAGGACGAAACTGTTTTTAAGGGGGTGAGTATTGTAACATCCTCTAAATTTATTATTTAAAATAATTAAGACTTATAAATATATATATTTCATTATTAATTTAGGTGTGATAATTATTTGTCTTGTTCGACTTATTGTAGTTGATAAAATTATTAGTAAGAATTATTTAATCAATGGAGAAGTTTTATATAATTATATATATATATATATATATATATATATATATGTTTTTTTAGTACAAGAAGAATTTGAGCTAAGGGTTTGTGGCTAGGTGTGACCCAACCCGTAATAGAAATTTGGGCTTGGAGTTGGTGGCTTAGTTATTGTATGATCAAGGTTAAGAAAAAAAATAATAAATAAATAAAATAATACTTTCTCCCTTCTTTTCTTTATTTGGACCCAACAATAATAAATCAAGATTTTTGGTGAAGAAGACTTGATTAAATTTTGATAGAAATTTGATTAAAGTATTAACGGGATTTGATTCAAAGAATCACTAAAGACTTAAAGAAATTCGAATGCAATCTGAAGCTTAAAAAGATATGGTTTGAAATTAAAAGAAACAAGATTGGTCAACAGAATTTTCAATTGCAATCTGAAGATAAAAAGATACAATTTTATTTAAAGTGAAACAGTATTGACCAACAAAATTTTCAAAGGAAATCTCGGCAAGATTTATTTTGAATTTAAGCTTGGACAAATCCCTATCTTCAGCTACAAAAGGAGGCTTCAGGCAGTAGCATAAAGTATTGAAAAACACAATAACTCAAGCTTCATATTCAACACAATACGTGAGTTCAAAAGAGAGAATCAATTGAGGGCGAAAGTAAAATTTTCTAAGTGTTTTCGAGAGATAAATTCAGCGCAACAATCAGCTTTACAGAAGCAACTTTGCAGAGTTCCAAACCCTTGTAATCTAACCCGATAGTGGTGTAGATTCCTTCTTCAATCTGGGGTTGTTAGATTGGTAGGAGAAGACTTGACTTGTAGAGTTAAGGTGAACCAGGATAAACTGCTGTGTTCTTATGCTGTTATTTTCCGCTTCTAAGTCTGATTATTTATTCATCAAGTAAATCACATCAACATTTAACAAAACAACAAAAAGATTCAAAGTTTAGCAAACACAATTCAACCCCTCTTCTCGTGTTTGCACCTTCAATTGGCATCAGAGCTCGGTCTTAAGACTAAGCACTTTATAGTGTTTGAGGAAAGATCCAAGGGTTCAATATGTTTGGAATCAATGAAGAAGCTGTTGGAGGAAACATCAACAGACCACCTATGTTTGATGGGGAACGGTTCGAGTACTTGAAGGACAGGCTGAAGAGTTTTTTTTCCACAAGATCCCGAACTTTGGGACATGGTGGAAGATAGCCATACTACTCTAAAAGATGCTGATGGTGTAAAAATTTCCAAGAGATATATGGATGCTGACCAGAAGAAGATGTTCAAGTTACATCACAAACCAGAACATTCATGATCAATGCAATCACATTCAAGGAGTTCGACAAATGCACTAACAAAGAAATAGCAAAAAGCATCTATGATAGTCTGGTTCTGACTTACGAAGGCAGCAAGCAAGTTCAAGAAGCAAAGGCCAACATTCTAGTTAATAAGTATGAGCTGTTTAAGATGGAAGAAGATGAAGACATTGAAGCAATGTTTTCCAGATTTCAGTCTCTAGTGTCAGGATTAAGAGTACTTAAGAAGAGCTATACCATTGCTGACCACGTGTAGAAAATTTTTAGAAGTCTGCCAACCAAGTGGAGACCAAAGGTCACTGCCATTCTGAAAGCTAAGGACTTGGACACTTTGAAGCTGGAAGAATTAATCAGCTCCCTCAAGTCACATGAAATAGAGATGGAAGAAGATGAACCCCAGAAGAAGAATAAAACCCTAGCTTTAATGTCCGAATGGAAAAAGTTCTAAAAGCCGAAGCAAAAGCAGAAACAGAATCAGAAGATAGTGATTCTGAGGACCAGAATCAGAAACCAAAAAGGTTATGAAGATGTGGCAAAATAGAAGGAAGAAGTTTCCCATAGGTATTCCAAGCATTCCAATAGAGGAAAGGATGAACAAGACAAGAAGAGCATCATCTGCTATGGATGCAATGAACCTGGGCACATCAAGTCAGAATGTAAAAATCAGGAGAAAGGGAAAAATCAGAAGAAAGACTCCAGACCCAAGAAGAAGAATTTGATGGCAACATGGAATGATTTTGATGAATCTTCGGAAGATGAAGAAGCAGAATTAGCCATGATGGCTCACATAAATTCTGCCTCTGGATCCAACATAAAATCTGACTCTGGAAGTGAATCAGAAGAAACATTATTGGCTCTGATAGCTCGTACTCATTCTGCCTTTGGATCCAACTCTGTAAGTGAATCAAAAGAAGTAGAATTGGGACTGGTGACTCATATTCATTATGCCTCTAGATAAGACACTAATGCTGACTATAGAAGAGAATCAGAAGATGAAGAAGTAGAAATGGCTCTGATGGCTTACACCAGCTCTGCCTCTAGATCCAACCCAGACTCTGTTTCATGAAGTGAATCAGAAACAGAACTGGCTCTGATGGCTCACACAAGCGCTGCCTCTAGATCTGATAGAGAATCTGATTCTAGAAGTGAATCATTAGAAGATGAAAAAGAATAATTTTCTGAACTCACTTGATCGGATTTAATTACTGCAATGAATGATATTTTAAATATCAATAACAAACTGTATTTAAAACTGAAAACAATGAGGGAAGAAAATAAAACTCTAACCAAAGAAATTGATGTTTTAAAGAACCAAAATGCATAATGTAAAATAGAAAATGCAACTCGTAATACTGATATTGCTGAGCTTAAGTTTGAAAACCTAACTCTAAAAAGTAATCTTTGTTCAACATCAAGTAATAATACTGTATGTAATTCTGATATGCATGAACAATTTTTACAAGATTTTATTGTTAATGGTATGGAAAGAAGCAAATATGCTTCCATGATCTATGGAGTTAGTAACAATGGTAAAAGAGGCATAGAATTTGATGAAACTGTAACTGTAACTAAACCTATTTCCTCTGATGTTTTGTACGCTGTTTGTGCTAAGAAAGGACACTCAAAATTGTCTTGTCCCATGATAAAATCAAGGAAAGACAAGAAACCTTTCAAGACTAACAAACCCGGACCCAACCAAATTTGGGTACCAAAAGATAAAATTGTTTATATTGCTGATGTTCTGAGCAACCAAAGTGAAACATCAATCATGGTGCCTGGTCAATGGATGCTGGCAACATATGAAGGGAAAAAGGTCTATGTTCCAAAATCTGCCAAACAGAAGCAAACTGACTCTGGTAGAAGAATAACTGGTCGATAAAATAACTATCAGAATCAGAACCATATGAAGAATCAGAAATATCAAAGAAAGCACACATATCAACCAAATCAAAATAGGAAGAGGAATCACATATATCAACGAAACTGGAACTACCAAAGGAATCAGAATTATCATCAGTTCCAGAACCATCAGAGGAACGTGATATATCAGCAGAAAGAGAAGTGTCAGAATCTGGAGACTTCTTCGAACACTCCAGTGAAATTCATCAAGACTACAAATCTGGAAGGGAATACAAAGCCCTTCATCCAGACCCTATTCACAGAATATGCAGATTCAGAATCTGAAAATCAGAAACAAGAGGATTTTCAAAATGAAACTAAAGTTGTGACATATAGGTTATATCTATCTTTAAATATTACTATTGTTTGATATTTATGTTTACTGTGATAACAAGAAGCTTGATATTAAAAATCAAAGATAGATAAGTATTCTGCAGATTTTCAAACTTCAACGTGATGAGAACACTTCAACAGAAACAATATCTCAGTGGTTTCAAAAACAAGCAGAAACCACCAGAAGCAGAATTAATGGTTTGGCTGTATTGAGTTCATTTTTAAATTATTTGATTTGTTATTTGTTATATGACAAATAATTTAACCTGAAAAGTCAAAGCAAGATGAAGCTGATGCAGGTCAACCAGAACCAGAGGAAACTAAAGCTGATTTACTAGAACTAGAGGCTGATTTACTAGAACTAGAAGCTGATATAGATTTACCAGAACCAAAAGCTGATTTACTAGAACCAGAAGCTGATACAAATTTATCAGAATCAGAAGCTGATACAAATCTATCAGAATCAGAAGCTGATTTACTAGAACCAGAAGCTGATACAGATCTACCAAAACCAGAAGCTGATGCAGGCAAAAAAAAACTTGAAAAAGCATAAGCTACAAGCAAGAATACGACAAATCTTCAGAGGATAAATCTGTAGATGAGTCAGAAGAAGGATATAGATGGAGTCTACTAATGCAAGAAGAGCTAAATGAATGATATTTTGGATCTAGTTCCAAGACTAGAAAAGAACATTATTGGAACCAATTTGATTTTTAGAAACCAGCTGAATGAAAAAGGAGAAGTTTTCAGAAACAAGGCACGATGTGTTGCACAAGGATACAATCAGCAAGAAGGTATTGACTACACTAAGACTTTTGCTCCAGTGGCCCGGTTAGAAGCTATTCGTATCCTACTTTCCTTTCCTACATATAATAACATTTCATTATTTCAAATGGATGTTAAAAGTGCATTTTTAAATGGTTATATAAGTGAAGAAGTCTATGTTAAACAACCCCCAGGCTTTGAAAGTTCTGAATTTCCAAACTATGTTTTTAAACTTAAAAAAAATCTTTGTATGGTTTAAAACAAGCACCTAGGGCATGGTATGATAGACTTATTATCTTCTTACTTAAAAATGACTTTGAAAGAGGACAAGTAGACAATACCCTTTTTAGAAAATCAATAAAAGATGATTTTATGAATATTCAAGTTTATGTTGATGATATTATCTTTGAATCAACTAATGGCACTCTCTGCCAAGAATTTTCTAATTTGAAGCAACAGGAATTTCAAATGAGCATGTGGGAGAACTTAAGTTCTTCCTAGGAATACAAATTCTGCAAAGTCAAAAAGGTATATACATTCATCCATCAAAATATACAAAAGAGCTTCCAAGAACTTTAAGATGAGTGACTGCAAACCTATGGCTACCCCAATGCACCCTACCAGCTCACTTTAAAAAGGATGACTATGGCCGAAAATCCTACAGAGATACCTAAAAGGCACTATCAATCTCACCCTGTTCTACAAAGAAACTCCTAAATATCAACTTAGTGGATATTGTGACAACAATTCAGCTATCAACCTAACAAAAAACCCTATCCTACATTCTAGAGCCAAACACATAGAGATCGAACACCACTTCATTAGAGATTATGTTCAAAAAGGGACACTCAACATCCAGTTTGTAGACACTAACCATCAATGAGCTGACATATTCACCAAACCCTTACCTGAAGATAGGTTTGACTTCATCAAGAAAAACCTTAACCTTACCATATTCACCATCCCTAACCAAATAGCTTAGTTAAATTTTTTTGTAATATGGGTTTTATTTCTTATTATTACTTTCGCGTACTCATGTTATTTAAAAAAAAATTAAAAGCAGAAGATGAAGAAAAAAAAATCAAAAGATCTTCTTTTTCCTTTAATCCTTTTTGTCTGATGACAAAGGGGGAGAAGATGTATTTGATAAAGTATATGGGGCATTAGACTTAGGGGGAGAAAACTTTAAAGTAAAGCTAAGTCTTAGGGGGAGTCAAAGTCAAAAGAAAGAAAAATAGTTATAAAAAATACGAACTTTTGTTATCATCAAAAAGAGGGAGATTGTTGGAACCAAGTTGGTTCTTGCAATTAAAGTTTTGATGTTAATAAATGTATTTTATGAAAATTGTATTTTGACTTAGAAGGAAAAATCAGAGGCTATGCAAAATCAGAGGATGACACCACCAGAGGATGACGTCACCAGAAGATAAAATTGTCACAAAAAGTTTAAGCCAGAGGAAACATCCAGAGGATACGAGAGTTAACATCTAGAGGGTACGAGAGGATGCATCCAGAGAATACCAGAGGATGTCCCAAGAGGGTACTAGAAGATACTTCCAGAGGATACCAGAGGATGTCATAAAAGTCAAACATCAGAGGATAACATCAATCAGAGGATATCATCAAAGAGAAGGAAAAACAACATCATTAGAGGATATCTTTCTTGGCCCAGATCAGAATGAAGCTGAGTCTAGAAGGAGACTTGGTTCAGATCAGAAGGAAGCTTTCCAGAAGTACGACTTGGTGCAGACTTAGTCCTGACCAGAAGATAGCATGGTCGTGAACATAAGACTCAGTCCAGACTTGGTCCAGACTTAATCCAGACTTGGTCCAGACCAAAAGATAGCATAGTCCAGAACATAAAACTTGGTCCATACTTGGTCCAAATCAGAGGATAAATGTCCATAGCAAAAGATAAATGGTCCATATCAGAAGATAGCATGGTTCATAACATAAAACTTGGTCTTGATCAGAGGATAAATATCCAGAGCAAAAGATAAATGGTCCAGATTAGAAGATAAATGTCTAGAACAAAAGTTCAATGGTCCAGATCAGATCACATTGTCCAGAGTTGGTCGAGATTAGAAGATCATACAATCCATAATTTAAATCATGATGCAAATTAGGAAAGACTTGATTAAATTCGAATAAGACTTGATTAAATTTTGATACAAATTTGATCAAAGTATTACTGGAATTTGATTCAAAGAATCATTGAAAACTTCAAGAAATTCGAATGCAATCTGTAGCTTAAAAAGATATGGTTTGAAATTAAAAGAAACAACATTGGTCAACAGAATTTTCAAGTGTAATATGAAGCTAAAAAGATACGATTTTAATTTAAGTGAAACAGGATTGACCAACAGAATTTTCAAAGGAAATATGAGCAAGATTTATTTCGTATTTAAGCTTGGACAAAGCCCTATCTGTAGCTATAAAAGGAGGCTTCAGGTAGCAGCATCAAGTATCGAAAAACACAAGAACTCAGGCTTCACACTCAACACAATCCGAGAGTTCAAAAGAGAGAATCACTTGAGCTCAAAAGAAAAATTTTCTAACTGTTTTCGAGAGAGAAATTCAGTGTAGCAATCAACTTTCCCGAAGCAACTTTGTAGAGTTCCAAATCCTTGTAATCAAACCCGATAGTGGTGTAGATTCCTTCTTCAATCTGGGGTTGTCAGATTGGTAGGAGAAAACTTGACTTGTGACGTCATCTTCGGATTTTTGCATTCTTCTTCGAAGTCAAACATATTATTTTCATAAAATACTTTTGTTAACATCAAAAATTTAAGTGAAAGAATAAACTTGGTTCCAACAACTCCGCCAAATCAGCATATTCTACGAAAACCGCATAGCCGTCACCACAACCTAAACTTCGGCATCCTCAGTAACGGTCGTCTCCACGTCCTCAAAATCCACTCTCCCACTCTTTGAAATCTCCGCATACGACACCGCCGACAGAATCTACGACGTCACATGGTTCAAATCTCACGATTCCATCGTAGTCACTGTCGTCGACAAACGCTTCGTTAAACTCAACGACCTCGACCTTCCACCCACTTCAAACCTTATCCACTCTTTTCATGTACACACCCGCCAAATTCACTATGCCGATTACAACCTTGTCTGCTGGGACTCTTTTCTCTCCGCTTCATGGGATAACACCATCAAATTATGATAGCTTGGGGTTCTATCATAGGGCTGAAACATAGTAGAAGGAGGAGAGATTTTGATGATGTTAGGGTTTAAAAAGAAATGAAAAACAAACGTAACATTTGATTTGATTAAAATAAAAAGCAAAGAGATTTTGATTTGGGGGGAATGAGAAATCAAATGAAAAAGAAATGAGGAGGTCCGCATGCTCAAATTTGGGCGTCGTCAATTATTCTCTTAGGACCTTTAGCTACAGTTTTTTTCACAGTTTTGTAGATAAATGATACATATACCTACGACATCAACTACCGTAGTTAAAAGTGACCATAGGTATATCAAGAAAAAAATTGTAGTGATTTCAGCAATAGCATATGTAACACCCCAGTTTTTATAATAAACTATTTTATTAATGAAATAAGATTTTAACTAATTAATTTGATGTTAAAATTATTTTAGAATATATGTTGATAGATTTTGTGATTAATTTTCGTTATATGGATGCTTTCTATGATGTGTTTGTTTGATACATATTATATTAAGTGAGTGATATAAATAATAAATATTTTATTTTATGATTTTATATATTTTTCTAAAAATAATTGTATTTTAGTGTAATATTTTAAAGAATAAGATTTCATGCGATTTTACGTGTATATACTGTTGGAACCAAGTTGGTTCGAAGTACTTAGGATTTTGATGTTTACAAAAGCACTCCATGTAATCTTATTTTGTACTTAGAATTATTATATTAAATGCCACCAGAAGATGAAGTTACCAGAGGCAGAAGATGAAGTCACCAGAGGCAGAAGATGAATTACCAGAAGATAAAATCAAACCAAAGGATACACCTCCTGATTCGCTGTTGTTGGTTCCTTTTTCTGCATCCTTATCCTGATATAATGAAAGCTAACATCAAATTCGGATTTTGTCTTCACCGGTTTGTTTTCTTTGCTGGTTTAGGGTTTTCTCTGCATCTCACAGGCTTCTAACATGTATTGAGTACCTTTCTTTCATGACATTAATATTAAGGAGAAAAATATGAATTTTTTATTACGGTGTCTTTGTGGCTAAATTGTGTGTTTTCTATGCTGATTTTGTCTTTGTGACTCTTCAAATGTAAAACTTTGACGAAAAAACAATGCTTCTTTAAGCCTCTCTATGTATTCAACAAATTGTTGGTAGCGTGTTTTCGAAGTCTATACATTCATGGCGAATGTTTTTGTTGTTTTTGTTTTGTTATTATCAATTATTAAATAATAAAATGTGCTTAATGTAAAGTATCTTTGCGATAGTTTTGTGAATCTGCTTTATGACTTTTTTGCATGTTTTGTTCCTTTATGCATAGTGAATCAGTTCTATTTAAGGTTAATCTTTTTTCTATACGAAGTTGAATTATCTTCTTTGTGTGTCTTTGGTTCAAAATAATATATGTTTATCTTCTTTGAAGCAATGGATAAGTCTTGCATTATGAAGCCACACTCATCGGCTGAATATGATCAAGAGATAAAGGGATTTATTAATTTTTCCTTTCAAGATGAATTAAAATTGTCAAAATAATATTCCCTTGTAAACATTGTGGTTTCAAAAATTTAGTACTATCTCACCTAATAGTGTTTCGAATATAGTTCAAGACACAATTGTCGTTGAAGATCGTATTCAGAACATGATCAACGATTCTTTTGAAGTTGGAGATCATGCAAACAAAGTACCCATTGAATCAAATGCTGAGATTGATCCGAATGAAGATATGATGCCAAATACTAGTCAGCAAAGGCATGAAAAGGCCAAAGAGTGCTATGAATTAAATAGAGAAAGAGAACAACCTTTGTATAATGGGTGTGTTAAATATTCAAGACTATCTTTTTTGGTAAAGTTGTATCGCATCAAATGTTTGTGTGGAATGACTGATAAAGCCATGAAAATGGTTTTAGTGTTATTAAAGGATGCATTTAAATTTGCAAATATACCAACTTCATTCTATGAAGCCAAGAAAATAATCACCAAGCTTGGTTTAAATTATGAAAAGATCCTTGTATGTTCGAATAATTGTATGCTTTATTTGGGTAATAAGGAAGATGAAGAGAAAGAGGTTGGAACCAAGTTGGTTTTACATTTATAGTTTTGATGTTAACAAAATTATTATATGGGAACAATATATTTAACTTGAAAGAGTATGAAAGAAGATTCATGTTTTTGAAAAAAATCTAAAATAAGATTTGATTCAAATTTATAATTGAAGAAAATCTAAAATAAGATTTGATTCAAAATTATAATTGATGAAAATCTATCATAAGATTTGATTCAAATTTATAATTGAAGAGAATCTTTGACCAAGTTGAAAAGAAAATATGGTCAAGATTTGAAGAAGATTTAATTAAGATTTGAAGAAGATTTGTAACACTTCCAAAATTTGTAACACTTCCAAATGGAAATCGCAAGCAAAAGTTGGTGCAATTTGGGTGTCTAGTGATGGCAATAATCGAAAGAAAGTTCCTACAAAAGTTCTTCATTGTTTTCCATTAAAACGTTGAATACAGAGATTATTTTTGTCATCAAAGTCGGCCGATGATATGAGATGGCATGCAATTGTTAACCAAAGTGATGGAATGTAGAGGCATCCTAGAGATTATAAAGCTTGGAAACATTTTTACTTGACACGCGCTTGGTTTGCATCAGACCCGCAAAATGTGCATCTTCCATTGGCTAGTGATGGTTTTAATCCTTTTGGTATGATGAGTACAAATTATAGTATTTGGCTAGTTATTCTCATTCCATACAACACTCGTCCATGGGTGGGCATGAAGCAAACATCCTATATAATTTCAATGATAATTCTCGATAAAAAATGTTAGGAAATGATATTGAAGTTATGGGCAACAAATGTCGATACATACGATTCTTTTAAAAAAGAGATGTTTACATTACATGCAACTTGATGTGGACAATTAGTGGAACACTTACACCAGACTTGCTTTCCCACTGTGTAACATTGACTCTACTCCTCGTCATCTTCCTCATATTAAAAAATGGTGTTTAATGGGTCAACATTGTTTTCATGATCAGAGACATAGATTTAGATCGAAAAGGTTCGCTTTGATGGTCAGCAAGATATCGTGGTCCACATAAAATGTTATTTCGGCTTCAAATTCTTGAAAAGGTTCAAAACATTGATGTCACATTTAGTAGAAAGTTAGAGAAAGAAGGGACGGGAAAAAAACACGTGGTGGACGACCTACACAAGGTGTCAATCAACAATGGAAAAAGAAAAGCATATTCTTTGAACTTCCATATTGGAAGGATAATCTTCTACGCCATAATCATTGACATGATGCATATTGAGAAAAATGTGTGCGATAATATCATATTTACTTTGTTAAACGATAACACAAAAAGTAAAGATCAAGTTAATGCAAGAAAAGACCTTAAAGCTACGGATATAAGACCTGATCTTTGGCCCAATGAAAATGGAAGAATTTCTCCAGCTATCTTTACTCTAACTACTAAAGGTAAGAAGAGATTTTTAACAACTTTAAAGAATAACACTATGTTTGATGGTTATTCGAGTAACATTTCTAGATGTATTGACTTGGAAAATATTAAGTTGAATGAAATGTTGAAGAGCCATCACATATTAATGGAACAACTTCTATCGTTAGCAATTCGAACAACATTACCTGATTATGTTTCAGCTATATTGATTGAATTTTCCCATTCTTTAGACAATTATGTGGTAAAGTATTGAATGTTGATGATTTGGAAAAATTACAAAACAAGATTGTCCTCACTTTATGCCACATGGTAATGAAACTTCCTCCCTTATTTTTCACTATTATGGTTCACTTGGTTGTTCACTTTTTTGTAGAAGTTAAACTTGGAGGTCCTGTTCATTATTGGTGGATGTATCTTGTTGAAAGGTAAAATATGCGTGTTTTTGTTCAATAATTTCGTAGTTGACAAATTTGTTCTAAGTAATATTATTGTGGTTCAATAATAGGTACTTAGGACAACTTTAATCTTATGTACATAATAAAGCATAACTAGAAGGGTCTATTGCGGAAGGATACCTTGTACAAGATATTCTTCCATTTTGTTCAAGATATCAAGAAAACATTGAGATTAGATGGAATCAATTTGGTCGTGTTGATGATGAGCCTATTAGTGAGATACAAATTGACTCACTTGTAGCCGAATTATTTCCTAGAGGTGGAAAACATGTCGGTGGATCTTCATATTACACGCTCATAGACATGTTTTAACAAACTGCATCATAGTTGACTACTATCTAAGGTAAGTAATATTATTCTATTTGTATTATTTACTACTAAGTTTTAATTTTTATACATCTAATTTGAAATAACCAAATAAGCAATATAGAAGTATTACGCAAAGCCAGAAGAAAGTGGTGCAAGGAGTGCTTCTAAGGTAGATAATGTAAGACCCTTAATTTTTAATTAAAATTATGGAATAAATTTTAAGTGTATTGGAGATATTTGTAAAAAATTTAATATATGTATGTTTTGAGTAAATATATATATATATATAAATATTTATTTTGGAGGATGAATTAAAATTATGGGATTAAGAATTAATTAATTTAATTACGAGTAATTAAATTAACGGACAGTTAATTAAGGGATTAGCGGCTAATTTACGACGGGATTGGTTAAGTGCTGAAAATTAGACAAGTGTCGGGTGAGGTGGCACCGCAAAAGCCTATAAATAGGAGTGAGAAGGATGGTGAAATCAGAACACCATTCCTCCTTCCTCACTGCCCATACTGCATGTAACAGCACCCTTCCCTCCCATTCTGTTTTCTGTTTGCTGAAAGCTGTTTCACGATTTCAAGGAGAAAAGAGGAAGTTCCTCAAAACTGCCATTACTTGGAAATCCAAGCACTGAAACACCAAACCCCTAGTACAAAAGTTGTTCCCCACATTATTACGGAGCTAGAGAACCCAGTTTTGTAGCAGCAAACGCAAGCGGCAGTTTCACCGGTTTTTGACGCGCGAACGGGAGCGAAAGCAGAAACTTGAGCAGAAGCAGAAAACGCAACAAGAGTAAGGGCACCTTCCACTTTCTAGTTGCATTTTAGGACTGTAAATGTATGTTTGAGGTGTGATTATATTTGAGTTTCTATTTTGAAAAATAAACTATTTTACATGACATTTTGAAAGATGAAAGAAAATGCATTCTGTGGAGGTTTTAAAAATCTGCAATAGGCTGTTTTGGGTGATTATTCCAATACTGTTTTGTTTATGGGGAAAGCTGAAAAATGCATTGCATGTTATTTTGAAGAGGAGTAAAAAGCATATTCATAAAACTGTTTCGAATATTGCAAAAATGCATTTTGTTGGTATTTTGCTGCTATGTGATGCTTGCTGTTTGACTGAAATGCTTGCATGTTGTGCTAATGTTTGAGAAAGCTGAAATGCTTGCATGTTGTTCTGATGTTTGAGAAAGCTGAAATGCTTTGCATGTTGTTCTGATGTTTGAGAAAGCTAAAATGCTTTGCATGTTGTTCTGATGTTTGAGAAAGCTGAAATGCTTTGCATGTTGTTCTGATGTTTGAGAGCGCTAAAATGCTTTGCATGTTATTCTGATGTTTGAGAAAACTGAAATGCTTGCCCGATGTTCTGATGGTTTGAAAATCTGGTGTTGCTGATGATTTCAAAACAAAAAGGGTTTAAAATGATGAAGGTGTTTCTTCTGGAAAATCTGGTTTGAAGTAAAAAAATCTGAGTGTTGTGGTTTAAAAGAGTGATAAAACTGTTCTGGGGGTTGTGCTGATTTTTCAAAAGAAACAGTTTGAAATGTGTTGAAGTCTCAGGAAAATTTCACTAGTTTTCGAAGGTGTATTCGAATGCAACATGTGTGTATTCGAATACAACCTATCAAGCTTATGTTTTACTTAAGTTTTCAAACTTGTATTCGACTATGAGCCCTTGTAGTCGAATACAGAGGAAGGATTTTTGCTTTTGATGATTCTGATGCAAATCATTCTGTTTCTGTTTCTGCTTCTGATTATTCTAATGTTAATCATCCTGTTTCTGCTTCTGATGATTCTGATGTTAATCATTCTGTTTCTGCTTCTGATGATTCTGATGTTAATCATTCTGTTCTCTGCATCTGATGGTTTTGATGTTAATCATCCTATTTCTGCTTATAATGATTTTGATGTTAATCATCCTGTTTCTGCTTCTGATGATTCTGATGTTAATCATCCTGTTTCTGCTTCTGATGATTTTGATGTTAATCATTCTATTTTCTGCTTCTGATTATTCTGATGTTAATCATTCAGTTTCTGCTTCTAATGATTTTGATGTTAATCATTCTGTTTTCTGCTTCTTATGGTTTTGATGTTAATAATCCTGTTTCTGCTTCTGATGATTTTGATGTTAATCATCCTGTTTCTGCTTCTGATGATTCTGATGTTAATCATTCTGTTTCTGCTTCTGATGATTCTGATGTTAATCATTCTGTTTATGCTTCTGATGATTTTGATGTTAATCATCCTGTTTTCTGCTTCTGATGATTCTGATGTTAATCATCCTGTTTCTGTTTCTGATGATTCTGATGTTAATCATTCTGTTTTGCTTATGATGATTCTGATGTTAATCATCCTGTTTCTGCTTCTGATGATTCTGACGTTAATCATTATGTTTCTGCTTCTGATGATTCTGATGTTAATCATTCTGTTTCTGCTTCTGATGATTCTGATGTTAATCATTCTATTTCTGCTTCTGTTGATTCTGGTATTAATCATTCTGTTTCTGCTTTTGATGATTCTGGTGTTAATCATTCTGTTTTGCTTCTGATGATTCTGGTGTGAATCATTCTGTTTCTGCTTCTGATGATTCTAGAGTGAATCATTCTGTTTTGCTTCTGATGATTCTGGTGTTAACCATTCTGTTTTGCTTCTGATGATTCTGGTGCGAATCATTCTGTTTTGCTTCTGATGATTCTGGTGTGAATCATTCTGTTTGGCTTCTGATGATTGTTGTGTGAATCATTCTCTTTTGCTTCTGATGATTCTGGTGTGAATCATTCTGTTTGGCTTCTGATGATTGTTGTGTGAATCATTCTCTTTTGCTTCTGATGATTCTGGTGTGAATCATTCTGTTTTGCTTCTGATGATGTTAATCATTCAGTTTCTGCTTCTGATGATTTTGATGTTAATCATTCTGTTTTCTGCTTCTTATGGTTTTGATGTTAATAATCCTGTTTCTGCTTCTGATGATTTTGATGTTAATCATCCTGTTTCTGCTTCTGATGATTCTGATGTTAATCATTCTGTTTCTGCTTCTGATGATTCTGATGTTAATCATTCTGTTTATGCTTCTGATCATTTTGATGTTAATCATCCTGTTTTCTGCTTCTGATGATTCTGATGTTAATCATCCTGTTTCTGTTTCTGATGATTCTGATGTTAATCATTCTGTTTTGCTTATGATGATTCTGATGTTAATCATCGTGTTTCTGCTTCTGATGATTCTGACGTTAATCATTATGTTTCTGCTTCTGATGATTCTGATGTTAATCGTTTTGTTTCTGCTTCTGATGATTCTGATGTTAATCATTCTATTTCTGCTTCTGTTGATTCTGGTGTTAATCATTCTGTTTCTGCTTTTGATGATTCTGGTGTTAATCATTCTGTTTTGCTTCTGATGATTCTGGTGTGAATCATTCTGTTTCTGCTTCTGATGATTCTAGAGTGAATCATTCTATTTTGCTTCTGATGATTCTGGTGTTAACCATTCTGTTTTGCTTCTGATGATTCTGGTGTGAATCATTCTGTTTTGCTTCTGATTATTCTGGTGTGAATCATTATGTTTTGCTTCTGATGATTCTGGTGTTAATCATTCTGTTTTGCTTCTGATGATTCTGGTGTTAATCATTCTGTTTTGCTTCTGATGATTCTGGTGAGAATCATTCTGTAAGACCCTTAAGTTTAAATATTAATATTGGAATTAATGTCAAGGGCATTTTGGGAATTTTGTAAAATATTTAATATATGTATGTTTTAAGTGAATATATATATATATATAAATATTTATCTTGAAGTATGAATTAAAATTATTGGATGTAGAATTAAATTAATTTAATTTCAAATAATTAAATTAATCAGACCATTAAGTAAGGATTAGTGGCTAATTGCAAGACATTTAAAAGCTGGAAATCAGACAACTGGCAAGTGAGGTGGCACCATGAGAGCCTATAAATAGGAGTGAGAAGGATGGTGAAGTCAGAACACCATTCCTTCCTCCTCACTGCCCAAATTGCATGTACCAACCCCATTTCCCCTCTCATTCTGTCTCTGTTCTGCCTAGTTTCCCGAATTCAAATTGAAGAGAGGGAATTCCTCAAGACTCCAGTAACTGAGAATCCAAGCCTCAAACCTGAAAACCCACAGTAGTAAATTTAATCCCCATCTCAATACAAAGATAAAGAACCCAGTTTTGCAGCAGCAAACTCAGGGAACAGCTTCGCCGCTTTTAGACGCAGAAAAGCGAACGCAGCAGGAACAAGAGAAATAGCAGAGCACGCTACAAGTGTAAAGGCACCTTCCATCTTTTAGCTGCATTAGGACCACAAATGTGTGTTATTTCAGGTCTGTGTTTAAAAGAAAAATAGTTTTTCGAAAATGACATTTTGAAAGAAAATGCATTTTTGAAAATGCATTGTAATTTGTCTTATTTTGGAAATTCTGTACCATAAGAGTTTGAAATACTTGTTTGATCAAAAGGAGCTTAACATTAGGCAGAGGAGATGGATGGAGTTTATTAAAGATTATGAGTTCACATTGCATTACCATCCAGGGAAAGCGAACTTGGTGGCTGATGCCCTCAGCAGGAAGCGCGTTTATCTCTCGTTTGTAACAATGAAGGGGTTAAATTGTTAGAGAAGTTCTGTGACTTGAATCTTAATTTGGAATCTCCATTGGGGAAAGTGCACTGTGGAGTGATCATTATAGATAGTCAACTGATGAATGAGATTAAAGTTCTCCAAGTTACAAACGTGTTGACTCAAGAGAAAAGGAAGTTGATCGAGGTTGGCAGGGCACCTGAATTCAAGGTGGGCCCAGATGATATTTTGAGATGTAATGGACGTGTTTGTATACCCGAAAATACCGAATTAAGGGGGACTATCTTGGATGAGGCCCACAAAAGCAAGCTGAGTATCCACCCTGGTACCACCAAAATGTATAAAGACCTTAAGTAGAAGTTTTGGTGGCCAGGAATGAAGAAACAAGTAGCAGAATATGTGGCTTCATGTTTGACTTGTCAGAAAGCTAAGGTAGAACATCAAAAGCCAGGGGGACTATTAAGGCCATTAGACATACCAGTATGGAAATGGGATAGTATATCCATGGATTTTGTGGTAGCATTGCTTAAGACTCAACGGAAGTTTGACTCCATTTGGGTGATTGTTGACAAGTTAACCAAATCTGCCCATTTCATACCCGTAAGGACTAATTATGATGTGACTAAGCTTGCAGAGATATACATTGCAGAGATTGTCAGACTACATGGGGTACCCTCTAGCATTGTGTCAGATAGAGATCTGAAGTTCATTTCTCATTTGTGGGGAGCGCTACATGAGGCGTTGGGTACTAAGTTGAGATTGAGTTCGGCCTATCACCCTCAAACCGACGGACAAACAGAAAGAACTATTCAGACCTTGGAGGATTTACTGAGAGCGTGTGTGCTGGATGAGCGAGGAAGTTGGGATAATATATTGCCTCTCATTGAGTTCACCTACAAAAACAGCTATCATGCAAGCATTGGGATGGCACTGTACGAGGCTCTGTATGGGCGTAAGTGCCAAACCCCCTTGTGTTGGTATCAGGATGGTGAGAACTTAATTGTGGGGCCAGAATTGTTACAACAGACCACAGATAAGGTCCGTCTGATCCAAGAAAGGATGAAGGCAGCACAAAGCAGACAAAAGAGTTATGCCGACCAACGGAGGAAACCGCTTGAGTTTCAAGAAGGTGAACATGTATTTTTGAGAGTGACACCTACTACTGGAGTTGGTAGGGCACTGAAGTCTAAGAAGTTAACTCCTAAATTCATCGGCCTATACCAAATCCTCCGACGTGTGGGTCTAGTAGCTTATCAAATTGCCTTGCCTCTGAATTTGGCCAAGTTGCATGGTGTCACAGTTGAGGAATTACAAGGCTGATCCTTCCCATATTATCGTGCCAGATGATATCCAGTTGAAGGAGAACCTTTCTTTTGCAGTTCCATCATTGAGCATTGGAGACAGGACTACTAAGCACCTACGAGGTAAGGAGATCACATTGGTCAAGGTAATTTGGGACCAAACAACTGGAGATGCAACTTGGGAATTAGAGGAAAAAATGAGATAGCTCTACCCTAACCTTTTCACGTTAGACTAGTTTCGAGGACGAAACTGTTTTTAAGGGGGTGAGTATTGTAACATGCTCTAAATTTATTATTTAAAATAATTAAAACTTATAAATATATATATATTTCATTATTAATTTAGGTGTGATAATTATTTATCTTGTTCGACTTATTGTAGTTGATAAAATTATTAGTAAGAATTATTTAATCAATGGAGAAGTTTTATATAATTATATATATATATATATATATATATATATATATATATATATATATATATATATATATATATGTTTTTTTAGTACAAGAAGAATTTGAGCTAAGGGTTTGTGGCTAGGTATGACCCAACCCGTAATAGAAATTTGGGCTTGGAGTTGTTGGCTTAGTTTTTGTATGATCAAGGTTAAGAAAAAAAAAATTATAATAAATAAATAAAATAATATTTTCTCCCTTCTTTTCTTTATTTGGGCCCAACACTATCTACCCAATAATCTCCACTTTAAATTTTCCCTAAAGTCCACAATATTTCGATACTAAGTAATAGTAAGCAGAAAAAATTACCGAAACCCTAGCCGTCATCTCCTTCACACCTCATCTCCTTCGTGCGGCAAACTTTTCGTGTGAACAACTTCGTGGGGGCTTAGAGTTTCGTACTAGGAAGAAAAGCGGCCAAGGTAAGGGCTTTTCCCCACACAAATTTGAGTTAGACCGTTAGTTGGATGACATAGAACTAATAATTGTAATTGCTTGCTTTTGAAAGAAATAAATGTAGACTATTTAAATAAAATAATGGAATACGAAATTCTTTACGTTGAGTTCGATATGTAATGTATGTCTTTTTAAGAAGTAAAATATGAATTTTTATATTATACATGATAGAGTTTTAATTTTTATGATGGATATGAAGCAAAATATGATTTTTCTTATGTTATATATATGATAAAGTTTTGATTTTGATGATGTATTATGAGTTGGAGTTTGAAGTTTCTTGTTATATATAAAGTTTTAATCTTTATGGTGTAAATGAAGTCAAGTCCCGAATGATAAGGATGTGTGATAAGTTTCTTTTTTATGCGTACATGGTGAAAATTATTATTGAATGATTATTTGTCTATGAATATATGATTCTCATGATAAGGATGTGTGATATGTGATCTTTGTGATGTGAATAAGATGATGGTTTTAAAAAGGTGAGTTTTTTGAATGTATATGACATGATTCTTAGTGGGCTGTGTGCGAGTATAATTGTGATAATATATGGTCATGTCATGGCATATGCATCTTCGTGGGAGTTGCCTTAGTGGCAGGTTTATTTTCCCCATTGGTATGGGTGATCTTTCTGTGTGGAAGTTGCCTTAGTGGCAGGTTTATATCCGGATCATATAGTTTTAAGAGCATGCATTATGCATATTTTTTATATACGATTTACTGTTTGTGCATTTTTTTCTTTTAAATTACAAGTTTTTACCTTTATATGTTTTGTGTTATTCTTCTATATGTTTAGCTTTGGTTTGATGTGGATGATGGAAAAAATGGACCCTTACAACAACATTTTAGGTACTAATGAGTTAGAGGAGATTCAAGAGTAATTGATGAGTATTAACGTGCGGCGAACGTGGGGTAAAAATTGGGTTTTCAAGACAATTTTGTAATAATAAGTATTGCCGCAAAATTTCTATGTTTATTTATTTTTTTTAATTTTTGTCACTAAACTTTTAAATGCATTCGAATTCTATAAATACAGAAGTGGATTTTTGCTTCCTTAGGAATAATTGATTTTTCCTTTATTTTAGCTTGAATAAGCCTTTTTTATAATATTAAATAAATGTGATTGTTACTAATTATTTAAAAGCATAAATGTGATTGTTACTAATTATTTAAAAGTATAAATGTAGATATTCTTCCAAAAAAAAAAAACATTATCGTAAATTTTTATAAAAGTATTTTTTTTTAGTAACGTTTTGGACAAAAAATCCGGGGCGTTACATTATGGTATCAGAGCAATAATCCTCGGAAATTTTTGGGTGGGACGATTATGTATGACGCATGCCTTGATTTATGTGTGATGTTTGACCTTAGTATATTTTATTCTATGGTTTATTACTAATTTGGTTATATATATTCATATAGGGAAAATTTACATTTTGCATTGATTATTTGGTCTCTTTTAATACTGATTGAGTTTTTTTTTTCTTCTCAAAAATAGAAATTTTCCTTCAATTAATTGCAATTATGATATGCCTTAAATTCTTAATCCTATGATTTGAAATAATTTTAATTTGATTCAATGCAATAATTAATTACGATTTTATGATGGTATAAATTATAAATTTATTGCATTATAATTTGAAATTATCTCAATTTAATTTGATTCAATGCAATAATTGCTTTTAATTTTAAGAAGAATTGACTTTTCCTTTATTTTAGCTTGAATAAACCTTTTTTATAATATTAAATAAATGTGATTGTTACTAATTATTTAAAAGTATAAATGTAGATATTCTTCCAAAAAAAAAAAATTATTGCAAATTTTTCTAAATGTATTTTTTTTAGTAACGTTTTGGACCAAATATCTGGGGCGTTACACATTGCATAGTCAGGTGGTGACCGCGATGGGCCACAAAGTTGATGCGGTGACCGTGATGGGCCGCGATGTTAAGTAGTAACCATGGGTTATAGAATAGTTCCGTGTGTATTAGACGGTCTGTTCTATCCAGGGTCAGAATAGTTTCGCGTGTATCAGACGGTCTATTCTACTCGGGCTACGGAGTGGTTCCGCGTGAATTAGACGGTCCATTCTATCCGTGCGAGGATTTAACTTTTGTGTATTTGGCCTGTGAGAGGCTAATACATGTAATTGTAGCGACCATGATGGTTATAGAATAGTTCCGCGTGTATTAGACGGTCTGTTCTATCCGGGTTTAGAGTAGTTCCGCGTGTATTACACCGGTCTATTCTATCTGGGCTACGGGATGGTTCCGTGTGTATTAGACGGTCCATTCCATTCGTGAAATTGTGCTGGTCTGTGAGCGACTACACTGGTACTAGTCTGTGAGCGACTGTACCCTAGTATGTGTATAACGTGCTGGTCTGTGAGCGACTGCACGAGTGCTGGTCTGTGAGCGACTGCACCTTGGTAATTCCAAGATATTGTATACATGAGCATATACATATTGCATTGGGGTGATTGACCGGTGGGTCACGATTGAGTTATGTGATGATGATTGGAAAGTGATGTATGTGAGTACTTTATGAAAACTGAATTTCTGATGAATGATTGTGAATGTTGAAGTGTTGGCTGTACTTACAACTTATTTTCCATCTTAATTGGTTGCTGTTTTGAAAAATACATGTCATGAAATTTCAAACGAGCATCATTATTTTCATCATTGTTATATGATATGCCATGTATATATTTGTTGCTGTGAAATATATGCTATGTGATTATTTGTTAATTTCGGTCGATGACCCTTGCTATTATATTGTGGAAATTGGGCTTTGCCCTCAGATGTTACCCGAACCCGTCCTACCGACGGATACACTAACGATGGAAACGTCGTTAGTTTTCCCTGATCTTTACGTACGGAGTCTACGTGGACAACGCAGAGGGACGGACGGTTGGCTGAAGACGAGACTTATGGAGAATACGGTGGAGACCGTGCTACTGTAGCTTAGTTCATGATCAGACTAGAACTTTATATAGGGTCTTGAGTTTTGGGAAATGTAATTTATTTTGGGAATTAATGTATGACTTTTCCGCTGTATTTTCCGCACTCTGATACTGTTTAGTGGCCACAGGACGGGTGTTCTCTTTTGAAATGAACTGATGAAAATTTTATTTTAATTCCCTTGACATTAATTTTGGAAAACTCATTTTAATTATTTATTAACAAAAAAATAAATACACTCGCACTAGTGTTCATGAGAGTTTCCTCATTGGTTTTTTAGTCATGTTAGTGTTCATGACCCAATTGGTGATTGAGTTGCTTTGGTTTTTAATAAGAATCTGTCTAATTGCATATTTTATGGTGTTTAGATTGGAAACAAACTCGACAACATTAGTGGATCAGATAAAAATGTTCTCATTATTCTTGCTCAAGGTCTTTCTGAGAAATTTAGAAGGATCACTGCATATTATGTCAATGGATTCAAATTTCGACGCAAATCAATGGAAGAGAATAAACAAAGGACGAAGGCTCTTAATTTGACTCATCTCTCTTAATCCCTTCACAAATCTTCTTCTACCATTTCAAAACCCTCACCGGTTAGTAATAATCTCTCAATCTCACTTTATATTTTTATTTTTCATTCTCTCCATCACATCATCTCTCTCACATTTGCAGCAATAGAAATAGTAAAGAAATATTTTTATATTTATATGATTTAATTGTTTAAAATGGTTGAGGTTAAAGGTGCAAAATTGAGAAGAGGTTTGAATTGTGTTTGTCTAAACAGGGTTCTTTTTGATTATTTTATTAAAACTTGTTCAGATTCGATGACTTAGAACATCAACAATAACATAACTTAGGAATGCAGAAGTAAAGTGACACAAGCAATTTATCTTGGTTCACCACCAACTTGGTACCTACGTCGAGTCCCCTCACTATGAAGGATTTAATCCACTAATTCAACTCTTTGAATTACACAACAGGACCTTACAGCTCAATCCTCTCAAAATAGTCTGACAAACCCCGTATTTTTTAGGAACACAAACACCTTGACTCTACAAGCCAAGTCTTCTCCACACAATCTAACAATCCCAGATTGTTGAAGGCCCACAACACCTTGACCATTCAAGTCAAGTCTTCCCCACATAATCTGACAACCCTATATTGTTGAAGGAAAACTAGCCACCTAATCCTACAAGTTAAGTCTTCTCAACATAATCTGAGATCCACATATTTCTAGAGGCACACTAAAGCCACTATCGGGCTGGGTTACAAAAAGTTTGAGACTAATTTGGTTTTACTTCTACTAAATAGCTTTATTACAAATATTTTTTCACACTACCAATGAAGCACTAGGGACTGAATAATATGTAATTGAACGAGTGTCTTTGCTGAAACTAACACCTTAAATTCTAAGTACTTAGAGAAATTTTAGTTCGTAAGGTTTTCTGTGTATTTTTGTTCTTCCATTCTTTTTCAGCCTTGATCCACTATTTATACATGAAATTAGGGTTTGAATATAGTCCCTTTTGAATTCAGAATTGTATCTCCATTCCATCTTGGTCAACAACGATTTTCTTCAACAATAACTTTGAAAGATGTGGTTTGATAATATGACCTTTAGGCAATTTCTTATTTCTGAATCTGATCTTGAGCAATTCTTCTAAAAGGATATCGTGCGTATTTGTTCAGATTTAATCTGGGTGGGAATAAAATTGAGCTTTTTTTTGGACCTATAGAAGGAAGGATACAACTAAGTCCAATTTCATTATTTTTCTCAATCTATTAGCGCCTTTAACATTCCTTCAGAGTCATCGAATTTTCTCCATCAGAATCATTGACTTTCATTTTTGGAGTCAAATGTTGTGTTGCTTGAATATTCAGAGTCAGAGGAAGATGTAAAGCTACATGACATACAATTAGTGGCATGGGCAACTTCACCTTTGTTTCATTTTAAGAGTCAATGCAACTTCAGAGTGTGTTGCGTATCAGAGATAGCACTCTAGAACGTGTTGCAATATTTAGAATCATTGCAACTTCAGAGGCAGCATTCTTGGAATGTGTTGCAGTCTTCAGAGTCAGCGTGATGTTTGCTTCAGAGGCAGGCTTGAAGAGTTGCTTCAGACTTCAGAGCCATGCGTAAGTTACTATTCATAAGAGCATGTAGAAATATTTTTCATCATAGCATGCATAACTATTCATCAAAGCATGCGTAAATACTGTTCATTAGAGCATGCATAAATAACTATTCATCAAAGGCATTCAAAAATAGTGTTCATCAGAGCTTGTAGAAATATTGTTCATCAGAGCATGCAGAAATAACAGTTCATCAGATCCATGAAAACTCCAAAAACACGTTGAATCTTTAGAGGAACAAAATTCTTAAGAGGCAGTCTTTAGACCCAAACTTCAGAGGCAAATATCATAGGCAGATGCACGTTCTTTTCTAGATCGTGCATTTGTTTTCATTTCCTCTAACCTTTTTTCTTCCTTTGGTGATATCCTCTAGTGGTATCCTTCGGTGGCATCGTCTAGTCGGTCTCCTTAGATCACCTCCTTTAGTACCTTCCTCTAATTTTCTTCTTCCAATTTTTTCATACTCAATTAAGCTATTAATTCCAATTTATTGTTGTCATAAAATACTTTTATTAACATCAAAACTCGAAGTGGAAAAACAACTTGGTTCCAACAGAGGTATGACATATTCCGTTGAATTATGTGCTAGATGAGGCATGACATATTTGAAAGACGCACTTAAGGGCATCAAATGTGCTTGAAGCTCATCCTAATGTTAGGGGGATAATAACTAGATGAAATTCAAAGGGGCAACTGGTAGGATGAGCTATTGGTTTGTTAGGCGGCTTTTTGGGTGATATTGCAAGGAAGTTAAGGATTTTCCTATAATACACGATAATTGGAAATTAGTTCCATCCACAAGAAAAGAATGAAATTTTTAGACATAAAATATAGCTATTTGGGGAAACTAGTTCTATTTATTGTTTGGATTGTTGACTAACTTTTTTATGATTATGTTAGTCAAAATTTGTTGATGATGATGGAGACAACAAAAAAATATATCCTTATGAGCCTTGGAAAGATATGGCGAGATGCACGATGTAGGTTGTATAAGAAATTTTATAAGTGGGATCTTTCTTTTGAGGAAAGCCTACAAAATTATCCATGTTCTACTAACCAAGACCATTGGACTATTTTTTCCAATATAGGCGTAAAGCAGACACGATGGTAACCATTCTTCAGTTGCATTGTCATTTATTTTCTACTATTCTGTTTTCTAAAGTCATTTATCATCACTGAAGGAGAAGGCTGATAAAAATGTTGCAAATCGAGAAAAGCTAATGGTCCTTCATATATTAAGCTCTAAGATGCTTGCAAGGAAGAAGGGGTTAGTTGGTAGGATTCACTCAACCTACTATTGATTGTATACTTAATTGCACAAGTACTTATTATATGTGTTTAGTTTTAGGAACTGAGAGAAGGTCGAAAATACAATACCAGTGAAATGTATTCAATTTGTTATAAAAAGTCTGATGAGTAATTTGTCAATGAAGAGGCCAAGGAAAAATATGTAAGTGTAAAGAATAGAAGTGTTATGTGATTGTAGGTATTTCTTGCTGAACACTTTATAAATCAAAGATGCAAGTGTTAGTTTTGGTAATAGTGACTTGCAAAGCTTTAAAGCTATAAAATTACTTATTTGGTTGGTAATAGTTTGTTGCAAAGCTATAAAACAATAACATTACTTATATGGGAATAGATGTAGTTAGTTTAGTACTCATTTTGTCAATAAATTCAATGGTTGTATTGGTATGCTTGCTCCAATGTTACAGAGGCTTGATTTGTTGCATTGTAGTTAGATGTAGTTATTTTGGTGCTTGTACCAAAATAGTTCATCTATTATAAGATATGTGAAGGTGCAAACACGAGAAGGGGGTTGAATTGTGTTTAACTAACTTGAATACTTTTCATGTTTTTTCACTTTTAAAACAAAACTTGATGTATGAATAAAACAGAGTTAGCAGTGGATATAAAGTAAAAATAAAAACACATAATTTTGTACTGGTTCACTGTTAATGAGGCTACGTCCAGTCCCTTCACCTTGAAGGATTTCACTAATTCAAACCTTGAATTACAACAGTTCCACTGACCCTCCAAGTCAGTCTTCTCAAACAGTCTAACAATCCTAGACTCTTGAGGAATACAGCACCTTGACTTCCTAAGTCAAGTCTTCTCCTACCAATCTAACAACCCCATATTGTAGAAGGAATTACAACTCCTTGAATCTAATTGCCAAGTAATCTGCTCTCCCTTCTGACTCCCTCAGATTGTAGACTCTACTTCAACAACTTAGATCTAACACAAGGGAAAGAAAATAACATGAGTGCTTGCTTCTGAAAAGCTGGATCTCACAATTAACCTCACTGAAAACTTGAGTGTTTGCTTTTGGAAGTGTATGACTCTTTTGTGGTTTTCAATACTAAGTATTCTGCCTTGAGCCTCCTTTTATAGATGCGAATTAGGGCCTCTTCAAAGCTTAATTTCAAGTTGTATCTTGCTAGATTCTCTTGCAAAAATATTCTGACCAATCGGGCTTCACTTAAATAAAAAACATATCTTTTTTATGCTTCAGATTTTCTTTCAAAAATAACGGGCCAATCATGTCTTTATTTTCTTCCCGCCAACAGCTCCTAATCTTCCATACGACTTCACTTTATTTTTGTAACAAATCCTTTTCATACTTTGATCAAAATAAATTAAAATCTCCACCGTTAATCCTCATGATTAAATCTGGACCATTTGATCTTTTGCGCTAGTCCACATCTGGACCATACTAAGTGATCTACTGTGATCCTCTGATTTCGGCCAACCCTGGACCACACTTTCTGATCTTCTGATCTTCTCATCTCGGTCAACCTGGTCTAGCAAACTGATCTGCTGTGATCCTCTGATCTCGGCCACTACTGGACCACACTTTCTGACCTTCTGATTTCGGCCAACACTGGGCCATGGTATGATCTTCTGATCTCGGCCAACACTGAGCCAAATACTTAAATCTGAACCATTGATCTGAATATTTCAGTCTGGACATTTTACCTTCTGTTTTGAAATTAATTCTGGAGATCATTTCTTCTGGTCGGGACTTAGTTTCATACCCTGAATCATGCTATCTTCTAGTCTGGGTCAAATCTGGATTGATTCTCTTGTTCTGGACCCATTAACTTATCCTCTGATTAAGTCTGGATCAAGTCTGGGCTGTTTATTATTTCACTGTCAGACCATCTTCTGGTCAGAATAACTTCTAGAATAAATCTGACATTTGATTCCTTCTTGTCTGGATCAAGTCTCCCTCTGGCAGGCTTCCTTCTGGTCTGGTCCAGGTCTCCTTCTGACTTTGCTTCCTTCTGATCTGGGCCAGCAAAGATATCTTCTGGTGATGTTTTGACATCCTGGAGTATCTTCTGGTACCTTCAGGATTCAATCTCTGGAACCCTTTGATTTTCTGCTTCTGATTACTTCAGCTTCTGGTGGCATTTGATTTAATAATTCAAGGTTCAAAATAAGATAACATGGAGTGCTTTTGTAAACATCAAAATCCTAAGTACTTAGAACCAACTTGGTTCCAACCAACTTGGTTCCAACAATATGTGCATTATGACTTTTCTCTTGATTGATTATAAGCTATAGTCTATGTATATAGTGTCTTAGATGATATCAAATAGATTTTTCTTTTGCAACTCATACTTGAATGTACTACATGGTGTTTTTTGTTGAAATAGTTGGAGTATTTCAAACCCTTCTATTACAAAGAAGAATTTAGTTTGCTTCATTTTCCTGTCCAAAAACAAGTGCAAGTGGAAATTGGGAAAAATCATTCTCCAAATGAAGCATTTGTGAATGTATTTGGAAAAATACATCCTGGATATGTTTGTTGTATTGGACTTGGAATAACAGTGTCTCAAATCACTAGATCTACTTCTCACTCTGCAAGATCAATGTCTTCCTCTGAAGCTAACGTGAAGATGGAGAAAATGCAAGCTGATATCAATAGGCTTAAGAAAAGGGATTCATAATTTGATAAGCTGATATAGGTAAAATTATTTTCTTAGCGAACATGTTAAAAAATCCTGTTGGAGCTGTTACTCCATGGTTAAAAGTATCAATTGTGTAATGATTGCTTCTAGCTATATTTGAAATTTAGTTAATTGGTATTTGACAATATTTATCAAGATTAATTGAGGTTAATATATACTTTATTTTCCAGGCAACAAACATAGAATCGCCAATACATGGTAGAATTTCCTCTGAATCTAGCTACGAACGTGATGATCGTGGAACAACATCATTATGGACTAATTAGATATTTTGATGAACTTCTATGTTTGATGGAGTTGTTTTGTATGTTTAGCCACTCCACTAATATTTTGAATTTTGATTATTTAAACTACTTTATTTATTATTTTAGTTAAGTTCAATGTATGAATTGGTGTTATTACTTTTGAAAAGATTATATAAATTGGATTTAGTCACAATTGTTATATAATTGTGTATTTTAATTATGTGGATGATATTCATGAATTTTTTTAATTATTAAAAAATAGGAAAAAATTGGAACATAATTTTTTATTTTAACTTATTAGGCTTGTGGCGGTTCAAACTATCTTAAAATGCATATAGCGACGGTTGATAAGTGTTGCAATTCTATAGGAACAAATAAAATTGAGTTTGTTTAATGAATGTTCTAACAGTGGCAAAATTTATATAAAGGCAGTTAGAAATCGTCGCAAATGTTGTCGACAGATGGTTATAACCGTGGCAAACTTGTCTCGTGACACACAAATCTGCAACGATTGGAGAACCCTCGCAAGCGTCATTTACGGCAATTATAATCAGCGCAGATATCCTTTACAACCGTCGCAAACCAAAGGTAGATACCAAAGGATGACATTTTTAGAGGATGTTGAAATGTTGACTTCTTCAAAGTTTGGGGCTCAATTGTTTGACTTAACAAAGTTGACTTTTTATTTAAGTGTTGACTTTGTCAAAATAATGACTTAATGCTCTTACCCTATAATCAACTAGTTTTCTAGATTTACCAAACACAAACTTATCAGAGCGAGCTTGTAATATCATATTCAACAGAGGCGAGATGAGAGCATGTTTAACATAATCACACACAATTTTAACAGAATCGTCAGAGTATTGGGGCATTGGCCTTGAGTAATTAACTTTCTTTCTATCATGACTCATTCTATTAGTAAATATAATTACTTGTTTATTAGGTGATAATATTATTTGTGTTAAAAACACTTAGACAATTATCTCTAATTTATTCATAATTTATTCTATCTTAAAATAAATACTCGTTAATACAAATCTTTTTCTTCTACCTTAATCTACATACTTAGAAAATAGTTAGAGAATAATTGTTCTTATTGATTTTGCTATCATTAAAACATCAACAAGAAGATTATGGCTATAACCACTTTTGCACTAACAATCTCCCCCTTTTTATTATAACAAATAACTATATAATTAATGAACAATTTTCATTCACAAAATAAAGTTTAAAACTATGATCCCCTTAATGTAGTAATCACAAATTGTTTAACTTAATAATCATTTGAACTTATTTAAAAACTCTTTTAAATTAGTATTCTAGGACTCTCCTTGAATATGATAATATGGTTTTTAAGAGTTTCAAACTTATTAAGTTATTATACATATTTTATACATATAAGGATAAAATGAAAAAAAAAATAAATTAAAAGTGAGAAAAACATAAAGATAAGCAAACATATAAGACATACTTGGAGATTTTTTTTCAAACATATAAGCAAACATATATTAACAATTCCTCATGATGTAAAGTGTAAAGAAAATGAATTCTTAATTATATATATTTAGTTATGTTTTGTAATTAAAACGTGTTGTTGAGTATTTCAGTTTTTTTTATTTATGAATAAAAGTACAAAAAATACTTTTTCACGACCGAAATTTTTTTATTTAGTTCACGTGAAAAAATAGTGAAAATCCGAGACTAAAATTTCTCAATGTTTGAAATTGACAAAGAGTTTTGTCGCTTTCAAATTTTAAAATATATTTGAATTCGATAAAATGTCTTCTTATTCAAGTTCTTGCGTGACTTGAGACTAAATTTATTTCGGAGTAATATTTTTTTTTGAGCGAATAATATTAAATTTAATTATTTTAATAATTAAATTATTTATGTCTTAATAATAACTATTGATAAATACTTTACGAGTTTTAACTGAAGACTAAATTTACCTGCGAGCTGAGTTGCATCGGGATAAATAATTTTTAAATTTAGAGGAGAAATATTAATAAGAAGTTAGTAGGATATTTAGAGGAACGAGTGGTTAAAACACAAGACACCATTAGTAGCTAGTAAATATTGTGTGGATGGAAATCATTAACTTGAAGGATGAGCAACTCACCTCTCTTCTCCTCCTACCCGCAAACTATGCTACTCCCTCTCCTCTCCTGTTTTCATTTTTACCTTCCAAAAGAACATGTGAATAATCAAGCTAAGTTTCACTTTGTCTAAGGGGTGACGTGTTTGATCTTGGGAACATGGAATAACTTGGATTTTTGGTAGATTGAAGCTCATAGTATGGGTAACATTTCTTCCCCTGTTTTTTTGTCTTGATTCAGCCGAAGCCTTGGGTCCATGGGATGTGGGATTTACTCCATGGGATGTGGAGTCTTAAGTATATTGAGTTATTATTGATGTTTTGAAATATCATAAATTGCCTTTCTCTTTCATGTAATTAAAACTCTAGTTTATGTTTGAAAATAAATATAATGTTACGATTACAAAACAAATATGTTTTCTATGTTCATAGAGTGAAAATGGGTGAACAGTAGAAGTTCTTAAGTAGAAGCTCTTAAATGTTATTGCATTTTGAGAAATTTTTCTCTTTAAAGAGACTTTGATGGCCGAGATGGACTTTTATTTTAATAGCTTGAATTAAAAGAAAAGTTAGCATTCAAGGGACTCTATTAGTTGGTGATTTAATGAGCTATATATGAGTGATTCTTGACGAAAAGAAATTGTTTTATAAATTTCTATGTTTATGTTTATGTAGTTAGCTTTTTGAGTCTCCAAAAAAAGAACTCATAGCGTTGACACCGATTTAGCGGTGGAAAGAACTCTAAATATTTTATTTTTGTTGGGTTGAAATTTTTAAGGAAAAGAGATACAAACAAAAAGGTCATGGCAAAATTTTTGGAATAAGTTTTGAAATAAAGTGGTAAATGAATTGTTGTGGTTTGTTTTAATTCAAAAGAATTTGAGTAGTTGAAATTTTTTGAACTTTCATGTTAGGGAAAAAGTTCTCATGTGGTTCTTAATGGTGGTATAAATTAAAATTTGGAGTCGTTTAAAATTTGGAATCATATGAGTTGTTGTCCTTGATTATTTAAGGTGTTTTGAACTAGTTTTAGATTTGGAAATTGTTTGAAAAACTTTGATAAGTAAAATGGATTTTAGCCGAGTGGTATATATATATATATATATATATATATATATATATAGAGAGAGAGAGAGAGAGAGAGAGAGAGTTCAAAATTTTGTTTAAAAGTTGGTTTTAAGTTTACTTTGTTATTAAGGTGTTCAAGGTTTTATCCTTTGGGTTTTTGTGAAAACAAGGTTTCTACCTTTATAGATTGAACTAAAAAGTTTTAGTCATTGATATTAAATTTTTAATTTTTATGAAGAAATTTAAATTTGAGAAACAAAGTTTCAAACCTCATGACTTTGAGAATAGTTCATATAAAAAAAATATATATTAGGGTTCAAACTTTGTATATAAAAAATGTTTGAAAGAGAAATATTCACTTTGTGAACAAAGTTTCAATCTTATGTTTTGAAGATAAAAGTTTTAATTTTTATAGTAAGGATATCAACTTTATGCTAAAATTTGAGGTTGAAAATGGAATTAGGTATTTTTTTAAAAAAATGATTGATTATAATTTTAGGTTTTGATATATGATTTTATTAGGAATGAAGATTTTAGTTGGAGACTTAAAAGAAAATTGTGAACTTGGGAAATATTTGGTGTTGATGAGAAAATGTGATTTTTAAGTGAAAGTTTATATACAAAGCATAATTGATAAAGATTAAGATTTGAAAAATGTCAAATTGGAAAATCATGATTGTGAATAGTTAGAATATTGGAACTCTTGGTATTTGAGTTTTTTTTATAATATTTCTTGATACAAACCTTCTACTAGTTTTTCAAATATTAAAATGTGGAAATTTATATAGTAGATTGATGATTTAATCGAAATTTCAAATCGTGTGAGTATGTTTGTCTTTGATTGATTTTGGTTAAGAAAATATTTTGTCCTATGTTGTTAAAGACAAAGATTTGAGTTGAACTTCAATAAGTTTGAGAAAACAATTTCGAGGTTTCTAAGTGTGGCATAAATGCTTTGAAATTTGTTTTTGTCAAAGTAATTAAACCAAAGTCTTTTTGAAGTTAGAGAACCTAAGAGAAAAGTCAAACCCTAATTCATTTGGATAGTGGCCAAACCTAGAGTTCCTTTGGGGGTTGGTTTATAAACTTGTATTGATTAAATTAATTGACTGGTTTAAGGTACAAGGAAATTGAGAGGTGTCATTGGAATCGTTAGATAGGTTATGCTGGCGTAGCGTAAGTTGCTTCTGTAATAAAGCACTATCGAGGTAAGGGCGCTTTCTAACGATATTATATATGCTTAAATGCAGAGTGTGTCTATATACATGTTATTTGTGCTTGTGGTGAATAAATGTGCACACGATTGTTTATGTATTTAATGTGATTATGTAATTATAATTGATAACATATGTGTTATGAATTTTATTGCAAGAATATGTCTTGAGTATGCTCTGTGAAAAAGTATTAAAAATTATTAGTGTTTAATGAGTATTAAAAGAGGAGTCTTTTAATAGTTGCATTTACATAATGATTGATGGGGAGAGTCAGTGTACGGTCATGCATTTCATAGTTAGTGGTGACCGTGATGGGCCACTGTGTTAGTGGTGACCGTGATAGACCATGGGGTGGTTCCTTGAGTTGATTGGTCCACCTTATCCTTGCGAGGATTTTGGAGTCATGTAGGTCTGTGATAGACTGCACTATAGTAAATTGTGTTGATCTGTGAAAGGTGGCACCTCGATAATTAGTACTGGTCTGTGAGAGGCGTACATTTATGATTTATGCCCCTCGATGAGGGTGTGGAAATTCCGGAATCATGTGCACTAGCATATAAGCATTGCATTAGGGTGCTTTGTCACACGAGTCATGTTTGTTATATGATGATATTTATATGCAAGTTTGTTTATTACTTGATGCCATGCCATGTTATGCTTCCGTGCTATGTATTTTCATATGTATGTTGTTTTTAGATCTTGACCCTCTACTTTTATTGTGGATCGGGCTTACGCCCAAGGCTCTTAGTTTTGAGTCATGCGGAAATTCCAACGACGTCAAAGACTTGATAGAGCGATGATTTAGAATTGGCAATTAGAAGCAGTGACGCTTGATGCCACCCGTGGATCCTTAATACCAAGTCATCCTCAGTTAGAGTCAATGATCAGCTTAGGGTTTTATTTAAGGATTTTATTTATTCTCCCTTCCTTATTGCAATGTTGTTGTCGCAATGGAATTTATGTATTTCAAACAGTTGCGAATTTTTTGGGTTAATGTGAATTGTTTGGTTGTAAGTAACTCCATTGTGTCGAAACCATTTTATATAATGCAACAATGATTCTAATCATCTTTTTTTTTGGAAAAGAATTTTACAGTTAAATATTTTACTCTAATTTAAATTAAAGTACGATTACGAATATTTTATCCAAAAGTGTTTAATTGTTTTTTAAAAAAAAATTACACTCTCATTGTTAAAAATTGGGGTGTTACATAAAGCCTTTGGATTATTGTTCTTCTTAAGATGTTAAGGCTAATGGAACAAACCATGATTTTAGGGGATGTTAAGCCTTTTGAAACAAGGGTGAATTGCAAGTAACTATCATAATAATGACATATGCAGACACTCAAATGCAGATGCAACAGTCAGATGCAAATGATGTGTATGACGCGAATGATGATGATGCAAATCATGCACCAATAACATGCAAATCATGCACCGATAAGATGCAAATTAAACACACGAAAATGCAATCAGATGCAAGCACAAAATTTATTTTATTACTATATTTAATATTTTTGTCCCCTTTTGTCATTATAAAAAACCATGAAATTAAAAACATAGAAATTAAAGCAAGCAACGACGCACATAAACACACAGACAAACAAATTAAACTCAAGACCATCACACTACATACAAATAGTTCAACATGAGTAAATTGTACAGTAAACAAGATAGGGAGATAAAAGACTTCAACAAAGATAGAAAAATATATAAAAATACACTAGAAAGAGAGATATGCAAAATAAAGAAAGGTAACATTTCATTGAGATGAAAACATTGGTTACAAAAAGAACTTAAAAAAAACTAATCCTAGACAGGTGATCTAAAGACATCTTAGGACACTCCTCAAGAGCTCAGTTGATTCCTCTATTTGAGAGGTGAAAAGGTCTAGCTTGTGATGAACTTCTAGTGGAGCTATCCAAATTTCAAGTTGTTTCAAGAAAACAATTAGGTTATATAAAGCCTGATTTTTAGAAAATAACGTTTTGGAAAACGAAAAAGTAACGATGGAAGCATGGAAGAAAACAAAGGGTAAGACAAAAACACTTTATGACACATGGAACAATTTAAACTTTGAGATGAGAGTGGAAGAAGATGAAGAGTTGTGGACAGAGGAGGAGAAAATCATTTTAAATAAAATAATTTTTTAGAGAAACTAAGCTTAAAAATATTAAAAACAACGAGAATCACAAAAAGATCAAATGAGATAAATCAAATAAAATGACAACAAAAAAGCGGGTTCAAAAACGAGAAAACAAAGGAGAGCAAGAAAAGCAGAAGTAGGGAAAAAACAGAAAGAACATGTATTCAATTTATAATTCATATTACATCTGTAACAAATATAAATTACATTACAACTGCAATACTTATTACAAAATTCCTAAAAAGAAAATAAAATAGAGAGTGCAGGAATAAAGTGACACAAGTAATTTATCCTAGTTCAACATTAACTTGGTTACATCCAGTCCCTTCACTAAGAAGGATCTAATCCATTAATTCAACAACTTGAATTACTAAGCACTTGATCCTCCAAGCCATTCTTCTCAAACAATCTGATAACCTCAAACCTTCGAGGAACACACACCTTGACTCTACCAACCAAGTCGTCTCCACATAATTTGAAAACCCCAAATTGTTGAAGGCACACTAACACCACTATCGAGTTTGAGTACAAATCTTTGGAAGTTGAGTAGTTGCTTGTACAAGCTAATTATAACAGTGACTATCAAACTCTAAGAAAAACACTTAGAAAATATTACTCATTCGAACAAGTGTTTGTCTATTTGAACTTTAAGACGAGTTTGAAATTTTGAGCTTGAGTTCTTCTACTTTTTTCTAATTTTTCGATGATCTTCTTCAATAGTCTTGAGTATCTATTTATAGATAAAATTAGGGCTTCAATTTAGTCATTGTTTAATTCTAAATTGTATCTTCATTCCTAGATTGGTCAACAATGATCTTATTCACAAAAAATTATAAACAAGATGCGTTTAGATAATATGTTCTTTATTCAATTATTTATTTCTGAATACAATATGCGCAGTTCTTCTAGATTGATTTTGTTCATATTTTGTTCAGATTGAGTTTGTAAATTCTTTAAATTGATATTGTTTGTATTTTGTTAAGATTGATTTCTCAAAATTTTCAGATGAAAATTCCTTCCTATTGGTTGCTTTGATCTACGCGGGATCAGATGAAAAACTTTTTCAAGAAATGACTTAGGTAAAGAGATGAAATTTCCATTTGAGAAAAAAAAATGTTTTGGTAATGTGTTTTATATATTGTCATTGACAATTTAAGTGTTCAATAATCAGTTTTGGTCAATCCATGCTTTGAAAGAAATTAAAAAAAAAAAAAGAATTTTAAAAACTTGAAAATAGGATTGAATCAAAAACATACACAAATTCAGACCATGCTACTAGTATTTCTCATATTAAAAAATCTTTACTCTTACATAGTAAAGTTCTCAATCAAGAGAACAAGCTCTGATACCTTTTGAAGGTATTGAAAAACACAAGAAATGAGGGTTTGAAATGTTTTTTGCCATTTCTGAAAAATTTTGAGTTGCTTAAACAAAACAATATATTCTTTACCAAATCATTCAGCTTATGATTATAAAATAGTTTAAGTAAAATAAAGTTAAATCATAAAGAATTTAGTTTAAATAAAAAATTGGAGATAGATGAGGGATTCATGTAATTTTATACTAGTTCACAACAGTGTGTTACTACATCTAGTCCTCCATTAAAAGAGACATTTTGACTCAGTACATTGTCTCTCTGGGATGTGATTATTTGTCTTATGTCTTTCAATAATATCATTGTTAGAACCCTTATAAACTTTCTGGCAAGTTCCATTAAGATTCATAAGTGTTCTTACACCTCTTCGATTACCTCTTATGGATGAAGGATTTGTTCCAACTATCAAAATTATTTACATCAATTCCAATTTGTGTTTGAATTGACACAAAGCTTGTTTAAAGGATTCTAACTCTCATTGCCTTTTTTTATTCTCTCTCTACTTTTTCATATTGATTGGTTTACTTGTAAATATCGAGGAATATATCTATTGGGGATATTATAGTTGGAGATCTTGAATCCCAATTTAAAACATATCCACACACACAGACATATATATATATATATATTCATAATTAATTCAGCGTATCTTGATTTAATAAAGCAATTGTCAGGAGATTACATTTTTCCAATGATATGTCTAATTTTGATAAGTAGAGCATGTCGAGATGTTGATATCTTCAAAGTTTTGGGCTCAATTGTTTGACTTAACAAAGATGATTTGTTTATCAAAGCGTTGACTTTTTCGAAGTGTTGACTTGGATCAGACGATTAAATGTTTTCTAGGTTTATCAGATGCAAAATTATCAAAGTGAGCTTGTAATATGTTATACAATAGAGGTGCATTGAGAGCGTGTTTAACAAAGATATACACAACTTTAACAAATTATTGAGAGTTTTGGTGCATTTTCTAGACTATTATCTCAAATTTATTCATTATTTATGCTACCTTAAAATAAATAGTCATTAGCATAGATATTTATCTTCTACCTTAATCTGTACACTTAGCAAATAGTTAAAAGATAATTATTCTTATTGTTTTTATTATCACCAAAACACGAATTAGAGGATTTTGGCTAAAATCATTTTTTGACTAACAATATTGCATGTGTCAAGTGAATGAGTTTGGTTTTTTCCCTTTTGATTCAATATCCTTAACAATCTTTTCAATCAGATGTTCCAATCACATCTACAAAGAAAGTTGATTTATAGGCATACATGAGAAAATAAAAAAGAAAATAAATGTTGATTTTTAAATTTGCCATGCCAGCGAAAACTCTGACCCACTAAAAGTTCAGATTCAGTGCCACAAAGTATCTCTGAAATTTTTGTAAAGTTGAAGAAATTTCCTGCGATTTCTTTGGAAGATATCTTAGAATAACACAAGCTCATCATGAAAGTTATTTTGTATTTGTGAGTATTTGATCTAAACTTTTCTACAGTTAAATGCGACAAAAAAATTTCTCTATCATATATGAGCCCCTTCCTCAATCAAATATTCAATTTTTTATATATCTTTTCTTTTTAATCGAATCTTGTATTTTTTACGGCTACCACAAATAGGCGTTTGTGTAAGATATATATGTATGATAGAATTTGATAGAACATAATTGCGAAAAAGATGTGAAATTAATTTTTCATCTAGTAAGAGTTGGTCAACGCTTTTTGTCTCTTGTGGATTATTGAAATCAGAAACTCTCCACCGATGGATTTCACGGGCACGTATGTACCCCTCAATTTTTTCCGCGACATTGTCATAAATAGAAGTAACAATGGAAGCCATTTTTTAAATACTTTGATATAATAAGAATTTAAAATTAAAAGAAATTAGAAATGCTAAAACGTATGATATATAAATAAATAAACAAATAAAAATAATATTTTATTTAGTTATAGAAGCTTGATGACAATCTTACGTAGATGATTAATCAATAATATATATTATAAGACTTTAGATAAAAAAAATATATCACGAAAGTAATATATATTAAGACTTTAGTGTAAAAATTCTAATTTTAAGATGGAAAATTATGGAGAAAGCATTATTGAAGATAATGTATTTGAAGGCCGTAAAATATATCAAACAATTACTATTTAAAAATCCCAATGAAGACTCCTAACTTCTATGTAATGTTGCCACGTAGTTGATGTCAAAAGGGGTTTATCAGATACCTCTCTAAGAAGTTTTAAGTTGATTTTATACTTAGAGTTTTGATATTAACAAAATTATTTTATGAGAATAATATATTTGATTCAAATTTATAATTGAATTGGACTTAGTCATACTCTTACTTCTCAAAGTTCAATAATCGATCAAACACTATGTTCTCGCGTAGATCAAAGCAAGCAATAGGAAGGAAGTTTCATCTGAAGAATTTGTGAAAGCAATCTTAACAAAATACGAAGAGTATTAATCTAAAGAATTTACAAACTCAATCTTATCAAAATACGAAAAGTATCAATTTGAACAATTTACAAACTCAATCTTAACAAAATACGAACAGTATCAATATGAAGAATTTACAAACTTAATCTGAACAAAATACAAACATAATCAATCTGGAAGATATGCCCAAATTGGATTCAGAAATAAATAATTGACTAAAGAACATATTATCAAAAAGCATCTTGTTAAAAATTATTTTTGAATAAGATCACTGTTGACGAAGTTAAGAATGAAGATACAATTCATAATTAAACAACTACAAAATTGAAACGCTAATTTTATCTATAAATCGATATTCAAGGCTGAAGAAGAAGATCATCGAAAAATTAGAAAAGAGTAGAAGAACACAAGCTCAAAATTAGAAATTCATCTTAGAGTTCAAAGAGAGAAACACTTGTTCGAAAGAGAAATATTTTCTAAGTGTTTTTCTCAGAGTGGGATAGTCATTGTTATAATTAGCTTGCGGGAAGCAACTACTCAAGTTCCAAATCATTGTATTCAAACTCGATAGTGGTGTTAGTGTGCCTTCAACAATTTGGGGTTCTCAAATTGTGTCGAGAAGACATGGCTGGTAGAGTCAAGGTGTGTGTGTTCCTTAAAAGCCTGGGGTTTTCAGGCTGTTTGAGGAGACTAGCTTGGAGGGTCAGGTGCTTTGTAATCAAAGTTATTGAATTAGTGGATTAAATCCTTCTAGGTGAAAGGACTTGATGCAGCCAAAGTAGTGCAGAACTAAGATAAATTACCTGTGTCACTTTATTCCTGCCCTCCTTAGTTTTATTATTGCTTCTACTCTAAGTAAATCATCAAATTTAAACCGGTTTAATCAAATAATGAAGAATTTATCAGCTTAGTAAAACACAATTCAACTCCCCCTTCTCGTGTTTGCACCTTCAATTGGCATCAGAACTCAATCTCAAGGTTGAGCACTTTAAAGTGTTTGAGGAAAGATCCAAGAATTCAACATGTTTGGATTCAGTGAAGAAGCTGCTTAAGGAAACATCAACAAACCTAGAGGAAAAATATTAGAACATTTAGAGTACTGGAAGGTCAGACTAAGAAGTTACTTTGTTTACCAAGATCTTGAACTTTGGGATGTGGTGAAAGATGGTTATACTGCTCCAAAGAATACTTATGGTATTAAGATTCCAAGGAAAGAGATGTGTGATAATCAGAAAAAGATGTACAAGATGCATCATAAGTCCAGAACATTCGTGATAAATGCAATCACTTTCAAGGAGTTTGATGTAATACCCTTAAATTTAAAATTAAATTAATGGATTTAATATTAAGTGTATTTTGAGGAATAATTGTAAAATATTTAATATATGTATGTTTTGTGTAAATATATATATATATATATATATATATATATATATATATATAAATATTTATTTTGGAGGTTGAATCAAAATTAATGGATGAAAGATAAATTAATTTAATTACGAGTAATTAAATTATCAGGCAGTTAATTAAGGGATTATCTGCTAATTGCGACAAGACTGGTTAAGTGATGGAGGGTCAAGTAATATTATACTATTAATGTGGGATGAGGTGGCAGATATATGTGCCTATATATATGAAGGAGTGGCAAGAGCAAAGGCAGAAACACGTTTTCCTCCTCCTTACTGCATGTAGCAATACCCTTCTTATTCCTCTGCCAATTCTGTTTCCCATTCATAGAAAAAAAAAAGAGAGAGTTGTTCAAAAGTGAGATTACATGGAAATCCAAGCACCAAACCACCAAGTACCAAGAACAAAAGTTGTTCCTCTCTTCATTACGGAGCTAGAGAACCCACTTTGGTAGCGGCAAACGCAAAAGGAAACTTCGCCGACTTTTGTCGCGAAAACGTGAACGGGAGCAGAAACGTAATAGAGGTAACGGGCACCTTCCACTTTCTAGTTTGCATTTTAGGGCTGTAAATGCATGTTTGATGTGTGATCATATTTGAGTTTCTGTTTTGAAAAACGAAACTGTTGTGCATGTTGTCATAAAATGCGAAAAATGCATTCTGTTGAGGTTTTAATAATCTGTGATGTTTGTTATTTTGGTTGTTACCTCAATGTTGTTTTCTTTGTGTGGGAAAGCTGAAAAATGCCTTGCATGTTGTTTTGAGGATGATCCAAATGCATGGGTGGTTTGTCCTGTACTGTTTTGGTGGTTGACTCTCTGTTTTGATGAATAAAGAAAACTGTGATGTTGTTCTGGTGTTGGTGATTTTGTTTTTGTTATGCTGAAAACAATCCGGTGTTGATGATGGTTTTCAAAAGAAAAGGATTTAAAATGGTGGAAGTGTTTTCTGAAAACTCTGTTGTTGATGAAAAATGTTTTGAGTTTTATTGTTAAAGAAAAACAGTGAGGTTATTCTGGTGTTGATGATTCTGTTTTTCTGTTGTGTTGTTAAAAATCTGTTGTTGATCATGTTGAGAGTGATTTTTAAAGGAGAAGGATTTAAATGGGTGAAGGTGTTCTGGAAAATATGTTGATGATGAAAAATGTTTTGAGTTTTGTGGTTTTAAAAGAATGGTGATTTTATTTTAGTGTTGTGTTGGTTTTTCAAAGAAAAGAATTTGAAAACGTGTTGATGTTTTCTGTCAAATTTCACTGAATTCGAAGGTGTATTTGAATACGGCATGAGTGTATTTGAATACAGCCTGCAAAGCTTCTGTTTTATTCAAATTTTTGAACTTGTATTCGAATACGGGCCTCTGTTTTCGAATACAGATACGAGATTTTTGCTTCTGACTTAGCATCTGTATTCGGCTATGACCCTGTCGTATTCGAATACAAGATTGAAATTTTGCCACTGTATTCGCATCTGTATTCGAATACAACACCCTCGTATTCGAATACAGAATGTTGATTTTTCACTATTTTAGCATCTGTATTCGAATACAAGGGAGCTGTATTCGAATACAGATTCGTGTTTTCCAGAAATTTAAGTTTTAGACACTGTCATATGAACTTTAAGAGTTGGGGAAACATTGGAAAGATTTATGATAAATTAAAATGGAGTTTTTGAGATAGTTTCGAAGTGGTGATGATGAAGTTCTTGAGATCTTTATTGATGTTGTGAAAAATGATGATTTTACACTGTTTTAACTTATGTATTCGAATACAAGGAAGCTGTATTCGAATACAGAGTATTGATTTTGCACTATTTTAGCTTCTGTATTCGAATACAAGGAAGCTGTATTCGAATACAGATTCGTTTTTCTAGAAATCTCAGTTTTAAACACTATTTTTTGAACTTTAAGTGTTGGGGAAACATTGGGAAGACTTGTGATAAATAAAAATGGAGTTTTTGAGATAGTGTGAAGTGGTAATGATGAGGTGCTTGAATGTTTTTATTGATGTGATGATAATGAAATTATTTGGGTTGAGATGGTTTTGGGGAAATGATGGAAAGGAAGAATTTTGCTGATGTTTGCATAGTGTTTTCAGTGAAGAGAAAACATTGCATGTTCATGCATTGCATAGTTAGGTGGTAACCGCGATGGGCCACAGAGTAATGCGTAAAATGTGCTGGTCTATTGAGTTACTGCACGAGTGCTGCTCTGTTGAGCGACTGCACAAGTGTTGGTCTGTTGAGCGACTACACGAGTGTTGGTCTGTTGAGCGACTGCACTGGTACTGGTCTGTGAGCGACTGTACCTTGATATGCGCAAAACATGCTGGTCTGTTGAGCGACTGCACAGGTGCTGGTCTGTTGAGCGACTGCACTGGTACTGGTCTGTGAGCGACTGTACCTTAGTATATGTGAAAGGTGCTGGTCTGTTGAGCGACTACAAGAGTGCTGGTCTGTTGAGCGACTGCAAGAGTGCTGGTCTATTGAGCGACTGCAAGAGTGCTGGTCTGTTGAGCGACTGCACTGGTGCTGATCTTTGAGCGATTGCACCATGGTCATGTTGGCCATTAAAGTCTAACATATAAAAATCATGCTGGTCTGTGAGCGACTGCACGTGTGCTGGTCTGTGAGTGACTGCACCTTGGAAGTTCCAAGAAGTTGAGTACATGAGCATATTTATATTGCATCGGGGTGGTTGACCGGTGAATTATGATTGGACATGATGTTGACGGGTGGAAATCGATGTGTGTAAGTACCTTATGAAATGTTGAATTTCTGATGAATTGGTGTGATTACTGAATTGATATTTGTACTTACAACTTGATTTTTATATTAAATTGGTTGCTGTTTGAAAAGGTATACATATCATGAAATTTCAAAATGAGCATCCTTATTTATCATCATTGTTATATAACATGCCATGAATTTGCTTGTTATTATTGACATAAATTCTATGTGTTATTTGTCAATTTCGGTCGGTGACCCTTTACTATTATTGTGGAAATTGGGATTTGCTCTCAGATGCCCCCAAACCCATATCACCAGGGGGTCCCCAAACGACGGAAACGTCGCTCGATTTCATTGATCGTTGTAACACCCCGAGTTTAAAACACAGCGCGGGTGCATTTTTTTTTTATCAATAATAAAATAATTTTCCAGATTTAATTAAAATAAAGTTTTTCGTAAAATAGTACGCCGTTGATTAATCGATGAACGTAACAAAATAAATTCATCATAATCTCAATAAATACTTAATTCTAGAAATTTAATAATAACCAATAAGAAATTTTTGAAAGATAATAATGTCATAACATTCCCAAAAGTCAATATCAGAGTGCGGAATAAGTAGTACAACAATTGATTTTCAAAATAAAAACAAAATACATTTCCAGCTCAAACCCTATACATCAAGTCTAACTGATCATGCGCTAAAGCTACAGTAGCACAGATTTCCTCCGCATCCCAAGCAAGTCTCCTCCGAATCTGCCGCTCGCCTCGACGTGACCTCCTCCTCCTTCTCATCATACAGAGAGGGGTCGGCCTCATCAGAAGTCAGATCAATACATAGTCTCGGTCGCTTCGGCGGCGCCAGAATCTCATAACAATCATCGGAGATCCTGGACGGACCCGGAATCTCAGCCGCTACTGGCTTCGGCTCTTCCTTCTTCCCTTCTGCCTCAGACTCATGTACATCTCCTCCAACCACTGGGTTGGGAGTCACCACACATACCGTGGCCTCCGTCTCAACCGCTCTAGCCGACTCCTCAGCATCGTCGAAAATTCCGTGCGCCTCCAATACCAGACGGGAAGGCACAGGAAAATCTATACTCGTATGTGTGCGCTCCACGAAATCCGCTACACCGTCTGTCCTACTCGTCCTCTCCAACCACCCCGTGTAAGTCGCTCTGCTTGAGATGTGGTCGAATACCCAGCAGTGCGCGAATAACGATCAAGGAAGTCTAACGACGTTTCCGTCGTTCAGGTTCCCACGGGTGGCATGGGTTTGGGGGGCATCTGAGGGCAAAGCTCAATTTCCACAATATAATAGCAAGGGTCACCGACCGAAATTAACAAATAATCACATAGCATATATTTCACAGCAACAAATATATCCATGGTATAACATATGATGATGAGGAAAATAATAATGCTCATTTGAAATTTAATGACAAATATGCGTTTTCAAAAACAGCAGCCAATTATTATGAAGTATGTGGCAAGTACAAACAACACCTCAGCAAAACACAATCATTAAATCAGAAAATTCAGATTCTGGACAGTACTCACACACATTCAATTTCCAACCATTCATCGTATAATCAAACGTGACCCACCGGTCAAACATATATGCTCATGTATACAATTTTCTTGGAATCACCAAGGTGCAGTCGCTCAACAGACTAGCACAATATGTTTGACATTAACGACCCTTAAGACCAAGGTGCAATCGCTCAACAGATGAGCACCTAGTGCAGTCGCTCAACAGACCAGCACTCGTGCAGTCGCTCAACAGACCAGCACGTTTGACATATACCAAGGTACAATCGCTCAATAGATCATAACCTAGTGCCGTCGCTCAACAGACCAGCACTCGTGCAATCGCTCAACAGATCAGCACGTGGCTGCGCATTTCAGGGTACAGACGCTCAACAGTCCAGTACGAGTGCAGTCGCTCAACAGACCAGCACCTATATACCAAAGTACAATCGCTCAACAGATCAGTACTTAGTGCAGTCGCTTAACAGACCAGCACTCGTGCAATCGCTCAACAGATCAGCACGTGGTTGCGCATTACTCTGTGGCCCATCGCGGGTACCACTTGACTATGCAATGCATGAATATGCAGTGTTTCACTTCTCTAGAAACAGTATGCAAAATCAGAAAATTCATGTTTTTCATCATGTTTAAAATATCTCAGCACAGTTAGAATTATCATCATCACAATCATGATTAAACAGTCAAGTAATCATTAACACTTTGAAATGTTTTCCCAGACTCTTAAAATTCAATTACAGTGTTTAAAACTAGGATTTTCTGGAATTTTACGAATCTGTATTCAAATACAGCTTCTCTGTATTCGAATACAGAAGCCAAAAACAGTGCAGAATTACACTCTATATTCGAATACAGCCCTCTGGTATTCGAATACAGAGGCAGTCTTAGTGCACAAAACAACATCTTTCATTACATCAGTAAAGTCTTAAAAACTTCGTCACCACAACTTCAAAATATCACCAAAAGTTCCATTTTAATTCACCACAACAATCCCTTCATTCCCCAAACACTCAGGGTTTACAAAACACTCTTAAAAACTTGGAGTTTTTGGAAACTCGAATCTGTATTCGAATACAGACCCCTTCTATTCGAATACAGAAGCATGAAATTGCAATTTTAACATTCTGTATTCGAATACAGCATGCCTGTAGTCGAATACAGAAGACAAAACCTTAAAAAATTCAACATTTTCTCCCAGATCATTAAAGGTTTTCAATACTTCATCCTTTCCTCTTCAAAATATTTCAAGAACTCCATTTAAAATCACTTTAACCCTTCTCAAGGTTTCTTAATACTTGATTTTTTGGAAAACACGAATCTGTATTCGAATACAGCTTCCTTGTATTCGAATACAGAAGCTAAAAACTGAGCTTCTGGAAAAACACGAATCTGTATTCGAATACAGACCCATTGTATTCGAATACAGAAGCTAAAACTAGTGAAAATCTGCATTCTGTATTCAAATACAGCATGCCTGTAGTCGAATACAGATGCGAATACAGTGTTAAAATTCCACTTCTGTATTCGAGTACGACATGGTCGTAGTCGAATACAGATGCTAAGTCAGAAGCAAAAATCCTTCCTCTGTATTCGAATATAGGGGCTCGTATTCGAATACAAGTTTGAAAACTTAAGTAAAACAGAAACTTGACAGGTTGTAGTCGAATACACACATGTTGTATTCGAATACACCTTCGAAAACCAGTGAAATTTTCCTGAGATTTCAACCCTTTTCAAACTGTTTTCTTTTAAAAACAAACAACCAACATTAAAACAGAATCAGCATTTTTCCAAACAATACTTTCCTCATTAAAAATCCCTTTTCTTTTTAAATCATCAACATCATCAAAAGCACTCAAAACAGAAACAGAATCACGATCATCAACAACAGATCACACAGACTTTCAAACAATCAGAACATCATACAGCATTTCAACCGAAATAAATAAATGAATTTTCGGAATTTAATTCAGAGGAATTAAAATAAGATTAAGTCATTTCTTAAAATAATTTGTCGTAATCCAAAACGATCAAATGTAATTAAATAATTACATCACGATTAATCAAGTAAAATATTTTTGGAAATTTAATCTTCAAAATATATCAAAATAAAGATACACCCAAAGGTTGTATCCTGGACCCACCAAAATATTATCAGAGTGCGGAAAAGTTTAGCGGAAAAGATATACAACAATTCCCAAAATAAATAATTACATCCACTGGACTCAAAATCCTATACAACAAGTCTAAACTGATCACGCACTAAAGCTACAGTAGCACGGTTTCCACCGCATTCTCTACAAGTCTTGTCTTCACCCAGCTGTCCGTCCCTCTGCGTTGTCCATAATTACTTCGTATGTGAAGATCAAAGAAAACTAACGACGTCTCCGTCGTTAGTGTAACCGTCGGAGGTACGGGTTCGGGTATCATCTGAGAGAAAAACCCAATTTTCCACAATAATAGTAAAGGGTCATCGACCGAAATTAACAAATACCACAGAGCATTTATGTCAATAATAACAAGCATATTCATGGCATATTATATAACAATGATGATAAATAATGATGCTCATTCTGAAATTATATGACATTTATACCTTTGCAAAACAGTAACCAAATTAATATAAAATCATGTTGTAAGTACGAATATCAATTCAGCAATCACAACAATTCATTTGAAATTCAGATCTCATAAGGTACTTACACACATCGATTCCCACTTACAACTCGGATTCAAATGTGACTCACAGTCAACCACCCCATGCAATATGTATATGCCAATGTACACAACTTCTTGGAATAACCAAGGTGCAGTCGCTCACAAACCAGCACACGTGCAGTCTCTCACGGACCCGCACGATTTCACAAATGGAATGGACCGTCCAATACACGCAGAACCATTTCGTAGCTCGGATAGAATAGACCGTCTACTACACGCGGAACTACTCTAAACTTGGATAGAATAGACCGTCTAATACACGCGGAACTACAGTGTATTAGCCTCAAAACCGTGTATTAGAATAGGTCCTCGTGTATTAGACCGTCTATTCTACAACCCTTCACGGTTACTACAGTGTATTAGCCTCTCATAGGCCAAATACACAGAAGTTATATCCTCTCAGGGATAGAATGGACCGTCTAATACACGCAGAACTACTCCGTAGCCCGAGTAGAATAGACCGTCTAATACACGCGGAACAACTATGACCCCGGATAGAATAGACCGTCTAATACACGAGGACCTATTCTATAACCCACGGTTACTACTTAACTTCGCGGCCCATCACGGTCACTGCAGCTGAAAGTCCAGCCACTCTATCACCTCTTCGAACCATCTCAAACTATCCCAACAATTTCATTTTACACCACTTCAACAAAGAATTCAAGAAACCTCATCATCACCACCTCAAATCATCTCAAAAATTTAATTTTAATTCATCACAAACCTTCCCAATATTTTCCCAACACTTTAAGTTCATAAACCAATGTTTAAAACTGAAATTTCTGGAAATAAACCAATTTGTATTTGAATACAGCTTCCTTGTATTTGAATACAGGAGCTTAAAACAATGAAAAATCAGCATTTAACACCACATCAACAAAAATTCAAGAACCTCATCATCACCGCCTCAAACCTTCTCAAAACTCCATTTTAATTCATCACAAACCTTCCCAAATATTTCCTCAACTATTCAAGTTCATAAACCAATGTTTAAAACTGAAATTTTTGAAAAAAAACAATCTGTATTCGAATACAGCTCCCTTGTATTCGAATACAGAGGCAAAAACAGTGAAAAATCAACATTCTGTATTCGAATACGAGGCTTTCGTAGCCGAATAAAGATGCGAAGTTAGTGGAAAAAGTTGCAGTCCTGTATTCGAATACGACAGGGTTGTAGCCGAATACAGAGGCTAAGTCAGAAGCAAAAATCCCTTATCTGTATTCGAATACAGAGGCTCGTATTTGAATACAAGTTCAAAAATTTGAACAAAACAGAAGCTTTGCAGGCATGTATTCGAATACACCAATGCCGTATTCGAATACACCTTTGAATTCAGTGATATTTTCTAGAAATCTTCAACACCTTTTCAAACTCTTTTCTTTGAAACCCAACACACAACAAAACATAATCACCATTTCTTTGAAACCACAAACTCTGTACATTTTTCATCAGTAACAGATTTTCCAGAAAACACCTCCACCATTTTCAATCTTTTTCTTTTGAAACCACTATCAACCCAGAATTTTAATAACTCAGGAGAAGAAAAACATCATCACCATTCTTTTGAAAAAAACACAAAACTCATGAACATTTTTCATCAACACAACCACAACAGATTTTCCAAAACACCTCCACCCATTTAAAATCCTTTATATTTTGAAAATCATCATCAACACCAGATTGTTATCAACATAGCAGCAAACAGAATCACCAACACCAGAATAACCTCACATTTTTTCTTTAACCACAAAAACAGAAAGTCAACCACAAAGCAGAACAGCCATTTTCAAGCGTTTGCATTTTGATCATTCCCAAAACAACATGCAAAGCATTTTCCAGTATTCCCACACAACCAAAACAGCAATGTTGTATTAGCCAATGCAGCAAACATCATAGATCATCAAAACATCAACATAATGCATTTTTTTCATTTTATAACAACATGCACAACAGTTTCGTTTTTCAAACCAAAACTCAAATATAATCACACATCAATCATGCATTTACAGCCCTAAAATGCAATCTAGAAAGTGGAAGGTGCCCATTACCTCTGTTACGTTCCTTTGCTCGTTTGCGCTACCGCGACAAAAGTCAGCGAAACTCCCGTTCGCGTTCGCCGCTACGAAAGTGGGTTCTCTAGCTCCGTAATGAGGAGAGAAACAACTTTTGTTCTGGGCACTTGCTGGTTCGGTGCTTGGATTTCCAAGTAATTTGAATTTTGAGCAACTCTTTGATTACCACTAACATAGAAAACAGAATGGGGAGAGGAAGAATGGTACTGTCGCATGCAGTAAGGAAGGAGGGAAAATGATTTCTGCCTTCTTTCCTTGCCTCTTACTCATATATATAGGCATATATGTGCCACCTCATCCCACATTAATATTATAATATTACTTGACCATCAAGTACTTAACCACTGTCGTCGTAATTAACAGATAACCTCTTAATAACTGCTCGATAATTTAATTACTCGTAATTAAATTAATTTATCCTTCATCCAATAATTTTAATTCATCCTCCAAATTAAATATTTATATATATATATATATATTTACACAAAATATACATATATTAAATATTTTACAAATATTCCCCAAAATACACTTAATATTAAATCCATAATTTTAATTTTAAATTTAAGGGTCTTACATTACTACCCCCCCTTAAATTAGTTTCGTCCTCGAAACTACATGTCAATAAACAACTGAGGATGTTGTTCCCTCATCTTACTCTCCAGTTCCCAAGTCGTGTCTCCAGTAGTCGGATTCCAAATCACTTTGACTAGTGGGACTTCCTTGTTCCTCAACTGTTTAATCTTCCTGTCTTCAATTCTTACAGGGAATACTTCAAATGACATGTTATCCTTCAGTTGAATTGTGTCTGGTTCGATCACATGTGACGGATCCGAAATGTATTTCCTTAACTGCGACACGTGAAATACGTCGTGAGTATTGGACAGTATTGGAGGTAAAGCAATTCGATAAGCCACTAGTCCAATTCGTGCAGTAATCTGGTATGGTCTAATAAATTTTGGAGTCAACTTTTTTGAATTGATAGCTCTGCCAACTCCAGTTGTAGACGTGATCCTTAGAAATACATGATCACGCTGTTCAAATTCTAAAGGTCTGCGACGCTTTTCCGCATAACTCTTCTGACGATCCTGTGAAATCTTGTATCCTCTTGACCTTGTCTATAGTCTGTTGCACCATCTCAGGTCCAACAATCATACTTTCTCCGTCCTTATACCAGCATAAAGGCATCTAACACTTGCGTCCATACAAAGCCTCATAAGGTGCCATTCCAGTACTTGCGTGAAAACTATTGTTGTAAGTAAACTCAATCAATGGCAATACCTTATCGCAGTTTCCTCTATAATCCAACACACATGCATCAATAGATCTTCCAAGGACTGATTTGTTCTCTCAGTCTGTCCGTCTGTTTGCGGATTGTAAGATGAACTCAATTTCAATTTCATTCCCAACGCTTCATGCAGCGCTCCCCAAAAATGAGATGTGAACTTTGGGTCACGGTCCGATACTATACTCGATGGAACTCCGTGTAATCTCACAATCTCAGCAATGTAGATTTCCGTCAGCTTATCGACTTTATAAGTGGTCCTTACAGGCAAGAAATGTGGGGATTTTGTCAATCGATCCACTATTACCCAAATCGAATCATTCTTTTGCCTTGTCTTGGGCAATCCGGTTATAAAATCCATGCAAATGCTATCTCACTTCCATTCCTGGATATCCAAAGGTTGCAATATTCCAGTAGGTCGCTGATGTTCCACTTTTGTTTTTTGACAAGTTAATCAAGCTGATACATACTCCGCTACATTCCTCTTCATTCCTGGCCACTAGTAATTCTATCTTAAGTCCTGGTACATCTTGGTCGCTCCAGGATGAATACTCAATTTGCTCTTGTGAGCCTCTTCCAAAATCGTTCTTCTCATATCCACAACTTCCGGTACACAAACTCTTCCATTACATCTCAGAATATTATCTGGTCCGACCCTTAACTCAGTTGTCTTTCCTTGCACTATCAGGTTCCTCTTTTCTTTGATTACTGCGTCATCTTGCAAGTTCGCAATCTCCTCAAGTAAACCACTTGAAATTGTTATCATTCCACACCTTAAAATTCCTGGTGCAAACTCTACGTCCAAGTGTAGATCTCTAAATGCTTCCCACAACTCTTGTTGTCTGGCCATTATCATTGAAGATACTGATACACTTTTCCTACTCAACGCATCAGCCACCACATTGGCTTTCCCAGGATGGTACCACAATGAAAAATAAAAATCCTTGAGAGTCTCCATCCATCTCCTCTGCCGCATGTTCAATTCTTTCTAATCGAACAGATACTTCAAACTTTGATGGTCATTGAATACCGTGAACGTGCATCCATGTAAGTAGTGCATCCATATCTTTAATGCAAAAACTATCGCAACAAGCTCTAAATCATGAGTAGGATAGTTTCATTCGTGAGTTTTCAACTGCCTTGAGGCGTAGGCTACAACTTTCTTGTGTTGCATCAAAACACATCCCAAACCTTGGTGAGATGCATCAGAGTAAACTTCGTATGGTTCCTCTGGCTGTGGCAAGATCAATACTAGTGAGGTTGTCAGCTTTTCCTTAAGCAACTGAAAACTTTCCTCACACTTCTCCGTCCATGCAAATGGCTGATTCTTTCTGGTGAGTTGTGTCAAAGGAGCTACAATCTTAGCAAATCCTTCAATAAATCTCCTATAGTATCCTGCCAATCCGACAAAACTTTGTAGGTCTGTGATGGTCTGAGGCTGTTTCCAAGCAAGGATTGTCTCAATCTTTGCCAGATCTACAACGATTCCTTCTTTTGTTATCACATGTCCCAAGAAATTTACATTCTCTAGCCAAAACACGCACTTCGACATATTGGCGTACAATTGCTTTTCTCGTAAAACTTCAAGAACTTGACGTAAATTCCATGTTCTTCTTCATCCTTTGAACAAATCAATATATCATCGATGAACATTACTACAAATTTATCCAGGAATGGGCTAAAGATTCTATTCATATAATCCCTAAAAATCGCTGGTGCATTCGTAACCCCAAATGGCATAACGAGATATTCATAATGTCCGTAACGGGTCCTGAAAGCAGTCTTTTGAATATCTCCTTCTCTTACCCGAATATGATGGTATCCTGACTTGAAATCGATCTTTGAAAATACCGCGGCTCCTCTCAATTGGTCCATCAAATCATCGATGCGTGGTAAAGGATAACGATTCTTAATAGTTATCTTGTTAAGTTGCCTATAATCTACACATAAGCATGAACTTCCATCCTTCTTCTTAACCAACAATACCGGAGCTCCCCATGGCGACACACTTGGTCTGATAAATCCTTTTTCCAACAAACCTTCAATTTGACCCTTAAGCTCGCTTAATTCCAATGGCGACATCTGATACAGCGCAATTGAAATAGGTCCAGTTCCTCGATGTAGATCAATAAAGAATTCCATCTCTCTTACTGGGGGTAATCTTGGAATTTCTGTTGGAAATACGTCCGGATACTCCTTGACTAAAACCACATCTTCTATGCTCACATCCATCTTGGTCTCCACGTTAGCCAATGATAAAAATTCCTGAGTCCCTTCTCTTAGTGACACTCCGAGCTTGTTAGCAGCCAAATACCGAACGACTTCAGGTTCGGGGAAAATAACTAATTTGCGAGCACAATCCAAGACTACATAATTATACGACATCCAATCCATGCCGAGAATGATCTCGAGTGATTGTAGGGGTAAACAGATTAAGTTAACAAAAAAATCTCTATTCTGGATCGTTACCGGACAGCACAAACACGCAGAATTTAAGGTCAAAGTCTTAGCAGGTGTGGAAACAACCAAATCAAAAGGCAAAGCAGACATAGATAGCTTCAAATGATTCATACAGTCCATAGTAATGAAAGAATGGGTTGCCCCAGAATCAAAAAGTGCAGTTAGTGTGTTACTTGCAATCTTGCAATCTCGCTGGATTAAATTATGAGCTTGACTCCCAGCTTCAGCACCCATGTGATAGACGCGGCCTCTAGCAGTAGGACGAGTAGCCCTAGTCGCGTTCACAGTTGGTTCCACCTTCGAAGCCTTGCAATCCCTAGCAAGATGTCCTAGCTTTTGGCAATTGTAGCATGAAGAACTCATAGTGGTACAAGCAGTAGCATAATGTCCCTCTTTTCCACATCGGAAACATCGAACCCCTTGTCATAATTGTCTTCCAAAATTATGGTTTCCCGACCGATTCTGGCCTCTATTGTTGTTCTGTGGCCGGTTATATGGCTTAGCAACTTGCTTCCCTTTATTATTCTGATAATTCTTCCGGCTCGCCCACCCGAATTAAAGTTACCTCCTCAGTTGGCCCTCCTATTCTTCAAGTCCTCAACCTCTCTACACTTCTCCACTAGGACTTGGAAACGTTGAATTCCCAATGGTAAGACCGAGTCTTGAATCTCATACTTCAGTCCATTTTGGAAACGATGGCACATAAACTGTTCATCAACTTCTTCCCGGAAAAATCTAAAATGCCTTGACAAGGATTCAAACTTAGCTGCATATTCACCCACTGTCATGTTTCCTTGGTGAAATTTCAGGAAATCATCACCCAACTTAGTTCTAGTACTCATTGGGAAGTATTTGTCCAAAAACTTCTTTTTGAACGACTCCCAGTTCACCTCCTCATGAGCTGATCCCATCAGTAGCCTTGTACTCCTCCACCAATACTCTGCATCCCCTAGCAGTAGATATGTAGCATAGTTGACTCTTACCGCTGCCTGACAATTAATCATTTCAAAGATTTTCTCCATCTCCTGAATCCATTGGTCCGCTCTTTCTGGACCCTTATCACCCTTGAACTTTGGAGGATTATGATGACAAAAATCCTCTAGTCCTCTTGATTTAGCAGCACGAATCTCTCTTTCTCTTTTCTCTAGATCACGTTGAGTCTTTGCAGCCGTCTTTGCAGCAATAGACGCAACCATGTTATTCATCGCTTCAGCCATCCTATCCTCCCGGCTGACGTTGGCTCTTGCATTGTTTCCTACAAAACCATCATCACTTCAGTCACCCCACAACTTACACAAGACTTGACACTCTAACTACTAGCTCCTATGCATGATCAGATAATGACTCAAAACCAATAATCTAACCAGAGCTTTTAACTCAAAACTTTAACCAAATGCTCTAATACCACAATTGTAACACCCCGAGTTTAAAACACAGTGCGAATGTATTTTTTTTTTCAACCGAAATAAATAAATGAATTTTCGGAATTTAATTCAGAGGAATTAAAATAAGATTAAGTCATTTCTTAAAATAATTTGTCGTAATCCAAAACGATCAAATGTAATGAAATAATTATATCATGATTAATCAAGTAAAATATTTTTGGGAATTTAATCTTCAAAATATATCAAAATAAAGATACACTCAAAGGTTGTATCCTGGACCCACCAAAATATTATCAGAGTGCGGAAAAGTTTAGCGGAAAAGACATACAATAGTTCCCAAAATAAATAATTACATCCACCGGACTCAAAATCCTATACAACAAGTCTAAACTGATCATGCACTAAAGCTACAGTAGCACAGTTTCCACCGCATTCTCTACAAGTCTTGTCTTCACCCAGCTGTCCGTCCCTCTGCGTTGTCCATAATTACTCCGTACGTGAAGATCAAGGAAAACTAACGATTTCTCCGTTGTTAGTGTAACCGTCGGAGGTAAGGGTTCGGGTATCATCTGAGGGCAAAGCCATATTTTCCACAATAATAGTAAAGGGTCACCGACCGAAATTAACAAATACCACATAGCATTTATGTCAATAATAACAAGCATATTCATGGCATATTATATAACAATGATGATAAATAAGGATGCTCATTTTGAAATTATATAACATTTATACCTTTGCAAAACAACAACCAAATTAATATAAAATCATGTTGTAAGTACAAATATCGATTCAACAATCACAACAATTCATTAGAAATTCGGATCTCATAAGGTACTTACACACATCAATTCCCACTCATCAACTCGGATTCAAATATACTCACAGTCAACTACCCCATGCAATATGTATATGCCAATGTACACAACTTCTTGGAATAACCAACGTGCAGTCGCTCAGAGACCAGCACCCGTGCAGTCTCTCACGGACTAGCACAATTTGACAAATGGAATGAACCGTCCAATACACGCGGAACCATTTCGTAGCTCGGATAGAATAGACCGTCTAATACACGCGGAACTACTCTAAACCCGGATAGAATAGACCATCTAATACACGCGGAACTATTCTACAACCCTTCACGGTTACTACAGTGTATTAGCCTCTCAAAGGCCAAATACACAGAATGGAATCGACCATCTAATACACGCGGAATCACTCCGTAGCCCGAGTAGAATAGACCGTCTAATACACTCAGAACTACTCTGACCCCGGATAGAACAAAACGTCTAATACACGCGGAACTATTCTATAACCCACGGTTACTACTTAACTTCGCGGCCCATCACGTTCACCGCATCAACTCTGTGGCCCATCCCGGTCACCACCTGACTATGCAATGCATGAACATGCCATGTTTTCTCTTCACTGAAAACATAATGCAATTACCAGCTGAAAGTCCAGCCACTCCATCACCTCTTCGAACCATCTCAAACTATCCCAACAATTTCATTTTACACCACTTCAACAAAGAATTCAAGAAACCTCATCATCACCACCTCAAATCATCTCAAAAATTTAATTTTAATTCATCACAAACCTTCCCAATATATTCCCAACACTTTAAGTTCATAAACCAATGTTTAAAACTGAAATTTGCTGGAAATAAACCAATTTGTATTTGAATACAGCTTCCTTGTATTCGAATACAGGAGCTTAAAACAGTGAAAAATCAGCATTTAACACCACATCAACAAAAATTGAAGAACCTCATCATCACCGCCACAAACCTTCTCAAAACTCCATTTTAATTCATCACAAACCTCCCCAAATATTTCCTCAACTATTCAAGTTCATAAACCAATGTTTAAAACTGCAATTTTTGAAAAAAAACAATCTATATATTCGAATACAGCTCCCTTGTATTTGAATACAGAGGCAAAAACAGTGAAAAATCAGCATTCTGTATTCGAATACGAGGCTGTCATAGCCGAATACAGATGCGAAGTCAGTGGGAAAAATTGTAGTCTTGTATTCGAATACGATAGGGTTGTAGCCGAATACAGAGGCTAAGTCAGAAGCAAAAATCCCTTATCTGTATTCGAATACAAAGGCTCGTATTCGAATACAAGTTCAAAAATTTGAACAAAACAGAAGCTTTGCAGGCATGTATTCGAATACACCAATGCCGTATTCGAATACACCTTTGAATTCAGTGATATTTTCTAGAAAACTTCAACACCTTTTCAAACTCTTTTCTTTGAAACCCAACACACAACAAAACATAATCATTATTTCTTTGAAACCACAAACTCTGTACATTTTTCATCAGTAACAGATTTTCCAGAAAACACCTCCACCATTTTAAATCTTTTTCTTTTGAAACCACTATCAACCCAGAATTTTAATAACTCAGCAGAAGAAAAACATGATCACCATTCTTTTGAAAAAAACACAAAACTCAGAAACATTTTTCATCAACACAACCACAACAGATTTTCCAAAACACCTCCACGCATTTAAAATCCTTTATATTTTGAAAATCATCATCAACACCAGATTGTTATCAACATAGTAGCAAACAGAATCACCAACACCAGAATAACCTCACAGTTTTGCTTTAACCACCAAAACAGAAAGTTAACCACAAAACAGAACAGCCATATTCAAGCGTTTGCATTTTGATCATTCCCAAAACAACATGCAAAGCATTTTCCATATTCCCACACAACCAAAACACCAATGTTGTATCAGCCAAAGCAGCAAACATCACAGATGATCAAAACATCAACAGAATGCATTTTTCGCATTTTATAACAACATGCACAACAATTTTGTTTTTCAAACCAGAACTCAAATATAATCACACATCAATCATGCATTTACAGCCCTAAAATGCAATCTATAAAGTGGAAGGTACCCCTTACCTCTGTTACGTTCTCTTTGCTCGTTTGCGCTACCGCAACAAAAGTCGGCGAAACTCCCGTTCGCGTTCGCCGCTACAAAAGTGGGTTCTCTAGCTCCGTAATGAAGAGAGGAACAACTTTTGTTCTGGGCACTTTCTGGTTCGGTGCTTGGATTTCCAAGTAATTTGACTTTTGAGCAACTCTTTGATTACCGCTAACACTGAAAACAGAATGGGGAGAGGAAGAAGGGTACTGTCGCATGCAGTAAGGAAGGAGGGAAAATGTTTTCTGCCTTCTTTCCTTGCCTCTAACTCATATATATAGGCATATATGTGCCACCTCATCCCACATTAATATTATAATATTACTTGACCATCAAGTACTTAACCACTTTCGTCGTAATTAACAGATAACCTCTTAATTAACTGCCTGATAATTTAATTACTCGTAATTAAATTAATTTATACTTCATCCAATAATTTTAATTCAACCTCCAAATTAAATATTTATATAGATATATATATCTATTTACACAAAATATAGATATATTAAATATTTTACAAATACTCCCCAAAATACACTTAATATTAAATCCATAATTTTAATTTTAAATTTAAGGGTCTTACATTAAAAAATGTGATTTTTTTGTTGAATGCATATGACATGATTCTTAGTGGGCTGTGTGCGAGTATAGTTTTGATAATATATGATCATGTCATTACATATGAATCTTTGTGGGAGGTTCCTTAGTGGCAGGTTTATTTTCCCCATTGGTATGGGTGATTTTTCTGTGTGGAAGTTGCCTTAGTGGCAGGTTTATATCCGGATCATATAGTTTTAGGAGCATGCATTATACATATATTTTTTATATACAATTTTCCGTTTGCGCATTTTTTCTTTTAAATTAGAAGTTTTAACCTTTAAATTCGAGCTTTGATTTGATGTGGATGATGGAAAAAACTGACCCTTACAACAACATTTTAGGTACTAATGAGTTCGAGGAGATTCAAGAGTAGTTGATGAATATTAACGTGCGGCGAACGAGGGGTAAAAATGGGATTTTCAAGACAATTTTGTAATAATAAGTATTGCCGCAACATTTCTATGTCTATTTTTTTTATAAATTTTTGTCACTAAACTTTTGAATGCACTCGAATTCTAGAAATACAGTAGTGGGTTTCGCTTCCGTTAAGAATAATTGATTTTTCCTTTATTTTAGCTTGAATAAACTTTTTTTAATAATATTAAATAAATTTGATTGTTACTAATTATTTAAAACCATAAATGTAGATATTCTTACAACAAAAAAATTATCGTAAATTTTAATAAAAAGTTATTTTTTTTTTGTAACGTTTTGGACCAAAAATCCGGGGCGTTACAAAAACCTTCAAAACAAAATCCTCCACGAGGGGCGTAAATCATAATTGTACCGCCTATCACAGGCCAAAGTATTATTTACCAAGGTGCATTCGTGTAACACCACGACCCTTCCGTTTTATCGGCGATGCTACTCGGTCTTCTCACTCCCGCTAACATTTGGAGTTCTTAACTGACTCATTGTTGTTGTTGAAGATGTTATTGTAGTGTTTTTGTTGTTGAAGATGATATTGTTGTGTTGTTGTTGTTATAGACGTTGTTAGTAATGGTTGGATTTAAGAGATTGATTGTTGTTGTGTTGGAGTTATGTAATGAGTTATTCTCAAATAAAAAAGTTTGAGCTGAAGTTGAAATTTTACAAGAAAAATTAGAGTCCTTAAAGTTGTGAAAAGTTTCAATTTTAACTAAATTAAAGAGTTTGAGCAAAGAGTTAAAGTGTGAAATTAATATGTTTAAAGTTTGTATTTGTATTTGCACAATATCTAAATAATCAGCGTACATACGTTTTACTAAATTTTGCATTTGTTTTGAGTTTAAAAACTAAGTGTAGCATTCTGATTATAATTAGTTAATTACGTTGATTGTTTTGGTTATCCATAGGTTATTGACCAAAGTGAAAGTGAGATGAAAAATCTAAAATTTTCTCTACTGTGATTTGAACCTTAGCTGACGAATAAAATTAATGTGTGATTGCATGATAATAAATTTCGACGTCAATATATATACATTTTGAGTGAAAATACGGTTTGTTACCTAGTACGAATTTTGTTAATGCTTACTACAAATGTTCATATTTTGGGTCATTGATTGGCTTGATAGGTTAGGTTTGGTTTGGGATTATTTTGAGATATGATTCTAGTTCTTTACAGCGAGAAAAGTTGCAAAAGTGTGATTGATGAGTGTTATTATTTTATTTTTTTATTAATGGATTTTAACAGCTACAATGGACGTGTTGCTTGAAAGATATCAAAATAATATTTCGTTTGTTTTTTGGTAGAAACAAAATAATCTTTCTACTTGACTATCAGTTGCAACTTTGGTATATAATTGTAACATTTTGATTTAAAATATTTTACTGATACCTTATACTTATAACAAATTAATGACGATTTATTTTTACCTCAATGATACTATATTATAGATAATACCTTCTTTGCAACTTCTTTTAAATTTCCTTGTTTTTTTTAGAACCTTAAATTATGATGGTCTGCTCAGCATTCTTGATGACTTGATTAATCAAGTGATCTAACAATGTTAGATTGAAAACTGTTCTTCTGCCTTTGTAGATCTTTGCTTGGTGATTAATTGAATGTCGTACGGAAAAAATGTCGTAAAATTTAAGATAGATATAGTTGCTCCATTTTGTTTGAGAATGGATTGTACTTAACTTGAGAAGTCCAGTTTGCCATATCATTTTATTTTTTATACCATGCATTGACTTGACGTGGCGATAGAGAGGGGTGTCAAAGTAAGATGGTTGAAATGGAGCAATGTTTCATGTTGAATTAGTGATATGATAAAAAATATTTCAAGCTTAAAGAAAAGTTACACCATTATGTTGATTGAAGTATTGAATTGAATGTTGGGAAGTAAAAAGCTACTAGAAAATAAAATCAATGTTACAGAAATGAGTATGCTACTATTTTGTTTAATACTACTATGTCTCATATAAAACATCAAGCGGGTGATTTCCAATTGGAACATTAATTGAGATTATTCCAAACATAAAAAAAATACTACAATAAAATTATAAATGGCAATGTTTGACTGAGAAGATATATTCTTTTACTGTTAAGTTAACATTGTATAGGATGAATTTGTGGAGATTAAGTTGATGTGATTTATATGTGATTGAGGAGTGGAATTTTGGAAATTGAATTTGATGTGATTATGTATTCATAACTGATAATATGTGCATTATGAATTTTATCAAGAAAAAAATGTTTTGAGTATGATATGTGATAAGTTTGAAAAATCGTTAGTGTTATATGAGTATTAAAAATGGGGAATCTTTTAATAGCTGCATTTACTTAATGATTGTGGTGAAAAGAGTTAGAGTACGCTCATGCATTTCATAGCTTGTGGTGACCGTGATAGGCGTAACACCGTTTTTTTTTTTTTGTAAAAATAAATAAAAGAAATTTTCAAAATTAATTCAAAAGAATTAAAAGAAATTAAAATTTAACGACTTAAATAAATTGAAATTAAACCATTTCAAAATAATATGGCGTCGTAATCCAAAACGACAAAAGTAGTTAAATATTTACATCATAATTATAGCCCAGTAATTTAATTTTGGGAAACTGATCTTCAAAATATACCAAAATAAAATACATCAAAATTGTATCCTGGATTCACAAAACATTATCAGAGTGCGGAAAAGATGTACAATTATTCCAAAATAAATAAGTACAACCATTAACACTAGGCCCTATACAAAAAGTCTAGTATGATCTGATCATGCACTAAAACTGCAGTAGCACAGTTTCCACCGCATCCTCTACAAGTCTCGTCTCCACTCCAGTTGTCCGTTCCTCTGCGCTGTCCACAAATACTCCGTACGTGAAGATAAAGGAAAACTAACAGCGTCTCCGTCGTTAGTGTATCCGTCAGTGGCACGAGTTTGGGTATCATATGAGGGCAAAGCCTAATTTCCACAATATTGTAAAGGGTCACCAACTGAAATTAACAATTACCACATAGTAGTTATGTCAAAGATAACAAATACATTCATGGCATGTTCCAATGTTAAGACAACAATAATAAATAAGTATGCTCACTTATTAAAATGTATAATGTCTACATCTTTGCAAAACAGCCAATTTAAAATATAAATCATTGTGCAAGTACAGATAAGATTAACAACAATCACAACAACTTATTTGACACTTAGAATTCATAAAATACTTGCACACTTCAATTTCCACTCATCAATTCATATCAAATCATGACTCACAAGTCAACCATCCCAATGCAATATGTATATGTCAATATACTCAACTATTGGAATTACTAAGGTGCAATCTCTCACGGACCAGCACAATTTACAGATAGAATGGACCGTCTGATACATGCAGAACCACTCGGTAGCCCGGATAGAATGGACAATCTAATACACACGAAACCACTCGGTAGCCCGGATAGAATGGACCGTCTAAAACACGTGGAACCACTCAGAACCCGGATAGAATAGACCGTCTAATACACGCGGAACTACTCTATAACCCATCACAATCACTACATTTACGTGTATTAGCCTCTCACAGGCCAAATACACAGAAACTAACTCCTCGCACGGATAGAATGGACCGTCTAATACACGCGGAACCACTCTGAAACCAGGATAGAATAGACCGTCTAATACACACGGAACTACTCTATAACCCATCATGGTTATTACATAACTTCGCGGCCCATCACGGTCACTGCATTAACTCAGTGGCCCATCGCGGTCACCACCTGACTATGCAATGCATGAACATGCTATGTTTTCTCTTCACTGAAAGAAGAATGCAATGCAATTTGAAACCCAGAACGTCCTCAACACAACATTAATGATTTCTTTCACAACAACAGCAAGCCAGTAATATCAATAACAGCAACTAGAAGTAGCACAACAACGACAACTCACAAACATGCATCATCTCAACAACATGCATTTTAATCATTCACAAACCACATGCAGGGAAATTTCGTTTTCAAAACATAACATCATATATATTCATCCATCAACATGCATTTACAGCCCTAAATGCAATCTAGAAAGTTGGAAGGAGCCCCTTACCTTAGTTACGTTTTCTCGCTCGTTTACGTTACCGCGACAAAAGTCGGCGACACTTCGCGCGCGTCGTCGCTACCAAAGTTGGTTTTCTAACACCGTAACGATGAGAGGAACAACTCTCCTTCTTGACACTTTCTGTTTCGAACCTTGGATTTCCAAGAAATTTGAGTTTTGAGAATGCTCTTTTTCACCAACAGAATGAGAAGAAGAAGCAAGAAAGGAAAACTGGCGCGGGCAGAGAAACCTGTTTCTGTTTCTGAATTCTGATTTTTTTTTCCTCTCACACACAATACATATATATACATACCCCACCAACTATGCATATTATATTATTAAACTCGACCCTCAAGCAACTACACACTCTCGTCGCTGCTCTGTTGGCAGATAAAATATTGATCAACTGCCCGATATTTAATTACTTGTAATTAAATTAAATTATCCTTCATCCAATAATTTTAATCAATCTCAAAAATATTTATATATATATATATATACAAATATACATATCTCAAATATTTTACAAATATTCCAAAATACACTTGATATGAAATCCATAATTTAATTTCAATTTAAGGGTCTTACAATGGGCCACTGTGTGAGTGGTGACCGCGATGGGCCATGGTGTTAAGTGGTGACCGTGATAGGCTATGGGGTGGTTCCATGTGATAGTTGGTCCATCTTATCCTTACGAGGATTTAACTGATGTGTAAGGCCTGTGATAGGCTACACTCTAAGTAATTTGTGCTAGTCTGTGAGCGACTGCACCACGATAATTAGTACTAAGGCCCGTGATAGGCGGTACAATTATGATTTACGCGCCTCAAGGAGGGTTTTGTCTTGGGAATTCCAGAAACATGTGCACTGGCATATAAGCATTGCATTAGGGTGCTTGGCATGCAAGTCATGTTTATTGTGATCTGTTATATGAAAATGATATGTGCAAGTACCTTAAATTCTATGTTTCCTAATAGTTGTTTTGAGTGCTGATTATACCCTGAGCTTGCAACTTGATCTGCATTCTTAGTCTTTTGTTTTCATCAAAAACATAGCTCTTATACATTCCAATATGTGTGTATACTTATTCTGTCATTGTTTGTTATCTTGCTGGAGCTGCTAAGTATGTATTGGTTGTCTTATGACATAATTGTTAACTATTAATTTTCGGTTGGTGACCCTTTACATTATTGTGGAAAATTTGGCTTTGCCCTCAGATGATACCCAAGTTCATTCCACCGGCAGTTACCCTGATGACGGAGACGTCGTTAGACTTCCTTGATTGACATTCGCTGAATTCTTGGGTATACGACCCCATCTCAAATAGGGCTACTTATACGGAGGGTGGTGAAAACAAGTAGGTGTGTCGGGGCAGTGTCGCATTTGGAATACACTCACGGGAGGATCGATTTTCCTGTACCTTATGGATTAGTGCTCGAGGTGAATGCGGTATATTATAGACGCAGAGAGTTCTTTAGTTAGAGGTGAGAAAGAGGCCATCGTAGGTGTGGTGACTCTTACTATAGTAGCAGGGGATGTGATGAGGAGACTGATCTTTCTATGGCTGATGAGGAGGAGGAAGTCACTTCGAGGAAAGTTACTGTATCAGACAAGACTTGTGCAGAGTGTGGAGGTCACCCTTGTTATTAGTTGTTAGTGGATGATTAGATTTGTTTTTGTTGTATAGGGTCTTTTTTTTTTGTGCTTGTACTTATTTTGTTTTTGGATGACTATACCTATGACGTTCTTTGACAGTTGACTTTTGTTGTTGGGTCCATGTTCCATTTTTTTAACGTGACCATGGGGGGATAGCATTCTTGGAGCAGTACTTATGTGCAGGTGTCTGCCGAGAATACCCCAGGGGTATGATGCGAGGTCTAATAGGTCTCATAGCCCCGATGTATTTTCTATTTGTAAATTTTGAATTATCGTCCCAAAAACTATTTTAGCTCATTTGAATATAAGATGTAATTATTTATTTCTCTTGTCGTTTTGTGTTATGACGTATTATTTTAGTATGTGGTTTTTATAAATGAAAAAAAATACACTGCCGTTGTTAAAAAGTCGAGGTGTTACATTTGTGGTATCAAAGCTTTGGTTAGATTGTAGGTCGACTAGTAGGTTGGGAGTTGTTATCTAATCATGCGTCGGGGTAAGTGGTTAGAGTGCCAAGTTTTGTGTAGTTGTGGTGTGCTGAAGTGATGATGTTGTTAAAGTTATATTTTGGAATTATTCTAAGTGGTGTGAGATTTCTACTTCATGATAGTTTTGTAGGGAACAATGCCTCTAAGAAGAGACGACATTGTGAGAGCCGATGTCAATTGGGATGATCGGATGGCTGAAGCAATGTATAACATGGCTGCTTCTGTTGCTGCACAAACGGCTGCAAAGACTCTACAGGATCTAGAGAAGAGGGAAAGAGAGATTCGTGCTGCTAAATCAAGGGGATTAGAGGATTTTATGCGTCACAATCATCCAAAGTTCAAGGGTAATGAGAGTCTAGAAAAAGATGACCAGTGGATTCAGGAAGTGGAAAAGATTTTCGAAATGATTAATTGCTAAGCAATGGTGAAGGTCAACTATGCTACGTATCTGTTATTAGGGGATGCTGATTACTGGTGGAGAAGTACAAGGCTTCTTATGGGATCAGCTCATGAGGAGGTGAATTGGGAGTCGTTCAAAAGGAAGTTTTTAGAAAAATATGTTCCGATGAGTACCAGGACTAAGTTGGGTGATGACTTCCTTAAATTGTACCAGGGAAATATGACGGTGGGTGAATATGCTACTAAGTTTGAGTCTTTGTCAAGGCATTTTAGGTTTTTTCGTGAAAAGGTTGATGAACAATTTCTGTGTCACCGTTTCAAAAATGGACTGAAGTACTATTCAAGACTCTGTCTTGCCATTCAGAATTCAGCGGTTCCTAGCCTTAGTGGAGAAATGTAGAAAGGTTGAGGACATGAAGAACAAGAGGGCCAACCGAGGAGGGAACTTAAATTCAGGAGGGCCTAGTCGGATGAACCATGAGAACAACAAAGGAAAGCAGGTTGTTAAGCCATATAACCGACCACAGAACAACAACAGGGGTCAGAATTGCCTGGGGAACCAGAACTTTGGAAGACAACTGGGAGAAGTGATTCGATGTTTCCGATGTGGGGAAGAGGGACATTATGCTAATGCTTGTACCACTAAGAGTTCTTCATGCTACAATTGGCAGAAGCCAGGGCACTTTGCATGGGATTGCAGGGCTCCAAAGGTGGAACCAACAGTGAATGCAACTAGGGTTACTCGCCCTACTGCTAAGGGACGCGTTTATTGCATGAGTGCTAAAGCTGGAAATCAATCCACAACTTGACCCAACGAGAGTGCGAGATTGCAGGTAATACACTAACTGCACTTTTTGATTCGGGGGAAACCCATTCCTTCATTGCTTTGGACTGTGTGAGTCGTTTGAAGCTATCTATGTCTTTTCTGCCTTTTGATTTGGTTGTTTCCACGCCTGCTAAGACTTTGACCATAAATACTGCATGCTTACATTGTCATGTAACTATTCAGAATAGAGATTTCTTGATTAGTTTGATTTGTTTACCCCTACAATCACTCGAGATCATTCTCGGCATGGATAGGATGTCGTATCATTATGTAATCTTGGATTGTGCTTGCAAATTAATTCTTTTCCCCAAGCCTGAAGTCGTTCGGTACTTAGTTGCTAACAAACTCGGAGTGTCACTAAGAGAAGGAACTCAAGAGTTTCTATCATTGGCTAACGTGGAGGCAAAGATAGAGGTGAGCATAGAAGACGTGGTGCTTGTAAAAGAGTACCCAGACGTATTTCCAACAGAAATTCCAGGATTACCCCCAGTAAGAAAGGTGGAGTTCTTCATTGATCTAAACCTAGGAACCGGACCTATTTCAATTTGGCAATATCGGATGTCGCCATTGGAATTGAATGAGCTCAAGGGCCAAATTGAAGATTTGTTAAAGAAAGGATTTATCTGACAAAGTGTGTCACAATGGGGAGCTCTGGTGTTGCTGGTTAAGAAGAAGGACGGAAGCTTGCGCTTATGTGTGGATTATAGGCAGCTTAACAAGGCAACTATTAAGAATCGTTGTCCTTTACCACGTATCGACGATTTGATGGATCAATTAAGAGGAGCTGTGGTGTTTTCGAAGATTGATTTGAAGTCAGGTTACCATCAGATTCGGGTAAGAGAAGGAGATATTCAGAAAACTACTTTTCAGAACCCGTTACAGACATTATGAATATCTTGTTATGCCATTTGGAGTTACAAATGCGCAAGCAATTTTTATGGATTACATGAATAGAATCTTTAGCCCATTTGTGGACAAATTCGTTGTGGTGTTCATCGATGATATATATTGTTTTATTCAAGGGATGAGGAAGAACATGGAGAACATCTACGTCAATTTCTTGAAGTCGTACGCGAGAAGCAATTGTATGCCAATCTGTTGAAGTGCGAGTTTTGGCTAGAAAAAGTGAACTTCTTAGGACATATGATAACCAAAGAAGGAATTGCTATGGATCCGACAAAGATTGAGACAGTCCTCGCTTAGGAACAGCCTTAGACTATCACAGACATACGGAGTTTTGTCGGACTGGCAGGATACTACAGGAGGTTTATTGAAGGATTTGCTAAGATTGTGGCTCCATTGACACAACTCACTAGAAAGAATCAACGGTTCTCATGGACAGAGAAATGTGAGGAAAATTTTCAGATACTTAATGAAAAGCTAGCAACCTCACCAGTATTGGTTTTACCACAACTAGAAGAACCATACGAAATTTACTGTGATGCGTCTCACCAAGGTTTAGGATGTGTTCTAATGCAACACAAGAAGGTTGTAGCCTACGCCGCAAAACAATTGAAAACTCATGAACGAAACTATCCAACTCATGATTTAGAGCTTGCTGCGGTAGTTTTTGCATTAAACATCTGGAGGAACTACTTATATGGATGCACGTTCACAGTGTTCATTGAACATAAAAGTTTGAAATATTCGTTTGATAAAAATGAATTAAACATGCGCCAGAGAAGATGGATGGAGACTCTCAAGGATTTTGATTTCAGATTGCAGTACCACCCTAGGAAAGCCAATGTGGTGGCTGATGCATTGAGTAGAAGAAGTGTGTTAGTATCTTCAACAACAATGGCTAGACAACAAGAGTTGTGGGAAGTATTTAGAGACCTACATTCGGACGTAGAGTTTGCACCGGGAATTTTCAAATGTGGAATGATAAAAATTTTGAGTGGTCTACTTGAGGACATTGCGAATTTTCAAGATGACACATTAATCCAAGAAAAGAGGAACCTAATAGTGCAAGGAACGATGACTGAGTTCAAGATTGGACCAGATAATATTTTGAGATGTAATGGGAGGATTTGTGTACCGACAGTTGCAGATCTGAGGAGAACAATTTTAGAAGAGGCTCATAAGAGCAAATTGAGTATCCATCCTGGAGCGATAAAGGTGTATCAGGACTTGAGGCAAAAATTTTGGTGGCCAGGAATGAAGAGGCATGTAGCGGAGTATCTATCAACTTGTTTAACTTGCCAGAAAGTGAAAATGGAACATCAGCGACCTGCTGGAATGCTACAACCTTTAGATATACTTGAATGGAAGTCGGACAGCATTTCCATGGACTTTATAAATGGATTGCCGAAGACAAGGAGAAAGAATGATTCTATTTGGGTAATAGTGGATCAATTAACTAAATCCGCACATTTCTTACTAGTAAAGACCATCTATAAGGTAGATAAGCTGAAAAAGATCTACATTGCTGAAATTGTGAGATTACACGGATACCGTCGAGTATCGTATTGGACTGTGACCTGAAATTCACGTCTAACTTTTGGGGAGCGTTGCATGAAGGGTTGGGAATGAAACTAAGATTGAGTTCAGCATACCATCTGCAAACAGACGGATAGACTGAGAGAAAGAATCAGTCCTTGGAAGATTTATTGAGAGCATGTGTATTAGATGATTGAGGGAGTTGGGATGATGTATTGTTGTTGATTAAGTTTACCTACACCAATAGTTTCCACGCAAGTATTGGAATGGCACCATAGTTGTTTTGAGTGTTGATTATACCCTGTGCTTGCAACTTCATCTGCATTCTTAGTCTTTTGTTTTCATAAAAGACATAGCTCTTATACACTCCAATATGTGTGTATACTTAATATGTCACTATTTGTTATCTTGCTGGAGCTACTAAGTATGTATTGGTTGTCTTTTAACATAATTGTTAATTGTTAACTGTTAATTTTTGGTTGGGGACCCTTTACATTAATGTGGAAAATTGGGCTTTGCCCTCAGATGATACCCGAGTTCATTCCACCGGCAGTTCCCCTGACAACGGAGACGTCGTTAGACTTCCTTGATCGATATTCGGCGACTGCTTGGGTATACGACCCCATCTAAAGCAGGGCTACTTATACGAGGAGGGTGGTGAGAACAAGTAGGAGTGTCGGGTCAGTGTCGCATGCGGAATACACTCACGGGAGGATCGACTTTCCTGTACCTTCAGGATTAGTGCTCGAGGCGAATGCGATATATACATACGTAGAGAGTTCTTTAGTTAGAGGTGAGATGGAGGGCACCATAGGTGTGGTGACTCCTACTATAGTAGCAAGGGATGTGGTGCCTAAACCAGGAACAAGTGAGAAGGGTAAGGGGCCGATGCCAGCAGGAGAAGACATTACGGGTCCGTCTAGGTTAGTCGAGGACCAGGGCTTCATTGATGAACAGTTGGTGCCTTGGTTGGTGTCACCACAAAATGAGTCTGAACTTCCACTCCCGGTGAATGCTCCCCGACCGACTGGAGCTGAAGTAGAGGACTGTTTTGAGATCCCAGTGCCGCCGAAGCCATATATATCGTGGATGGATCTAACTTCTGACGAGACTGATCCTTCTATGGCTGATGAGGACGAGGAAGTCATTTTGAGGAGAGATACTGTGTCAGACGAGACTTGTGCAGAGTGTGGAGGTCAGCCTTGTTACTGTAGTTATTAGTGGATGATTAGATTATTTTACTTGTATAGGGCCTTAGTTTTGGTGGTTGTATTTATTTTGTTTTGGGATGACTGTACATATGACGTTCTTTAACAATTGACTTTTGTTGGTGGGTCCATGTTCCATTTTTTTGACATGATCATGGGGGGGTAGCATTCTTGGAGCAGTACTTCTCTACATGTGTCTGCCAAGAATACCCCATGGGTATGATGCGAGGTCTAATAGGTCTTATAGCCCCGGTGTATTTTTTATTTGTATATTTTGAATTATTGTCCCAAAAACTATTTTAGCTCATTTGAATATATGATGTAATTATTTATGTCTCTTATCGTTTTGTGTTACGACTTATTATTTTAGTAAGTGATTTTTAAAAAAGAAATAAAAAATACACTCGCGCTGTTAAAAGTCGGGGTGTTACACTTAAAATCTCTAAACGGTGTATAATTTTAGGATCCCCATAATAGAAGGTAAGAGTAATACCGTAAAAAGTTGTATTAGCATGATTTTGGCTAAGGAAAGACTTGATTATTAATTGGTCTGTTGACCCACCTCTCTTTCCTGGGAACTCCTCTAGTACACGACTTTCCGTGTGACTAAACTACTAGAAGGGAAGTTTAGTCCCAAAAACCTACTAGAAGGGAAGGGTAATACCATAAATGGTTGTATTAAAGGAATTCTGGCTAAGGAAAGACATGGTTATTAAGTGGTCCGTTGACCCACCTCTCTTTCCTGGGAACCCCTCTAGTCCACGACTTATTGTGTGACTTATGCCCTAAGGTTACAATGAGATCACAATGTTATCCTAATTAGATAATTTTTAGGAAATATGAATAGTCACGCGAACCGACTAGTTCCCCAAGGAGGAAGTGACATGACTGAAGCAATCCAAACCATGAATGCAATGGCTGCTTTAATGACCCAACAAGCTGTAGTTCAGGCTCAACGTAATGCGTAGAGGGACTTGAGGGAGGAAGCATGACCCTGACAAGGGGATGATGGAATTATGTGCAACAAGGGACTGACGGAATTCTTTAGACAACATCTGCCAAAATATAAAGAATAGCATGACCCTAACAAGGCTGACCTCTGGCTGCAGGAAATCAAGAAGATCTTTGAGATCCTCCGCTGCCCAAACTACACGAAGGTGGAGTATGTCGCCTATTTGTTGATTGGTGAAGCTAAAACTGGTGGCGAGGGGTGAGACAAATGATGGAAGGAAATAATGAAGAGGTGACTGGGAAGTTTTCAAGAGAAAGTTCTTAGACAAATATTTTCCGAAGAGTGTCAAAGCTAAGAACGAGGCCTAATTCCTAAAACTGTATCAGGGAAGTCTCATAGTGTTTGACTATGCAACAAAGTTTGAGTCCATAGCTAAAAAACATTTTTGCTACTTTCGTAACCAAATGTATGAAAAGTACATGTGTGAGAGGTTTGAAAGCGGGATCATATATGAAATTTAGGAGTCTGTGGGACCCCTAGAGATACGTCAGTATCAGGTGCTGGTGGAGAAATGCAAAAAGGTGGAGATCATGAAATGGGGCCGCCTGAAAAGAGGTGCTGTTGGTGGACCTGCGAGACCTCAAGTAGAAATCAACCACAACCTTATCATTGAATTATGGGGTTACATCTCTAAATATTACTTTTGAACAAGGAAATGGTGACCAAAAAAATAGAGGTAGACAGTTTCAACAGCAAAACACTTATACCCCCGCCCACAAGGGATCGCTAGAGAATGACCGGGACCCCAAAACGTGAAAGATCAGAGGCCTCAGAATCTAACACAAAACTAGACACGTATTGTTCGATGCTATCATTGTGGACGGGAGAGACATAGGATAACTGAGTGTTTTGGAAGAACCAGGATATGTTATGCTTGTCAAAAACCAGGTCATCTGGCAAAAGATGTTCAATAGAAGGATACTGTCAACAATTAGGATGTGGCATGCCCTACTGCTCAAGGACGTGTTTATCACATTAGAGGAGAAGAAACACCATCTTCCTTAGAATTTATTCAAGGTGAGTGTTTTATTGTTGGAAAAATAATTTCTGTGATATATGATTCTGGAGCAACACACTAGTTCATTTCATTAGATTGGGTGGAATCGCTCCAACTAGAAGTCACTACCTTACCATTCGATTTAATGGTTACCCTCCCGTCTGCTGAACCAGTAAAATGTAATTTGGCGTGCTTGCAATGCCTATTGACTGTATTTAAAATGAATTTAAAGATCGATTTAATTTGGATTCCTCTGAAAAATCTTGGAGTAATTTTGGGAATGGATTGGTTGTCTAGAAACTACATCATGTTACATTGTGCCTAAAGAAATGTGATATTTCCGGATCCTGATATTTCGAAGTTCATTTCAGCCAACAGACTGAAGTTTTCTCTAAAGGGAGGAGATAAAAAATGTGTTTCTCAACTCAGTTAGTATGAACCTAGAAGTTGTTGTCGATGAGATCCCAGTAGTGAAGGATTTCTCTTAGGTTTTCCCACCAGACGTACTAGAACTACCCTCTGTTCATGATGTCGAATTTTCTATCGATGTTATTCTAGGTACAGGACCCATCTCGATCACTCCTTATAGAATGGCCCCCTTAGAGCTATCAGAACTAAAGAACCAATTGGAAGACCATATGTCTAAGAAATTCATTTGGCCTAGTGTGTCACCATGAGGAGCCCTAGTATTATTGGTCAAGAAGAAGGATGGAAAGTCGAGATTGTGTGTTGATTACCGACTGCTCAATAAAGTCAACCGCGCATTGATGATTTGATGGACCAACTCAAAGGGGCAGAGGTGTTTTCTATGATTGATCTAAATTCAAGATACCACCAGATTCGAGTGAAAGAAGATGATATATCCAAGACAACCTTTAGAACGTGATATGGCACTTAGTACTTGGTGATGACCTTCAGAGTGACCAATGTGCCAGCTATCTTCATGGATTATATGAATTGTATCTTTCATCCGTTCTTAGATAAGTTTGTGGTGATCGTTATTGATGACATCTTGGTCTATTCCATGAGCCGGAAGGAACATGAGGAACACTTGCGTCAAGTTCTGCAGGTACTGAAGGAGCAACAACTATATGTCAATCTAGGAAAATGTGAATTTTGTTTGGAAGAAGTGAAGTTCTTGGGACATGTAATTTCTAAGGAAGTGATTGATGTCGACCAATCAAAGGTAGAAGATGTGATGGCATGGAAACAACTGCAGACAGTCACAGAGATTAGAAGTTTTCTGCGCTTGGCTGGGTACTATAGAAGATTCATTGAGGGATTTGCCTGTTGGAACCAAGTTGGTTCTCTCACTTAAAGTTTTGATGTTAACAAAAGTATTTTATGAAAATAACATGTTTGACTTAGAAGAAAAATGAAAAATGCCACCAGAAGATGAAGATGACGTCACCAGAAGATACAAATCAGAAACAAGATGAAGTCACCAGAGGATGGTCACTGTAACACCCCGAGTTTAAAACACAGCGCGGGTGCCTTTTTTTTTTTAAATTAATAATTAAAATGAGTTTTCTCAAAATTATTTCAAAAGAATTAAAATAAAGTTCTTCGTAAAATAGTACGTTATAAATTAATCGATGAACGTAAACCAAATACTTCATCAGGATTATCACTAAGTACTTCATCAGGATTACCCCTTGCTAAACATTAATACATCCCAAAATATCATTGTCATAATACATCAACAGCAAATATCAGAGTACATGATTCAGCGGAAAATAGTACAGTATTTCCAAAATAAGACAAATTACAATTTCAACCCAAAACCTAATACATTAAGTCTAACTGATCATGCGCTGAAGCTGCAGTAGCACGGATTCCCTCCGCATCCCACGCAAGTCTCTTATGACTCTCCAGCTCGCTTTGACGTAACCTCCTCCTCCTCCTCGTGCAGAGAGGGGTCGGTCTCCTCAGAAGTCAAGTCAATACACACTCGTGGCCGCTTTGGCGGTGCCGAAATCTCGTAGCAATCATCGGAAATCCTAGATGGACCCGGAATCTCAGTCGCTACTGGTCTAAGCTCTTCACGCTTCTCTACCACATCAGACTCATGTATCTCCCTTCCAATCATAGGGTTGGGAGTCACCACCCCTACAGTGGCCTCCGTCTGAACCCTTTCAACAGACTCCTCAGCATCGTCGAAAACTCCGTGCGCCTCTAGCACCAGGCGGGAAGGCACGGGAAACTCTATACTCGCATGAGTGCGCTCTACGAAGTCTTCCACACCGTCAGTCCTACTTGTCCGCTCCAGCCACCCCGTATAAGTCGCTCTGCTTGAGAGGGGGTCAAATGCCCAAGCAGTGCGCGAGTAGCGATCAAGGAAATTCAACGACGTTTCCGTCGTTCGGGTACCCACGGGCGGCGTGGGTTTGGGAGGCATCTGAGGGCAAAGCCCAAAGTCCACAATATAATAGCAAGGGGTCACCAACCGAAAATAACAATTATTCACATAGCATTTATTACACAGCAACGATTTTAATCATGGTATAACGTATGATGATGAGGAAAATAATAATGCTCATTTGAAAATTTATGACTTACATGCCTTTTCAAAACAGCAGTCAATGATTATGAAGTATGCGGTAAGTACAAACAAAACGTCAACAAAACACAATCATTAATTCAGAATTTCAGATTCTGGACAGCACTCACAAACATTAATTTCCAACATTCATCATATAAACAATCGTGACACACCGGTCAAATCCCTCAATGTAATGCATATATGCTCATGCATAATTTTCTTGGAATCACCAAGGTGCAGTCACTCACAGTCGAGCACAATTTAACGGCCCTCATGACCAGGGTGCAATCGCTCATAGATCAGCACCAGTGTAGTCGCTCACAGACCAGAACGTTTGACATAAACCAAGGTACAATCTCTCACAGATCAGTACCTAGTGCAGTCGCTCACAGACCAGCACTCGTGCAATCGCTCACAGATCAGCACGTGGTTGCGCATTTCAGGGTACAGACGCTCACAGTCCAGTACCAGTGCAGTCGCTCACAGACCAGCACTTATATACCAAGGTACAATCGCTCACAGATCAGTACCTAGTGCAGTCGCTCACAGACCAGCACTCGTGCAATCGCTCATAGATCAGCACATGGTTGCGCATTACTCTGTGGCCCATCGCGGGTACCACTTGACTATGCAATGCATGAATATGCAGTGTTTCACTTCTCTAGAAACAGAATGCAAAATCAGACAATTCATGCTCTTCATCATGTTTAAATATTTCAGCACAGTCATAAATAACAACATCGCAATCATGATTAAACAGTCCATTAATCATTAACACTTTGAAAAGTTTTCCCAGACTCTTAAAATTCAATTACAGAGTTTAAAACTGAGGATTTCTGGAATTTTACGAATCTGTATTCGAATATAGCTCCTCTGTATTCGAATACAGAAGCCAAAAACAGTGCAGATTCACACCCTGTATTCGAATACATCCCTCTGGTATTCAAATACAGGGGCAATCTCAGTGCACAAAACAACATCTTTCATCACATAAGTAAAGTTTCAAAAACTTCACCACAACTTCAAAATGTCACCAAAATTCCATTTTAATTCCCCACAACAATCCCAACATTCCCCAAACACTCAGGGTTTACAAAACACTCTTAAAAACTTGGAAATTCTGGAAACTCGAATCTGTATTCGAATACAGACCCCCTGTATTCGAATACAGAAGCATGAACTGCAGTTTTAACATTCTGTATTCGAATACAGCATGACTGTAGTCGAATACAGGAGTTCAACCTTTGAAAAATTCAGCTTTTTCTCCCATGTCACTTAAAGGTTTTTCAAACATCTTTCTCTCCTCTTTAAAACCATTTCACAGACTTCTTTTCAAATCATTTAAACCTTCTCAGAGTTTCTCAACACTTCAAAAGCTCACATGATAGTGATTAAAATTTGTTTTTCTGGAAACACGAAAATGTATTCGAATACAGCTTCCTTGTATTCGAATACAGAAGCTAAAAACTGAGTTTCTGGACAAACTCGAATCTGTAGTCGAATACAGCATGCCTGTAGTCGACTACAGATGCGAATACAGTGTTAACAATTTCATTTCTGTGTTCGAATACGACATGGTCGTAGTCGAATACAGTTGCTTAGTCAAAAGCAAAATCCTACCTCTGTATTCGACTACAGGGGCTCGTAGTCGAATACAAGTTTTAGAACTTTAGTTAAAACAGAACTTGACAGGTTGTATTTGAATACACACTTGTTGTATTCGAATACACCTTCGAAAAACCAGTGAAATACTTCCTGAAACATCTACACTTTTCAAACTATTTCTTGAAAAACAACAACCAAATATCAACACAGATTCTGCATTTTCCAGGAAACAGTTCCCTCATTTAAAATCCCTTTTTCCTTTTAAAACATCAACACCACCAGGATCACACCAAACGACCAGATTCAGAATCATCAATATCACCAGAACCACACAAAACAACCAGAATCAGAGTCATTTTCATCACGAGAATCCCACCACATAAAACAGAATGAGAACCATTAACACCAGTTTATCCAAAACAAAGACAGATGATCAATCATCAGAATCAATCCAGACTTTTCCAACCATCAGAACATCATGCAACATTTCAGTGTTCTCACTCATCAGAACAAACATGCATGCATTCAGTTTTCCCAAAACACCAGAGCAAACATGCGTGTATTCAGTTTTCTCAAAACACAACAGAATGACATGCAAACATCATAGAAGAACTAAGCACCAACAGGATGCATTTTACATTTTAATGCCATTTTCAAGACAGTTTTATAACATGCGATTTTAATCATAACTAAAATGGCATGCAAACATTTTCCAGCCTTCACACAGAAGTAAAACAACATATTTTACCAGTAAAACAGCCAACAACAACTATCAGAATAATCACTTATCAACAAAATGCATTTTCTTTCAAAATGTCATTTTCGAAAATAGCTTTTCTTTTAAAGACAGAACTGAAACAGCACAAATTTATGGCCCTAATGCAGCTAAAAGATGGAAGGTGCCCTTACCCTTGTAGTGTGCTCTGCTATTTCTCTTGTTCCTGCTGCGTTCCCTTTTCTGCGTCTAAAAACGGCGAAGCTGTTCCCCGAGTTTGTTGCTGGAAAACTAGGTTCTTTATCTTTGTATTGAGATGGGGATTAACTTTACTACTGGGGGTTTTCAGTTTTGAGTTTGGATTCTCAGTTACTGGAGTCTTGAGGAATTCCCTCTCTTCAATTTGAATTCGGGAAACTGGGCAGAACAGAGACAGAATGAGAGGGAAAATGGGGTTGGTACATGCAATATGGGCAGTGAGGTGGAAGGAATGGTGTTCTGACTTCACCATCCTTCTCACTCCTATTTATAGGCTCTCATGGTGCCACCTCACTTGCCACTTGCCACTTGCCTGATTTCCAGCTTTTAATTGTCTTGCAATTAGCCACTAATCCTTACTTAATGGTCTAATTAATTTAATTACTTGAAATTAAATTAATTTAATTCTACATCCAATAATTTTAATTCATACTTCAAAATAAATATTTGTGTATATATATATTTTCCCAAAACATACATATTTAAATATTTTACAAAAATTCCCAAAATGCCCTTGACATTAATTCCAAGATTAATATTTAAAATTAATGGTCTTACAGTCACCATAAGATGAAGATGACGTCACCAGAAGTAGAATGAAGTCACCTGAGGATAGTCACCAAACGATGGTTACCAAAGGATATCATCGGAGGATATCATCAGAGGATATCACCAGAGGATATCACCAGAGGATATCACCGGAGGATATCATCAGAGGAACCTGTTAGAGGATATTATAAAAAGATCCCATCAGAGGACACAATCATAGGATCTCGTCGGAGGATAATTCCATAGGATCTCATTAGAGGTAGAAATCAGAAGCTACATCATTAGAAGCTGAAAGTATGCTCAAAACAGAATCTGAGCAAAATGCTCAAAACAGAATCGAAGAACTCAAGCAAAAATTCCTAAGTATTTAAAGATTCAAAGAAGAGAAACACTTGTAGGTTTAAGGTTGTGAAGTTTCTCAAAAGTCTGGGGTTGTTAGACTGTTTGAGAAGACTTGGCTGGTATAGTCAAGGTGTTGTTGTTCCTCAAAAGTTTGGGATTGTCAGGCTATTTGGGAAGATTGGCTTGAAGGGTCAGTGGTGTTGTAATTCAAAGGAGTTTGAATTAGTGAAAAAGTCTTCTGAAGGAAGGGACTGGACATAGCCTAGTTAAACTTGAACCAGTATAAATTCGAGGTGTTAACTTATATTATCCACTGCTTATTTACTATGTTTGCTCATTACAAAAGAGAGAAACACTTGTAGGTTTAAGGTTGTGAAGTTTCTCAAAAGTCTGGGGTTGTTGGACTGTTTGAGAAGACTTGGCTGGTATAGCCAAGGTGTTGTTGTTCCTGAAAAGTTTGGGATTGTTAGGTTGTTTGGGAAGATTGGCTTGAAGGGTCAGTGGTATAAATTCGAGGTGTTAACTTATATTATCCACTGCTTATTTACTATGTTTGCTCATTATTCAACTAATTAGCAAAAAGAATTAAAATTTTTCATACACAATTCAACCCCCCTTCTTGTGTAGCACCTTCAATTGGTATCAGAGATCGGTCTCAAAGCTGAGCACTTTACCGTATTTGAGGAAAGATCCAAGGATCAATATGTATGAAGAAGCTGTTGGAGGAAACATCAACAGACCTCCTGTATTTGATGGAGAACGATTTTACAAGATCTTGAACTTTGGGACTTGGTGGAAGATGGCTATACTATTTCAAAGGATGAAAACAATGATGAAATTCCAAGAAGAGACCTGGTTACAGATCAGAAGAAGATGTACAAATTGCATCACAAATCCAGAACCTTTATGATCAATGCAATCATCTTCAAAGAATTTGACAAGTGCACCAAAAAAGAAAAAGCAAAGAGCATTTATGATAGTTTGATTCTGACCTATGAAGGAAGTAAGAAAGTTTAAGAAGCTAAAGAAAACATTATGGTCTAGAAATATGGATTGTTCAAAATGGAGGAAGATGAAGACATTGAAACTATGTTTTCCAAATTCTAGACTCTAGTATCAGGATTAAGGGTACTAGAAAAGAGTTACACTACTGCTGATCATGTAAGGAAAATACTTAGAAGTCTGACAATCAAGTGGAGACTAAAGATCACTACTATTCAGGAAGCTAAAGATATGAATACTCTAAAGCTGGAAGAATTAATAAGCTCCCTCAGATCACATGAAATTGAGTTGGAAGAAGATGAACCCAAGGAGAAGAACAAAACTCTAGCCCGGAAATCCAAGCAGAAGAAGGCTCTGAAAGCAACATCAGCAACAGAAGATAGTGATTCAGACGATCAAAGTCTGAACTTAGAGGAAGAAGAGATTGCTTTCTTATCCATGAAGTTCATAAAGATATGGCACAACAGAAGGAAGAAATTTCCCTAGAGATATTCCAAGCAGTCCAACAAAGGAAGTGATGATACATATAACAAGAAAGGTATCATCTGCTATAGTTGCAATGAATTTGGACATATCAAGTCAGAATGTCCAAATATGGAGAAAGGGAAGCACCAGAGGAAAGATTCCATAACCAAGAAGAATAGTATGATGGCTACATGGGATGATTCTGATGAATCCTCTGAAGATGAACAAGCAGATTTGGCTATCATGGCTCACACCAACTCTGTCTCTGGATCCAACACAAAATCCGATTCTGGAAGAGAATCAAAAGATGATGAAACTGAGGTATATTCTGAAAATTCTTAAGAAAGAAAATACAAATCAAACAGAATAAGTTAATGTTTTAAAGAATCAAATTGCTGAATTTAAAATACAAGGTGCCATTCTTGAAACTGATATTGCATAATTGAAAAAAGAGAATGTATGTTTGAAAAACAGTTTTGATGAACTTAAAGTTGAAAGTCTAACTCTGAAAAATAACCATAATTCAACATCAATTGAAAATACCACATGTAATTCTGATATGCATGAACAAGTTTTTCAAGAATTTATTGCTAATGGTATGGAAAGAAGCAAACACTATGATTTATGGAGTTAGTAACAATGGTAAAAGAGGCATAGGATTTGATGAAGCTGTGATTGTAACTCAACCTATTCCCTCAAATTAACTCTGGTAGAAGAAGAATTGGTCAACAAAATACCTATCAGAACTAGAACCAGAATCATATGAGGAACATGAAATATCAGAGAAATCATTCATATGAACAAAACTAGAACTACTTGAAGAATCAGAATTACCATCAATTCCAGAACCAGAAGAATCATAATTATCATCAGTTCCAGAATTATCATCAATTCTAGAATTATCAGAGGAACCTGATATATCAGTAGAAAGAGAAGAATCAGAATCAGGAAAGTTCTTCAAACACTCCAGTAAAATTCATCAAGACTACAAACCAGGAAGGGAATTCAAATCCCTTCATCCAAACCATCTAATCACATAACGTACAGATTCATAATCTAAAAATCAGAAACCGAAGGATTTTCATAGTAAAACTGAAACTGTTGACATAGAGGTTACATCTTACTGTAAATACTATTATTGTTTGATATTTATGTTTACTGTGATAGCAAGAAGCTTGATCTTAAAAATCAAAGCTAGATAGGTATTCTGCATGTTTTCAAACTGTTAGAGGAACCAAGTGATCCACGTGATATGAACACTTCAACAGAAACAATATTTCAGTGGTTTCAAAAACAAGCAGAAACCACCAGAAGTCAAATTAATGGTTTGGCTTTATTGAGTTCATTTTTCAATTATTTGATTTGTATTATGTTATATGATAGATAGCTTGACCTGAAAAGTCAAAGCGAGATGAAGCTGATGCAGGTTAACCAAAACTAGAGGAAACTAATGCTGGTTTACTAGAACAAGAGGAAACCGAAGCTAGTTTACCATAACAAGAGGAAACCGAAGCCGGTTTACCAGAACCAGAGGAAAGCGATGCAGGTTTACTAGAACCACAAGCTAATACAGATCTACCAGAACCAGAAGCTGAGTTACCAAAACTAGAAGCTGATGCAGGCAAAATTTGAAGATGAGTCAGAAGAAGGATATAGATGGAGTCTACCAATGCAAGAAGAGCTAAATGAATGATATTTTGGATCTAGTTCCAAGACTATAAAAGAACATTATTGGAACCAAGTTGTTTTTTCAGAAATAAGCTGAATGAAAAAGGAGAAGTTGTCAGAAACAAGGCACAATGTGTTGCACAAGGATACAGTAAGCAAGAAGGTATTGACTACACTGAGATGTTTGCTCCAGTAACCTTTAAAAATATTTATATGGTTTAAAACAAGCACCTAGGGCATGGTATGATAGACTTAGTAACTTCTTACTTAAAAATGACTTTGAAATAGCACAAGTAGACAATACTCTTTTTAGAAAATCAATAAAAGATGATATTTTGATTATTCAAGTTTATGTTGATGTTATTATCTTTGGATCTACTAATGGCACTCTCTGCCAAGAATTTTCTAAATTTACGCAACAGGAATTTCAAATGAGCATGATGGGAGAACTTAAGTTCTTCCTAGGAATACAAATTCAGAAAAGTCCATAAGGTATTTACATTCACCAAACTAAATATACAAAGAAACTTCTCAAGAAGTTTAAAATGAGTGATTGCAAACCTATGGTTGCATCAATGCATTCTACTTGTTCACTTGATAAAGATGAATCAGGTCAAAAATTTGACTAGAAAATCTACAGGGAATGATCGGATCATTACTCTACCTTAATGCTTCTAGACTTGATATCATGTTTAGTGTGTGTGTGTATGTGCCCGATTTCAATCGAACCCTTGAGAATCTCATCTAACTCCTGTTAAGAGAATTCTTAGATATCTAAAAGACACTACAAACCTTACCTTGGTCTACAAGAAAGGAAAAGCACCAGTTTCTATTGCACCTTTTTAGGTGACAACTTGAACTCTTGGTCCAGTAAGAGACAACACACCATTGCCATGTCAACAGTAGAGGTTGAGTACATTTCAGCAGCTGGCTACATCTCTCAGCTACTTTGGATGAAGCATCAACTTGAAGACTACAAAATATTACAATCCAACATACCCATCTACTATGATAACACCTCTACAATCCAACATACCCGTCCAACTTGATCTTACACTCAAGAGCTAAACACATAGAGATCAAACACCATTTTATTAGAGATTATGTTCAGAAAGGAGTACTCAACATTCAATTTGTAGACACAAAACTTCAATGGGCTGACATATTCACCAAACCACTACCTGAAGATAGGTTTGACTTCATCAAGAAAAACCTAAACCTTACTTTGTTAAATGATTAATATTTGTTTTTTTTTTTAAAAAAATTCAGCAACATTTCTTTTTGTCTGGTGACAAAGGGGAGAAGATGTAGTATTTGATAAAATATCCGGGAAAAGATGATGTATTTGAAAGGAGGAGAAGATGATGTATTTGATATGGTATATGGGCATTAGACTAAGCGAGGAGAAAATATAAAATGAAGCTTAGTCTTAGGGGGAGTCAAAGTCAAAAAAAAGAAAAAGTATTATAAAAAATACATGGTTTTGTCATCATCAAAAAGGGGGAGATTGTTGGAACAAAGCTGATTCTTTCACTTAAAGTTTTGTTGTTAACAAAAGTATTTTATGAAAATAACATATTTGACTTAGAAGAAGAATGAAAAATGCCGCCAGAAGATGAAGATGACGTGACTAGAAGATACAAATCAGAAGTAGGATGAAGTCACCAGAGGATGGTCACCAGATGACGTCACCAGAAGATACAAATCAGAAGTAGGATGAAGTCACTAGAGGATAGTCACCAGAGGATGATCAATAGACGATGGTCACCAGAGGATATCATCAGAGGATATCACCAGAGGATATCATCAGAGGATATCATAAGAGGATATCACCAGAGGATATCATCAGAGAATATCACCAGAGGATATCATCAAATGATATTACCAGAGGATATCACCGGAGCATATCATCAGAGGAACGTGTCAGAGGATATCATAAAAAATTCCATTGGAGGATATAATCAGAAGTTCCCATCAGAGGATACAATTAGAGGATCTCGTCGGAGGATAATTCTAGAGGATCTCATTAGAGGCAGAAATTAGAAGCTACATCATTCGAAGTTGAAAGTATGATCAAAACAGAATCTGAGTAAAATGCTCAAAACAGAATCGGAGCAAAAGACTGCAGAAACAGTATCTAGCTGAAAGTATGTTCAAAACAAAATCTGAGAAAAATGCCCAAACTAGACTCGGAGCAAAAGACTACAGAAACAAAACCTGAGCAAAATACTCCAGAATATTCTCAAAATAGAATCAATCGAAATACACTCAAGAAGTAAAGCAACAGATCAAAGTGAAGCTCTAATTTCAACTATAAATAGAGGCTTAATGCTGAAGAATAACGCATCGAAAAATAGAAGAACTCAAGCAAAAATTCCTAAGTATTCAAAGATTTCAAAGGAGAGAAACACTTGTCTAGAAGATAAATATTTTCTAAGTGTTTTTTCTTAGAGTGTGAGGCTGATTGTCATCATAAGTTTTTCAGAATCAAACACTCAAGTTCAAGTTAAGCTTATTGTGAGTATCAACTTTCCAGAAGTAGTTACTCAGTTTTAATTTTGATCCCTTTGTATAAAATCCTATAGTGTTGAAGTTCCTTCTAAAATATGTGGTTGTCAGGTTGTTAGAAAAAGACTTAGCTTGTAGGTTTAAGGTTGTGAAGTTCCTCAACAGTTTGGGGTTATCAGACTGTTTGAGAAGACTTGGCATGTATATTTAAGGTGTTGTTGTTCGTCAAAAGTCTGAGATTGTCAGGCTGTTTGGGAAGACTGGCTTGAAGGGTCAGTGATGTTGTAGTTCAAAGGAGTTTGAATTAGTGAAAACACCTTTTGAAGGAAGGGACTCAACGTAGCCTAGTTAAAGGTGAACCAATATAAATTCGAGGTGTTAACTTTTATTATCCACTGCTTATTTACTCTGATTGCTCATTATTCAACTAATTAGCAAAACAAATTAAAGTTTGTCAAACACAATTCAACCCCCCCCTTCTTGTGTTGTACCTTCAGGAACCAAGTTGGTTTTACATTTAGAGTTTTGATGTTAACAAAAGTATTCTATGAGAACAATATATTTCACTTCAAAGAGTATGAAAGAAGATTCATATTTTTGAAGAAAATCTAAAATAAGATTTGATTCATATTTTTAATTGAAAAAATCTAAAATAAGATTTGATTCAAAATTATAATTGAAGAAAATCTAAAATAAGATTTGATTCAGATTTATAGTTGAAGAAAATCTTTGACCAAGTTGAAAAGAAAATATGGTCATGATTTAAAGAAGATTTAATTATGATTTGAAGAAGATTTGATTAAGATTTGAAGAAGATTTAATTAAGATTTGAAGAACATTTGATCAAGATTTGAGGAAGATTTAATTAAGAAAATGAAGAAGATTTGATCAAAATTTGAAGAAGATTTTATCAAGATTTGAAGAAGATTTAATTAAGATTTGATTAAGAATCGAAGAAGATTTGATCAAAATTTGAATAAGATTTGATCAAGATTTGAAGAATATTTGTTGAATATTTGATCAAGATTTATCTATAACAAAATATGAACATAATCAATCTGAAGAATTTACAAACTCAATCTGAACAAAATACAAACAGAATTAATCTGAAGAATTTAAAAACTCAATCTAAAGAAGATACAATTCAGAAATAAACAAGGACTACGTTGAAGCCCAAATTTTAACTCTAAATAGATACTCATGGCTGAAGAAGAAGAGCATCGAAAATCAGAAGAGAGTAGAAGAACTCAAGCTCAAATTCCAAATTCATCTCAGAGTTCAAAGAGAGAAACACTTTTTCGAAGGAGAAATATTTTCTGAGTGTTCTTTTCATACAGTGTTGGAGTTATTATTATTATCAGCTTTGCTAGAAGCAACAACTCAAGTTCCAATCTTTTGTATCCAACCCGATAGTGGTTCAGTTCCTTCTTCAATCTGGGGTTGTTAGGTTGTTAGGAGAAGACTTGGCTTGTAGGGTCAAGGTGGTGTTGTTCCTCAAAAGTCTGGGGTTGTCAGGCTGTTTGGGAAAACTGGCTTGGAAGATTAGGTGTTTTGTAATTCAAGTTATTTGAATTAGTGGATGAAAGCCTTTTGAATGAGGGGACTGGATGTAGCCAAGTTAGTGGTGAACTTGGATAAATCTATGTGTCCAAATATTTATGCTTTCATTATTCGCTTCCTCTGAATCTAATTGTTTCTTATCCATGTAATTGATACCAACCTTCATCAAATCAGCAAAAAGTTTTCAACTTTGGCAAACACAATTCAACCCCGCTTCTCGTGTTTGCACCTTCATTGCAAAGATTGCTGCTCCATTGACACACCTTACGAAGAAGAACCAGATTTATGTTTGGACTGAGGTGTGTGAGAAAACTTTCCAACTTAAGAAGTTTATTGTGATGCCTCCTATCAGGGTTTCAATTGTGTATTGATGCAGAACAAACAAGTAGTGGCCTATGTTTCAAGGCAATTGAAGGTGCATGAAAAGAATTATCCCACTCATGACTTGGAGTTAGTTGCAATTGTCTTCGCATTGAAAATTTGGAGACATTATCTGTATAGGTGTAGTTTTGATGTATTTAGTGACCATAAGAGTTTGAAGTTTATTAAAGATTATGAGTTCATGTTGCATTGCCATCTAGAGAAAGCAAATATGGTGACAAATGCCCTAAGCAAGAAGTGAGTTCATCTCTCGTTTGTAACAACGAAGGGGTTGGAGTTGTTAGAGAAGTTTCGTGACTTGCATCTTATTTTGGATTCTCCATTGGGGAAAATGCAATGTGGAATGATCATTATAGATAGTGCATTGAGAATGAGATTAAAGTTCTCCAAGTTATAGACGTGTTGACTCAAGAGAAAAGGAAGTTGATCAAGCTCGGCAAGGCACCTTAATTCAAGGTGGGCCTAGAAGATATTTTTAGATGTAATGGACGTGTTTGTATACCCGAAAATACCAAATTGAGGAGGACTATCTTGGATGAGGCCCTTAAAAGCAAGCTAAGTATCCACCCTGGTACAACCAAAATGTATAAAGACCTTAACCAGAAGTTTTGGTGGTCGGGAATGAAGAAACAAGTAGCAGAATATGTGGCTTCGTGTTTGGCTTGTTAGAAAGCTAATGTAGAACATCAAAAGCCAGGGAGACTACTAAGGCCATTAGATATACCAGTATGGGAATGGGATAGTATATCCATGGATTTCGTGGTAGCATTTGTTGGAACCAAGTTGGTTCTTGCAATTAATGTTTTGATGTTAACAAATGTATTTTATGAAAATCGTATTTTGACTTAGAAGGAAAAATCAGAGGATGACACCACCAGAGGATGACGTCACCAGAAGATAAAAAATGCCACCAGAAGTTTCGGCCAGAGGATACCAGAAGATGCATCTAGAGGATGTCACCAGAGGGTACCAGAAGATACCTCCAGAGGATGTCATCAAAGGCAAACATCAGAAGATATCATCAAAGGGAAGGAAAAATAACATCATTAGAGGATATTTTTCTTGGCCCAGATCATAAGTTAGTAGAGTCCAGAAGGAGACTTGGTCCAGACATGAAGGAAGCCTGTCAGAAGGAGACTTGTTCCAGACTAGAAGGAAACATAAGTCAGACTTGGTCCAGACTTAGTCTTGATAAGAAGATAGCATGGTCGTGAATATAAGACTCAGTCCAGACTTGGTCCAGACTTAATCCAGACTTGGTTCAGACTAGAAGATAACTGGTCCAGAACATATGACTATGTACAGATTAAAAGATCAATGGTCCAGATTAAAATATCAATGGTTCAGATTAAAATATGAATGGTCCACATTAGAAGATCAATGGTTCAGATTAGAGGATCACAGAATGGTACAAATCATGTCACATGGCCCAGAATTGGTCGAGATCAGAGGATCACAGAATTGGTACAGATCAGATTACATGGTCTAGAGTTGGTCGAGATCAGAAGATCATATGGTCCAGAATTTAAATCATGATGGAAATCAGTGAAGACTTGATTAAAATTTGACAAAGACTTGATTAAATTTTGATAGAAATTTGATCAATGTATTAAGGGGATTTGATTGAAAAAATCTCTAAAGAGTTGAAGAAATTTGAATGCAATCTGGAGCCTAAAAAGATATGCTTTGAAATTAAAATAAACAAGATTGGTCAACAGAATTTTCAAGTGCAATCCGTAGCTAAAAAGATACGATTTTAATTTAAGTGAAACAGGATTGGCCAACAGAATTTTCAAAGGAAATCTGAGCAAGATTTATTTCGAATTTAAGCTTGGACAAAGCCCTATCTACAGCTATAAAAGGAGGATTGAGGCAGCAGCATCAAGCATAAAAAAACACAAGAACTGAAGCTTCATATTCAACAAAATCCGAGAGTTCAAAAGAGAGAATCACTTGAGTGCAAAGGCAAAATTTTCTAAGTGTTTTCAAGTGAGAAATTCAGTTCAACAATCAGCTTTCCAGAAGCAACAAAAGTGTGCAAGAATTAGTGCATCAATCAGTGCAGCAATCAACTTTCTAGAAGCAAATTTGCAGAGTTCCAAACCATGTAATATAACCCGATAGTGGTGCAGATTTCCTTCTTCAATTTGGGGTTGTTAGATTGGTAGGAGAAGACTTGACTTATAGAGTCATGGTGTTGTTTTCATTCCTCAAAAGTATGGGGTTGTCAGGCTGTTTGAGAAGACTGGCTTGGAAGGTGAGGTGTTGTAATTCAAAGATTTTGAATTAGTGGGTTAAAGCCTTCGGAAAGAAGGGACTGGATGTAGCCAAGTTAATGGTGAACAAGGATAAATTGTTGTGTTCTTATGCAGTTATTTTCTGCTGCTAAGTCCGATTATTTACTCATCAAGTAAATCACATCAACATTCAACAAAACAACAAAAAGATTTAAAGTTTGGCAAACACAATTTAACCCCCCTCTTGTGTTTGCACCTTCAGCATTTCCTAAGACTCAACGGAAGTTTAACTCCATTTGGGTGATTGTCGACAGGTTGACCAAATCTGCCCATTTCATACCTGTGAGGACTACTTACAATTTGACTAAGCTTCTCGAGATATACATTGCAGAGATAGTCAGACTACATGGGGTACCCTTTAGCATTGTGTCAGATAGAGATCTAAAGTTCATTCCTCGTTTGCGGGGAGCATTACATGAGGCGTTGGGTACTAAGTTGAGATTGAGTTTGGCATATCACCTTCAAACATATGGACAAACAAAAAGAACTATTCAGACATTGGAGGATTTACTTAGAGCATGTATGTTGGATAAGAGAGGAAGTTGGGATAATATGTCTCCTCTCTGTAAGACCCTTAAATTTAAAATTAAATTATGGATTTAATATTAAGTGTATTTTGGGGATATTTTTAAAATATTTAATATATGTATATTTTATGTAAAAATATATATATATGAAGATTTATTTTGGAAGTTGAATTAAAATTATTGGATGAAGGATAAATTGAATTTAATTACAAGTAATTAACTATCGGACATTTAATTAAGATGTATCTGTTAATTACGACGAGAGTGGTTAAGTACATGATGATGAAGCAATATTATAATATTATTGTTGGATGAGGTGGCACATACATATGCCTATATATATGAGTGAGAAGGAAGAGCAAAGACATAAACCTTTTCCTCCTTCCTTACTGCATGCAATAGTACCCTTCTTCTTCCTCTCCCCATTCTATTTTCTGTTAGTAGAAAAAAAAAATAAGAGCATCCTCAAAAGTGAGATTACTTGGAAATCCAAACACTGAACCAGTAAGTGCCCAGAACAAAAGTTGTTCCTCTCCTCATTACGGAGCTAGAGAACCCACTTTCGTAGCGGCGAACGGGAGTTTCGTCGACATTGTCGTGGTAGCATAAACAAGCGTAGGAAACTTAACAGAGGTAAGGGGTGAAGGTGCAAACACGAGAAGGGAGGGTTGAAGTGTGTTTGACTTAACTTGAATACTCTTCCTGTTTTTATACTTTTAAAACAAAACTTGATGTATGATTAAAAACAGAGTTAGCAGCGGATATAAAGTAAAAATAAAACTCACAATTTTTATACTGGTTCACCGTTAACAAGGCTACGTCCATTCCCTTCACCTTGAAGGATTTCACTAATTCAAACCTTGAATTACAACCGTTCTACTGACCCTCCAAGTCAGTCTTCTCAAACAGTCTAACAATCCTAGACTCTTGAGGAATACAGCTCCTGTCTTCAGCCAATCTGACAATCCCATATTGTAGAAGAAATTACAACACTATGAATCTAATTGCCAAGTAACATGCTACCCCTACTGACTTCCTCAGATTGTAGACTCTACTTCAACAACTTAGATTTGACACAGTGGAAAGAAAATAACACGAGTACTTGCTTCTTGAAAGCTGGAACTCACAATTGAACTCTTTGAAAATTTGAGTGTTTGCTTTGGAAGTGTATGACTCTTTTGTGATTTTCGATGCTAAGTATTCTGCCTTGAGCCTCCTTTTATAGATGCAGATTAGGGCCTCTTCCAAGCTTAATTTCGAGCTGAATCTTGCTGGATTCTCTTGCAAAAATAACTTGACCAATTGGGCTTTATTTAAATAAAAAACATATCTTTTATTAAGCTTCAGATTTTCTTTCAAAATAACTTGCCAATCATGTCTTTAGATTCTTCCCGCCAACAGCTCCTGAATTCCACAATACCTCACTTTATTTATGTAACAAATCTTTTTAATACTTTGATAAAAATAAATTAGAATCTCCACCGTTAATCCTCATGATTAAATCTAGACCATTTGATGGTTCAGGTCTTCTTCTGACATTGCTTCCTTCTGATCTGGGCAAGCAAAGATATCTTCTAGTGATCCTGGAGTATCTTATGGTAATTCCAGGATGCATTCTGGATGCATCTTCTGCCTCTGCAAACTTCATTTTCTGGTTGTATTTAATGTAATAACTCAAGGTACAAAATAAGATTACATTGAGTCCTTTTGTAAACATCAAAATCCTAAGACTTAGAACCAACTTGGTTCCAACAAGGGGCACCTTCCACTTTCTAGTTTGCATTTTAGGGATTTAAATGGAAAATGCTTTGCATGTTGTTTTGGGAATGATCAAAATGCAAACGTTTGAAAAAGGCTGTTTTGTTTTGTGGTTGACTTCAAGTTTGAAAAGGGAGTTGTATTCGAATACAGATTCGTTTTTTTTCCAGAAATTCAAGTTTTAAACATTTTTTTATGAACTTTAAGAGTTGGGGAAACATTGGGAAGACTTGTGATGAATTAAAATGGATTTTTTAAGATAGTGGGAAGTGGTAATGATGAGCTGCTTGAATTTTTGTTGATGTGATGATAATGAAATTATTTGGGTTGAGATGGTTTTGGGGAAGTGATGGAGTGGCTGAATTTTTGCTGATGTGTGCATACTGTTTTCATGGAAGAGAAAACATTGTATGTCCATGCATTGCATAGTCAGGTGGTGACCGCGATGGGCCACAAAGTAATGCGGTAACTGTGATGGTCCGCGAAGTTAACTAGTAACCACACTATGATGGGCTACGGAATGGCCGCGTGTTCGTGGTGATCCATTCTGTCTGTGCGAGGATTTAACTTCTGTATGTTCTGGCCTGTGAGAGGCTAACATACGTGAAACGTGCTGGTCTGTGGTCGACTGCACGAGTGCATGTCTGTGAGCGACTGCACTGGTACTGGTCTGTGAGCGACTGTACCTTGGTATATGTGAAATGTGCTGGTCTGTGAGTGACTGCACGAGTGCTGGTCTGTGAGTGACTGCACGAGTGCTAGTCTGTGAGCGACTGCAATGGTACTGGTCTGTGAGCGACTGTACCTTGGTATGCGTAAAATGTGATGGTCTGTGAGCGACTTCACGTGTGCTGGTCTGTTTGAGAAGGTATACATGTCATGAAATTTCAAAATGAGCATCCTTATTTATCATCATTGTTACATAACGTGACATGAATATGCTTGTTATTATTGACATAAATGCTATGTGGTACTTGTTAATTTTGGTCGGTGACCCTTTACTATTATTGTGGAAAATTGGGCTTTGCCCTCAGATGATACCCAAACCCGTCCCACCGACGGTTACACTAACGACGGAGACGTCGTTAGTTTCCCCTGATCTTCACGTACGGAGTATTCATGGACAACGTAGAGGGAAGGACAACTGGGGTGAAGACGAGACTTGTGGAGGAGGCGGTGGAAATCACTTACTACTATAGCTTAGTGCATGATCAGACTAGACTTTTTGTATAGGGCCTAGGGTTGAGGGTTGTATTCACTTATTTTGGGATTATTGTATTATTGTATAGTTTGGGATAATTGTTTATTTTCCGCACTCTGATAAATATTTTGGTGGGTCTAGGATACAATTTTTTATGTATCTTTATTTTGGTATATTTTGAAAATTAATTTCCAAAATTTTCTTACGTGGTTATAATCATGGCATATTTAACTAATTACTTTTAGTCGTTTTGGATTACGACAAATTATTTTAATAAATGACTTAATTTTATTTTAATTCCTTTGAATTAATTCTAAAAATTCTTTTTATTTATTTTGGTTGAAAAAAAAATACACTCGCGCTGTGTTTTATACTCGCGGTGTTACACTCTCATTGAGTTCACCTACAACAAATGGTATCATGCAAGCATTAGGATGGCGCTGTACGAGGCTCTATATGGGCGTAAGGGCCAAACCCCCTTGTATTGGTATCAGGATGGTCAGAACTTAATTGTGGGGCGATAATTGGTACAACAGACCACATATAAGGTTCGTTTGATCCAAGAAAGGATGAAGACAACACAAAGCGAACAAAAGAGTTATGCTGACCAACGGAGGAAACCGCTGGAGTTTCAAGAGGGTGAACATGTATTATTGAGAGTGACGCCTACTACTGGAGTTGGTAGGGCACTGAAGTCTAATAAGCTAACTCCTAAATTCATTGGCCCATACCAGATCCTCCGACGTGAGGGTATCGTAGCTTATCAAATTGAGTTGCCTCCGAGTTTGGCCAAACTGCATGACGTGTTCTACGTGTCACAGCTGCTTACATGGTTGATGCTTCCCATACTATCATGCCAGATGATATCCAATTGAAGGAGAACTTTTCTTTTGCATTTCCACCATTGAGCATTGGAGATAGAACTACAAAACTCCTACGAGGTAAAGAGATCGCCATGGTCAATGTGATTTGGGACCAAACAAATGGAGATGCAACTTGGGAATTAGAGGAAAAAATGAGAGAGCTCTACCCTGACCTTTTCATGTCTAACTAGTTTCGAGGACGAAACTATTTTTAAGGGGGTGACTATTGTAACATCTTCTAAATTTATTATTTAAAATATTTGCACCTATAAATATATATATATATCTAAATTTCAATATTAATTTAGGTGTGATAATTATTTATCTTGTTCGACTTATTGTAGTTGATAAAATTATTAGTAAGAATTATTTAATAAATGGAGGAGTTTATATATATATATATATATATATATATATATATATGTAAATGTTGTTTTTTTAGCACAAGAAGAATTTGGGCTAAGGTTTTGTGGCTTGGTTTTTGTATTATCAAGGTTAAGAAAAAATTAAAAAAAAAATAATAATATTTTCTCCCTTCTATTCTTTATTTGGGCCCAACACTATCTACTAAATAATATCCACTTTAAATTTTCCTTAATGTTCACAATATTTCCATACTCAGTAATAATAAGCAGAAAAGAATATTGAAACCCTAGCCACCATCTCCTTCACACCTCCTCTTCTTCGCGTATCAAAAGCTTGAAATTTCTTTTTCTTGTGAAAAACTATATGGGGGCTTGGTGCTTTGTACTAGGAAGAAAAGTGGCCAAGGTAAGAGTTTTTCCCCACAAAAATTATAGTTAGATCGTTGGTTGGATGGCATGAAATTAATTATTGTGATCGCTTGCTTTTTGAAATGAATAAAATGTAGACTAACGAATTAATTATTGTGATCGCTTGCTTCATAAAAATGTAGACTAAGGAATTATTGTGATCGCTTGCATTGAGTTAATATATAACATACGATTTTTTTTTAAGAAGTAAAGTATGGTTTTTTTATGTTATATATGATAAAGTTTTAATCTTTATGACAAATATGAAGTAAAGTATGCATTATATGTTGTAGGTAATACAATTTAAATTTTTATGATGGATATGAAATAAAGGTTGAATTTTTATGTTATATGTGATTAATTTTTAACTTTGATGATGTATATGAGTCGGAGTTTAAATTTTCTTGTCATATATGTTAAAGTGCTAATTTTTATGGTGTGTATGATATCAAGTGTTCGATTTTTATGTGTGTGTGCTGAAAGTTATAATTTTTACGATTATTTGTCCATGAATATGTGATACTCACAATATGGATCTGTGGTATGTGATCTTAGTGATATGTGAATACGATGATGATTTTTAAAATGTGACTTTGAATGCATATGACATGATTCTTGGTGGGCTATGTGGAAATATATATCTTTGATAATATACCATCATGTCATGGCATATGCATCTTCATGGGAGTTGCCTTAGTGGAAGGTTTGTTTTTCCCATTGGTATGGATGATCTTCTGTGTGGAAATTGCCTAAGTGGCAGGTTTGTATCCGGATCATATAGTTTTAGGAGCATCCATTATACATATGTTTTTTATATACAATTTACCGGTTTGCACATTTTTTCTTTTAAATTGGAAGTTTTTACTTTTATAGTTTTGTGTTATTCTTCTATATGTTTAGCTTTGGTTTGATGAGGATGATGGAAAAAACTGACCCTTACAACAACATTTTAGGTACTAATGAGTTCGAGGAGATTCAAAAGTAGTTGATGAGTATTTAGGTAAATGGGTTTTTGAAGACTATTTTGTAATAATAGAATCGTCGCGATATTTCTAAGTCTATTTTTAAATATTTTGTCACCAAAGTTTAAAATGCACTCGAACTCTAGAAATACGGAAGTGGGTTCCCCTCCGTTAGGAATAATTGCTTTTTCTTTGTTTTAGCTTTGAATAAACATTTTTTAATAATATTAAATAAATGTGATTGTTACTAAATATTTAAATGGATAAATGTTAGATATTCTGACGAACAAAAATTGTCGTAAATTTTTCTAAAAGTATTTTTAAATAATGTTTTGGATAAAAATCTAGGGCGTTACAGAAACAATGTTTTAAGATAAAGCCAAAGAAGAAACAACCAACCTTGTCTTTGATATCCAAGCTGAAAAAAGTTCTGAAGTCAACAGTAGAATCAGAGGACCAAAATGGAGACTCAGAGAATGAAGAAATGGCTTTCAAATCCATAAAAATTCAAAAGATGTGGCACAACAGAAAGAAGAAATTTTGCCAATGATATTCTAGGAAGACCAGAAAAGGAAAGGATGATAAATCTGACAAGAAAAACATCATCTGCGATGGATGCAATGAACTTGGACATATCAAATCATAATGTCCAAATTTAGAGAAATGGAAACATCAGAGGAAAGATTCCCGACCCAAGAAGAAGAGTGTGATAGCTAAATGGGATTATTCTAATGAATCCTCTAATGATGAAGACCAAGTAAATTTGGCTTTGATGGCTCATACCAACTCTACCTATGGATCCAACACAGATTCTGACACTGGAAGTGAATCAGAAGATGAAGAAATTAAGGTATTTTTTGACTTAACTCGATCTTATTAAATTACAACTATAAATGACTTCTTGAACAAGAATCACAAATTGTATTAAAAACTAAAAAAATTTAGGAACAAAATGCAAACCTAAAAGAGCAAATAAATGTTTTAAATAATCAAAGTGTTGAAGTTAAAACAGAAAATGTAATTCTAAACACTGATATTGTTGAACTTGAGGCTGAAAATCTAACTCTGAAAAGTACTCATAGTTCAACATCAATTGAAAATACCACATGTAATTCTGATAAGCATGAAGAAGTATTTCAAGATTTTCTTGCTAATGGTATGGAAAGAAGCAAGTATCCTTCTATGATTTATGGAGTTAGTATAAATGGTAAAAGAGGTCTAGGTTTTGAAGAAAATGTAACTGAACCTAATCTTATTCCCTCTGATATCTAGTGTACTATTTCTTCTACGCATGTCACTATAAATTATCTTGTCCCATGTTAAATAAAGGAAAGACAAGAAGCCTTTCAAGACTAACAAACCAAGACCTAACCAAGTAAGTAACCAAAAATCAAACGCATTTTTAATTTATTTATAAATTATCAAAAAATTATCAATTTTGGCAAACACAATTCGACCTCCTTCTCATATTTGCACCTTCAATTGGCATCAGAGTTCGGTGTCAAGGCTGAGTGAAGGTGCAAACACGAGAAGGGGGGTTGAATTGTGTTTGCCAAAATTGAATTATTTTTGTTGTTTTGACGAATATTGATGTGAATTACTTGATGAATAAATAATCAGACTCAGCAGCGGATAATAACAACATAAGAACACAATGATTTATCCTGGTTCACCATTAACTTGGCTACATCCAGTCCTTTCATTCAGAATGCTTTAATCCACTAATTCAAAACTTTGAATTACAGCACCTGATCCTCCAAGCCAGTCTTCTCAAACAGCCTGAAAACCCCAGACTTTTGAGGAATAACAACACCTTGACCCTACAAGCCATGTCTTCTCAAACATCCTGACAACCCCAGACTTTTGAGGAATAACAACACCTTGACCCTACAAGCCAAGTCTTCTCAAACAACTTGACAACCCCAAACTTTTGAGGAATGACAACACCTTGACCCTACAAGCGAAGTCTTATCCTACCAATCTGACAATCCTAGATTGAAAGAGGAATTCACACCACTATCGGGTTTGATTACAAGGGTTTGGAACTTTGCAATGTTGCTTCTAGAAAGTTGATTGTTATAATGACTCTCACTCTTTGAAAACACTTAGAGCATATTTCTCTTTCGCACAATTATTTCTCTCTTTTGAACTCTCGGATGACATTGAATTGTAAGCTCGAATTCTTGTGTTTTTTGATGCCTTTGAACTCTAAGGTGAATCAGAATTTTACGCTCGAGTTCTTCTACTTTTCAATGCTTTCTTCTACGGCATGAAGCCTCCTTTTATAGATGAGTTATGGGCGTTGTCCAAGCTTAATTTCGAGATGTATCTTACTCAGATTTCCTTTAAAAATTCTTTGAACCGATTATGTTTCTTTTTAATTTCAAAACAAATCTTCTTTGCTCAGATCTCCTTCGAATTTCCATCTGGTCTTCTTTCATTTTTGAATCAAATCTTCTTAAAAATTTGATTAGATCTCTTTCAAAATTACAGTCAATTCTTCTTCGAATTTGAGTCAAGTCTTCTACGAATCTAAATCACGCTTTAAATCTGGACCGTGCATTCTTCTAATCTGGACCAAGTCTGGACCATGTCTTCTTTTGATCTGGACGATGTTTGCTTCTGAACTGGACCATGTTATCTTCTGATCTGAACCATGTTATCTTCTGGACAATGTTTGCTTCTGATTTGGACCATGTCTTCTTCTGGACCATGTTTCCTTCTGATATGGACCATGTTTCCTTCTGATCTAGACCATGTCTTCTTCTGGACCATGTTTCCTTCTTATCTAGACCACGAATGATATCCTCTGATGATGTCATTGATTCTTGCCTCTGATGATATCCTCTAATTTTTGCCCTTGATGACATCCTCTGATTTTTGCTTCTTATGGGATCCTCTGGTGATATCCTCTGGTATCGTCTGTGACATCTTCTAGTATCCTCTGGTGATATCTTCTGTTATCCTCTAGTGACATCTTCTGGTTGTATCTTTTGGTGATATCTTCTAGTGACTTCATCCTCTTGTGACGTCAACCTCTGGTGACATTCTCTAGTGATGTCATCCTCTGGTGACGTCATCTTCTGGTTTTTGCTTCTGGTGACATCATCTTCTGGTTTTTGCTTCTGGTGACATCATCTTGTAGTTTCTGCTTCTGTTGAGGTCATCTTCTGGTGTCATCTTTTGATTTTTACATTCTTCTTTGAAGTCAAATATATTATTTTCATAAAATACTTTAGTTAACATCAGAACTTTAAGTGTAAGAACCAACTTGGTTCCAACAATCTCCCCTTTTTTGATGATGACAAAACTTGTACTTTTTATAACTATTTTTCTTTGTTATTTCTTTGACTTCCACTAATACTAAGCTGCATTTTTCTTTCTTTGACTCCCCCTAAGACTGAGCTCCATTTTATATTTTTCTCACCCTCAACCTAATGCCCCAGATTTTCTACTTTATCAAATATATTTCTCCCTTTTTTGTCATCAGACAAAAAGGAATGAAGGAGTTTTTTTTCCTTCATAATAACAAGAATATAACAGTTTACAAGAAAATAAAATAAAATAAAAACTAAGCAATCAGTCAGTCAGAGATGAAGGTATGGTTTAGGTTTTTCTTCATAAAGTCAAACCTATCTTTAGGTAGTGGTTTGGTGAATATGTCAGCCCATTGGTGGTTAGTGTCTACAAACTGAATGTTGAGTATCCCTTTTTGAACATAATCTCTGATTAAGTGATGTTTGATCTCTATGTGTTTGGCTCTGGAATGGAGTATAGGGTTTTAGGTTAGATTGATGGCTAAATTGTGGTCACAGTATAAGGGAATGTTGGTTTCTATGATTCTGTAGTCTTCCAGCTCATGTTTCATCCAAATGATTTGAGACCTGCATTCGGCTGCTGAAATGTATTCAGTCTCTGCTGTTGACATGGCAATTGTGCTTTATCTCTTTCTTGACCAGGATAATAAGTTGTCTCCCAAGAATGTGCAGTTTCCACTTGTGTTCTTTCTCTCAAGTTTGTATGTAGGAGTTTTCTTGTAGAACAGGGTAAGTTTGGTAGTGGCTTTTAGGTATCTAAGGATTCTCTCTATAGGTGTTTTTTTATCAACTTTCTGGCCTGAACTATCCTTTAGGTAGGGTGCATTAGGGTAGCCATAGGTTTGCAATCACTCAACTTAAACTTCTTGAGAAGCTCTTTTGTATATTTCGTTTAATGAATGTATATACCTTTTTGACTTTGCTGAATTTGTATCCCTAGGAAAACTTAAGTTCTCCCATCATGCTCATTTGAAATTCATGTTGCATCAATTTAGAAAATTCTTGGCAAAGAGTGCCATTAGTAGATCCAAAGATAATATCATCAACATAAAATTGAATAATAAGAATATCAACTTCTATTGACTATCTAAAAAGTGTATTGTCTACTTGTCCTCTTTCAAAGTTATTTTTAAGCAAGAAGTTACTAAGTCTGTCATACCATGCCCTAAGTGCTTGTTTTAAACCATACAACGATTTTTTATGTTTAAAAACATGATTTGGAAATTCAGAACTTTCAAAACCTGGGGGTTGTTTAACATAGACTTCTTCACTTATATAACTATTTAGAAAAGCACTTTTAACATCCATTTGAAATAATGCAATGTTATTATTTGGAGCAAAGGAAAGTAGGATATGAATAGTTTCTAATCTGGCCACTGGAACAAATGTCTTAGTATTGTCAATACCTTCTTGCTGATTGTAGCCTTGTGCAACAAGTCTTGCCTTGTTTCTGACCGCTTCACCTTTTTCATTAAGCTTGTTTATGAAAACCCACTTGGTTCCAATAATGTTATTTTCTGGTCTTGGTACTAGATCCCAAACATCATTCCTCTCAAATTCATTTAACTCTTCTTGCATTGCAAAAATCCATCCATCTTCTGCCAATGCTTCATCAATAAAGGAAGGCTCAATAGATGAGAGTAAGCCAACCAAACATGTTTCTTTAAGTGATGATCTGGTCCTTAAAGGATCACTTGCACTTCCAATGATTAGTGTTTGAGGATGAGATGACTTCCATCCACACCTTTCTTCTGACTTATCTTCATATAAAACCTATCAAGGTCTGTCGTATTCTCCTATTTTGCTTGTATGTTCTGCTTTTTCAAGTTCTCTTGCCTGCACCAGCTTCCTCTGGTTCTGGTAAACCTGCACTATCATCATCTTGCTTTGACTTTTCAGGTCAAGCTATTTGTCATATAACGTAATAAAAAACACATAATTTAAGAATGAAATCAATTCAGCAAAAACATCAACTTTGTTTCTTGCCGTTTCTGCTTGATTCTGCTGGTAAGCTATTTCTGTTGGTAAACTATTTTGAAACAATTGATATGTTATTTCTGCTAATTATGTGGATCACCTGGTTCCTCTAAATTTTTGAGAACCTGCAAAATACTTATCTAGCTTTGATTTTTAAGATCAAGCTTCTTGTTATCATAGTAAACATAATATAACCACAATAATAATATTTAAAGAAAGATATAACCTATATGTCACAGTTTCAATTTCACTCTGAAAATCCTCTTGTTTCTGGTTTTCAGATTTGAATCTGCATATTTTATGATTAGAGGGTCTGGATGAAGGGATTTGAATTCCCATCCAGGTTTAGAGTCTTGATGAATTTTGTAACACCCCGAGTTTAAAACATAGCGCGAGTGTATTTTTAATTTTTTTTAACCGAGTAATTAAATAAAATAATTTTCGAATTAATTCCAGAGAATTAAAATAAAAATAAAATTATTTTCAAATTAATTCAAAGGAATTAAAATAAAATTAATTCATTTATTAAAATAGTTTGTCGTAATCCAAAACAACTAAAAGTAATTAATTAATTACGCCATGATTATGACCACGTAAGAAAATTTTTGGGAAATTGATTTTCAAAGTATACCAAGTATTTATCAGCGTGCGGAAAATATACAATTATCCCAAACTAAAATATTATCAGAGTTGCGGAAAGAAAATATACAGTAATCCCCAAACAAGTGAATACAGCCCTCAACACTAGGCCCTATACAAAAAGTCTAGTCTGATCATGCACTAAGCTACAATAGCAAGTGAATTCCACCGTCTCCTCCACAAGTCTCGTCTTCACCTCAGTTGTCCGTCCCTCTACGTTGTACACGAATACTCCGTACGTGAAGATCAGGGGAAACTAACGACGTCTCCGTCGTTAGTGTAAAAGTCGATGGGACGGGTTTGGGTATCATCTGAGGGCAAAGCCCAATTTTCCACAATAATAGTAAAGGGTCACCGATCGAAATTAACAAATACCACATAGCATTTATGTCAATAATAACAAGCATATTCATGGCATGTTATGTAACAATGATGATAAATAAGGATGCTCATTTTGAAATTTCATGATATGTATACCTTTTCAAACAGCAACCAATTTAATATAAAAATCTAGTTGTAAGTACAAATATCAAATCAGCAATCACACCAATTATCCCACTCCTATGTTTCAAGGCAATTGAAGGTGCATGAAAAGAATTATCCCACTCATGACTTGGAGTTAGCTGCAATTGTCTTCGCATTGAAAATTTGGAGACATTATCTGTATGGGTGTAGTTTTGATGTATTTAGTGACCATAAGAGTTTGAAATACTTGTTTGATCAAAACGAGCTTAACATTAGGTAGAGGAGATGGATGAAGTTTATTAAAGATTATGAGTTCATGTTGCATTGCCATCTAGGGAAAGCAAATATGGTGACAAATGCCCTAAGCAAGAAGCGAGTTCATCTCTCGTTTGTAACAACGAAGGGGTTGGAGTTGTTAGAGAAGTTTCGTGACTTGCATCTTAATTTGGATTCTCCATTGGGGAAAATGCAATGTGGAATGATCATTATAGATAGTGCATTGAGAATGAGATTAAAGTTCTCCAAGTTACAGACGTGTTGACTCAAGAGAAAAGGAAGTTGATCAAGGTCGGCAAGGCACCTTAATTCAAGGTGGGCCTAGAAGATATTTTTAGATGTAATGGACGTGTTTGTATACCCGAAAATACCAAATTGAGGAGGACTATCTTGGATGAGGCCCATAAAAGCAAGCTAAGTATCCACCCTGGTACAACCAAAATGTACAAAGACCATAACCAGAAGTTTTGGTGGTCGGGAATGAAGAAACAAGTAGCAGAATATGTGGCTTCGTGTTTGGCTTGTTAGAAAGCTAATGTAGAACATCAAAAGCCAGGGAGACTACTAAGGCCATTAGATATACCAGTATGGGAATGGGATAGTATATCCATGGATTTTGAGGTAGCATTTGTTGGAATCAATTTGGTTCTTGCAATTAATGTTTTGATGTTAACAAATGTATTTTATGAAAATCGTATTTTGACTTAGAAGGAAAAATCAGAGGATGACACCACCAGAGGATGACGTCACCAGAAGATAAAAAATGCCACCAGAAGTTTCGGCCAGAGGATACCAGAAGATGCATCTAGAGGATACTAGAGGATGTCACCAGAGGGTACCAGAAGATACCTCCAGAAGATGTCATCAAAGGCAAACATCAGAAGATATTATCAAAGGGAAGCAAAAATAACATCATTAGACGATATCTTTCTTGGCCCAGATCAGAAGTTAGTAGAGTCCAGAAGGAGACTTGGTCCAGACATGAAGGAAGCCTGTCAGAAGGAGACTTGTTCCAGACTAGAAGGAAACATAAGTCAGACTTGGTCCAGACTTAGTCTTGATAAGAAGATAGCATGGTCGTGAATATAAGACTTAGTCCAGACTTGGTCCAGACTTAATCCAGACTTGGTTCAGACTAGAAGATAACTGGTCCAGAACATATGACTTTGTACAGATTAAAAGATCAATGGTCCAGATTAAAATATCAATGGTTCAGATTAAAATATGAATGGTCCACATTAGAAGATCAATGGTTCAGATTAGAGGATCACAGAATGGTACAAATCATATCACATGGCCCAGAATTGGTCGAGATCAGAGGATCACAGAATTGGTACAGATCAGATTACATGGTCTAGAGTTGGTCGAGATCAGAAGATCATATGGTCCAGAATTTAAATCATGATGGAAATCAGTGAAGACTTGATTAAAATTTGACAAAGACTTGATTAAATTTTGATAGAAATTTAATCAATGTATTAAGGGGATTTGATTGAAAAAATCTCTGAAGACTTGAAGAAATTTGAATGCAATCTGAAGCCTAAAAAGATATGGTTTGAAATTAAAATAAACAAGATTGGTCAACAGAATTTTCAAGTGCAATCCGTAGCTAAAAAGATACGATTTTAATTTAAGTGAAACAGGATTGGCCAACAGAATTTTCAAAGGAAATCCGAGCAAGATTTATTTCGAATTTAAGCTTGGACAAAGCCCTATCTACAACTATAAAAGGAGGATTGAGGCAGTAGCATCAAGCATAAAAAAACACAAGAACTGAAGCTTCATATTCAACAAAATCCGAGAGTTCAAACGAGAGAATCACTTGTGTGCAAAAGCAAAATTTTCTAAGTGTTTTCAAATGAGAAATTCAGTTCAACAATCAGCTTTCCAGAAGCAACAAAAGTGTGCAAGAATTAGTGCATCAATCAGTGCAGCAATCAACTTTCTAGAAGCAAATTTGCAGAGTTCCAAATCATGTAATATAACCCGATAGTGGTGCAGATTTCCTTCTTCAATTTGGGGTTGTTAGATTGGTAGGAGAAGACTTGACTTATAGAGTCATGGTGTTGTTTTCATTCCTCAAAAGTTTGGGGTTGTCAGGCTGTTTGAGAAGACTGGCTTGGAAGGTGAGGTGTTGTAATTCAAAGATTTTGAATTAGTGGGTTAAAGCCTTCGGAAAGAAGGGACTGGATGTAGCCAAGTTAATGGTGAACAAGGATAAATTGTTGTGTTCTTATGCTGTTATTTTCTGCTGCTAAGTCTGATTATTTATTCATCAAGTAAATCACATCAACATTCAACAAAACAACAAAAAGATTTAAAGTTTGGCAAACACAATTTAACCCCCTCTTGTGTTTGCACCTTCAGCATTTCCTAAGACTCAACGGAAGTTTAACTCCATTTGGGTGATTGTCGACAGGTTGACCAAATCTGCCCATTTCATACCTGTGAGGACTACTTACGATTTGACTAAGCTTCTCGAGATATACATTGCAGAGATAGTCAGACTACATGGGGTACCCTTTAGCATTGTGTCAGATAGAGATCTAAAGTTCATTCCTCGTTTGCGGGGAGCATTACATGAGGCGTTGGGTACTAAGTTGAGATTGAGTTTGGCATATCACCTTCAAACATATGGACAAACAAAAAGAACTATTCAGACATTGGAGGATTTACTTAGAGCATGTATGTTGGATAAGAGAGGAAGTTGGGATAATATGTCTCCTCTCTGTAAGACCCTTAAATTTAAAATTAAATTATGGATTTAATATTAAGTGTATTTTGGGGATATTTTTAAAATATTTAATATATGTATATTTTATGTAAAAATATATATATATATATGAAGATTTATTTTGGAAGTTGAATTAAAATTAATGGATGAAGGATAAATTGAATTTAATTACGAGTAATTAACTATCGGACATTTAATTAAGATGTATCTGTTAATTACGACGAGAGTGGTTAAGTACATGATGATGAAGCAATATTATAATATTATTGTCGGATGAGGTGGCACATACATATGCCTATATATATGAGTGAGAAGGAAGAGCAAAGACAGAAACCTTTTCCTCCTTCCTTACTGCATGAAATAGTACCCTTCTTCTTCCTCTCCCCATTCTGTTTTCTGTTAGTAGAAAAAAAAATAAGAGCATCCTCAAAAGTGAGATTACTTGGAAATCCAAACACTGAACCAGCAAGTGCCCAGAACAAAAGTTGTTCCTCTCCTCATTACAGAACTAGAGAACCCACTTTCGTAGCGGCGAACGGGAGTTTCGTCGACATTGTCGTGGTAGCATAAACAAGCGTAGGAAACGTAACAGTGGTAAGGGGTGAAGGTGCAAACACGAGAAGGGGGGTTGAATTGTGTTTGACTTAACTTGAATACTCTTCTTGTTTTTATACTTTTAAAACAAAACTTGTTGTATCATTAAAAACAGAGATAGCAGTGGATATAAAGTAAAAATAAAACTCACAATTTTTATACTGGTTCACCGTTAACAAGGCTACGTCCAGTCCCTTCACCTTGAAGGATTTCACTAATTCAAACCTTGAATTACAACCGTTCTACTGACCCTCCAAGTCAGTCTTCTCAAACAATCTAACAATCCTAGACTCTTGACGAATACAACTCCTGTCTTCAGCCAATCTGACAATCCCATATTGTAGAAGAAATTACAACACTATGAATCTAATTGCCAAGTAACCTGCCACCCCTACTGACTCCCTCAGATTGTAGACTCTACTTCAACAACTTAGATTTGACACAATGGAAAGAAAATAACACGAGTACTTGCTTCTTGAAAGCTGGAACTCACAATTGAACTCTTTGAAAATTTGAGTGTTTGCTTTGGAAGTGTATGACTCTTTTGTGATTTTCGATGCTAAGTATTCTGCCTTGAGCCTCCTTTTATAGATGCAGATTAGGGCCTCTTCCAAGCTTAATTTCGAGCTGAATCTTGCTGGATTCTCTTGCAAAAATAACTTGACCAATTGGGCTTTATTTAAATAAAAAACATATCTTTTATTAAGCTTCAGATTTTCTTTCAAAATAACTTGCCAATCATGTCTTTAGATTCTTCCCGCAAACAGCTCCTGAATTCCACAATACCTCACTTTATTTATGTAACAAATCTTTTTAATACTTTGATAAAAATAAATTAGAATCTCCACCGTTAATCCTCATGATTAAATCTGGACCATTTGATGGTTCAGGTCTTCTTCTGACATTGCTTCCTTCTGATCTAGGCAAGCAAAGATATCTTCTGGTGATCCTGGAGTATCTTATGGTAATTCCAGGATGCATTCTGGATGCATCTTCTGCCTCTGCAAACTTCATTTTCTGGTTGTATTTGATGTAATAATTCAAGGTACAAAATAAGATTACATTGAGTCCTTTTGTAAACATCAAAATCCTAAGACTTAGAACCAACTTGGTTCCAACAAGGGGCATCTTCCACTTTCTAGTTTGCATTTTAGGGCTTTAAATGCATGATTGATGTGTGATTATATTTGAGTTTCTGGTTTGAAAAACGAAACTGTTGTGCATGTTGTCATAAAATGCGGAAAATGCATTCTGTTGATGTTTTTGATGATTCTGTGATGTTTGCTGCTTTGGCTGATACATCAATGTTGTTTTTTTTGTGTGGGAATACTGGAAAATGTTTGCATGTTGTTTTGGGAATGATCAAAATGCAAACGTTTGAAAATGGCTGTTTTGTTTTGTGGTTGACTTTCTGTTTTGGTGGTTAAAGCAAAACTGTGAGGTGGTTCTGGTGTTGGTGATTCTGTTTTCTATTATGTTGATAACAATCTGGTGTTGATGATGGTTTCAAAAGAAAAGGATTTAAAATGGTGGAAGGGATTTTCTGGAAAATCTGTTGTTGATGAAAAATGTTCTGAGTTTTGTGGTTAAAGAAAAACAGTGAGGTTATTCTAGTGGTGATGATTCTGTTTTCTGTTGTGTTGTTAAAAATCTGTTGTTGATTGTGTTCATGGTGATGTTTAAAGGAGAAGGATTTTAAATGGGTGAAGGTGTTTTCTGGAAAATCTGTTGTTGATGAAAAAAAATGTTGAGTTTTGTGGTTTCAAAAGAATGGTGATTTTGTTTTGGTGTTGTGTTGGTTTTTCAAAGCAAAGAATTTGAAAATGTGTTGAAGTTTTCTATAAAATTTCACTGAATTCGAAGGTGTATTCGAATACGGCATGAGTGTATTCGAATACAGCCTGCAAAGCTTCTATTTTATTCAAATTTTAGAACTTGTATTCGAATACAGATAAGGGATTTTTGCTTCTGACTTAGCATCTGTATTCGGCTACGACCCTGTCGTATTCGAATACAGGATTGCCATTTTTGCCACTGTATTCGCATCTGTATTCGAATACAACACCCTCGTATTCGAATACAGAATGGTGATTTTTTCACTATTTTTGCTTCTGTATTCGAATACAAGGGAGTTGTATTCGAATACAGATTCGTTTTTTTCCAGAAATTCAAGTTTTAAACATTTTTTTATGAACTTTAAGAGTTGGGGAAACATTGGGAAGGCTTGTGATAAATTAAAATGGAGTTTAGAGATAGTTTTGAAGTGGTGATGATGAGGTTCTTGAGATCTTTATTGATGTTGTGAAAAATGTTGATTTTGCACTGTTGTAGCTTCTGTGTTCGAATACAAGGAAGCTGTATTCGAATACAGAGTGTTGATTTTGCAATGTTTCAGCTTCTGTATTCGAATACAAGGAGCTATATTCGAATACAGACTGTTCTTTTCAGAAATCTCGGTTTTAAACATCGGGAGTTGGGGAAACTTTAAGAGTTGGGGAAACATTGGGAAGACTTGTGATGAATTAAAATGGAGTTTTTAAGATAGTGGGAAGTGGTAATGATGAGCTGCTTGAATTTTTGTTGATGTGATGATAATGAAATTATTTGGGTTGAGATGGTTTTGGGGAAGTGATGGAGTGGCTGAATTTTTGCTGATGTGTGCATACTGTTTTCATGGAAGAGAAAACATTGCATCTCCATGCATTGCATAGTCAGGTGGTGACCGCGATGGGCCACAAAGTAATGCGGTAACCGTGATGGTCCGCGAAGTTAACTAGTAACCACACCGTGATGGGCTACGGAATGGCCGCGTGTTCGTGGTGATCCATTCTGTCTGTGCGAGGATTTAACTTCTGTATGTTCTGGCCTGTGAGAGGCTAACATACGTGAAACATGCTGGTCTGTGATCGACTGCACTGGTACTGGTCTGTGAGCGACTGTTACACTCTCATTGAGTTCACCTACAACAAATGGTATCATGCAAGCATTAGGATGGCGCTGTACGAGGCTCTATATGGGCGTAAGGGCCAAACCCCCTTGTATTGGTATCAGGATGGTCAGAACTTAATTGTGGGGCGATAATTGGTACAACAGACCACATATAAGGTTCGTTTGATCCAAGAAAGGATGAAGACAACACAAAGCGAACAAAAGAGTTATGCTGACCAACGGAGGAAACCGCTGGAGTTTCAAGAGGGTGAACATGTATTATTGAGAGTGACGCCTACTACTGGAGTTGGTAGGGCACTGAAGTCTAATAAGCTAACTCCTAAATTCATTGGCCCATACCAGATCCTCCGACGTGAGGGTATCGTAGCTTATCAAATTGAGTTGCCTCCGAGTTTGGCCAAACTGCATGACGTGTTCTACGTGTCACAGCTGCTTACATGGCTGATGCTTCCCATACTATCATGCCAGATGATATCCAATTGAAGGAGAACTTTTCTTTTGCATTTCCACCATTGAGCATTGGAGATAGAACTACAAAACTCCTACGAGGTAAAGAGATCGCCATGGTCATTGTGATTTGGGACCAAACAAATGGAGATGCAACTTGGAAATTAGAGGAAAAAATGAGAGAGCTCTACCCTGACCTTTTCATGTCTAACTAGTTTCGAGGACGAAACTATTTTTAAGGGGGTGACTATTGTAACATCTTCTAAATTTATCATCACATCAACAAAATATTAAAGCACCTCATCATTACCACTTCACACTATCTCAAAAACTCCATTTAATTACTCGTAATTAAATTTAGTTTATCCTTCATCCAATAATTTTAATTCAACCTCCAAAATAAATATTTATATATATATTTTTACACAAAATATACATATATTAAATATTTTACAATTATTCCCCAAAATACACTTAATATTAAATCCATAATTTAAATTTAAATTTAAGGGTCTTACATTACTTCCCCCCTTAAATTAGTTTCATCCTCGAAACTACATGTTAATAAACAACTGAGGATATTGTTCCCTCATCTTACTCTCCAGTTCCCAAGTCGCGTCTCCCGTAGTCGGATTCCAAATGACTTTGACTAGTGGGACTTCCTTGTTCCTCAATTGTTTAATCTTCCTGTCTTCAATTCTTATAGGGAATACTTCAAATGACAGGTTATCCTTCAGTTGAATTGTGTCTGGTTCAATCACATGTGACGGATCCGAAATTTATTCTCTTAACTACGACACGTGAAATACGTCGTGAATATTGGACAGTATGGGAGGTAAAGCAATCCAATAAGCCACTGGTCCAATTTGTGCAGTAATCTGGTATGGTCCAATAAATTTCGGAGTCAACTTTCTCGACTTAATAGCTCTGCCAACTCTAGTTGTAGGCGTGACCTTTAGAAATACATGATTACCCTGCTCGAATTCCAAAGGTCTGCGACGCTTGTCCACATAAATCTTCTAACGATCCCGTGAAATCTTCATTTTCTCTTGTATCCTCTTGATTTTCTCTGTAGTCTGTTCCACCATCTCAGGTCCAACAATCATACTTTCTTTGTCCTTATACCAGCATAAAGGCGTCTGACATTTGCATCCTTATAAAGCCTCATAGGGTGCCATTCCAATACTTGCGTGAGAACTATTGTTGTAAGTAAACTCAATCAATGGCAATACCTCATCCCAGTTTCCTCTATCATCCAACACACATGCTCTCAATAGATCTTCCAAGGACTGATTTGTTCTCTCGGTTTGTCCGTCTGTTTGCAGATGGTAAGATGAACTCAATTTCAGTTTCGTGCCCAACGCTTCATGCAACGCTCCCCAAAAATGAGATGTGAACTTTGGGTCACGGTTCGATACTATACTCTACGGAACTCCGTGTAATCTCACGATCTCAGCAATGTAGATTTCTGTCAGCTTATCTACCTTATAAGTGGTCCTTACCAATAAGAAATGTGCAGATTTTGTCAATCGATCCACTATTACCCAAATCGAATCATTCTTTTTCCTTGTCTTGGGCAATCCAGTTATAAAATCCATGAAAATTATATCCCACTTCCATTTCGGTATATCCAAGGGTTGCAACATTCCAGCAGGTCATTGATGTTCCACTTTTGCTTTCTGACAAGTTAAACAGGCCGATACGTACTCCGCTACATCCCTCTTCATTGCTGGCCACCAATAATTCTATCTTAAGTCCTGATACATCTTGGTCGCTCCAAGATGAATACTCAATTTGCTCTTATGAGCTTCTTCCAAAATCGTTCTTCTCATGTCTGCAACTTCCGCTACACAAACTCTTCCATCACATCTCAGAATATTATCTGGTCCGACCCTGAACTCAGTTGTCTATCCTTGCGCTATCAGGTTCCTCTTTTCTTGGATTAATGCGTCATCTTGCAAATTCGCAATCTCCTCAAAAAAACTACTCGAAATTGTTATCATTCCACACTTTAATATTCCTGGTGCAAACTCTACGTGAGGGTGTAGATCTCTAAATGCTTCCCACAACTCTTGTTGTCAGGCCATTATCATTGAAGATACTGATACACGTTTCCTACTCAATGCATCAGCCACCACATTAGCTTTCCCAGGGTGGTACTGCAATGAAAAATCAAAATCCTTGAGAGTCTCCATCCATCTCCTCTGACGCATGTTCAATTCTTTCTAATCGAACAGATACTTCAAACTTTTATGGTCACTGAATACCGTGAACGTGCATCCATATAAGTAGTGCCTCCAGACCTTTAATGCAAATACTACTGCAGCAAGTTCTAAATCATGGGTAGGATAGTTTCGTTCTTGAGTTTTCAACTACCTTGAGGCGTAAGCTACAGCTTTCTTGTGTTGCATCAAAACACATCCCAAACCTTGGTGAGAGGCATCACAGTAAACCTCATATGGTTCCTCTGGTTGTGGCAAGACCAATACTGGTGAGGTCCTCAACTTTTCCTTAAGCAACTAAAAACTTTCCTCACACTTCTCTGTCCATGCAAACGGCTGATTCTTTCTGGTGAGTTGTGTCAAAGGAGCTACAATCTTAGCAAATCCTTCAATAAATCTCCTGTAGTATCCTGCCAGTCGACAAAACTACGTATGTCTGTGATAGTCTGAGGCTGTTTCCAGGCAAGAATTGTCTCAATCTTTGTCAGATCCACAATGATTCCTTCTTTTGTTATCACATGTCCTAAGAAGTTCACTTTCTCTAGCCAAAACTCGCACTTCAACAAATTAGCATACAATTGCTTCTCGAGTAACACTTCAAGAACTTGGCGAAGGTGCTCTCCATGTTCTTCTTCATCATTTGAATAAACCAATTATCATCGATGAATACCACAACAAATTAATCCAGAAATGGGCTAAAGATTCTGTTCATATAATCCATAAAATCGCTGGTGCATTCGTAACTCCAAATGGCATAACGAGATATTCATAATGTCTGTAACGGGTCCTGAAAGCAGTCTTTTGAATATCCCTTTCCCTTACCCGAATCTGATGGTATCCTGACTTCAAAAAGGGACCATGTTCATTAAGGACCATGTTCAAAAAGGGACTTTGAGCATCCAGTTTGTGGACACTGATCATCAATGGGCTGATATCTTCACCAAGGCATTACCAGAAGATAGGTTCGAGTTCATTAAGAAGCATCTCAGCATGACCTCCATATCTGACTAGCTCAAGTAGTCATCTTAGGAGTTTTTAAAATTTCTTGCAATTTTATTTTATTCAGTTTTTAATTTCTGTAATTTGTAAAGAGAAAAACAAAAAATACAAAAATAGTAGGACCACTTTTTGGCTGATGACAAAAAGGGGGAGAAAGAGAGAGAGAGAGAGAAAGAAAGGAGAAATAAGTAGAAAAGGAGAGATAAAAAGAAAGAAGGAGAGAAAAAGAAAGAGAGAAAATAGAAGGAGTTGAAAAGGAGAGGAAACAGGGAGAGAGAAAAACAAAGAAAGAAAAAGAAAGAGTGAAAAGAGAAGGAGTTGAAAAGGAGAGGAATCACGGAGAGAGAAAAAGAAAGAGTGAAAAGAGAAGGAGTTGAAAAGGAGAGGAGAAGAGAAGAAAAGAAAGAGATAACAAAGAAGGAGTTGAAAAGGAGAGTATCATACTTAGGGGGAGAGATTGGTCTGAGGGGGAGTAATTCAAAGTTTTCGAGTCATAAGTTAGCAAAATAAGTTAAGGTTTTGTCATCATCAAAAAGGGGGAGATTGTTGGAACCAAGTTGGTTCTAAGTACTTAGGATTTTGATGCTTACAGATGTACTCAATGTAAACTTATTTTGTACTTTGAATTATTAAGTTAAATGCCCCAGAAACTGAAGGGAATAGAAGCAGAGATCAAAGGAAAATGAATTCTCGAATTTCCAGAAGATGTTCCAGGATGTCAAAACATCACCAGAGGATATGTTTGGTGGCCCAGAACAGAAGGAAGAAAAATCATACTGAAACATGGATCATACCATTGGAAAGCCTGCCAGAAGGAGAGTTGTTCCAGACAAATAGGAGTCAAATATCAATTTTATTCCAGAAGTTATTCTGACCAGAAGATGGCCTGGCAGTAAAAATTACACAGTCTAGACTTGTTCCAAACTTGACCAGAAGGTATGTTTATGAGTCCAGAACAAAAGGATCAATTCAGATTTGGCCCAGATCATAAGATAGCATGATTCAGGGCATGGAACTAAGTCCAGAACAAAAGAAATGAGTTCCAAAATCAATCCAGACCTGGTCCAAAATTAAAGGTAAAATGTCCAGACTGAAATATTTTTTGTTCAAGTTAATTTCAGTTTGTTCCAGACCAAAGTCCAGAATCTGTCCAGGTCAGAGTAAAAATTTCTAGATCAATGGTTCAGAAATAATTATTTGGTCCAGTGATGGTCCAGATCAGAAAATCAGACCATGGCCCAGTGGTGGCCGAAATCAGAGGGACAGACTGTGTAGTCCAGCAAAGGCCGAATTCAGAGGATTTTAGCGTATCAGGTGCACGTCCAGGGAAGGCCGAAATCAGAAGATCAGAGGGTTAGGAAGTGTGGTCCAGGAATGGCCAAAATCAGAAGATCACAGAATATCAAATAGGCTGGTCCAGATATGGACTATCGCATTAAGATCCAATGGTGCAGATTTGATCATGAGGATTAAAGAATCTGAGAAAAATGCTCAAAATAGAAGCGAAGCAAAATGCTCAAAACAGATTAGTGAGCAAAAGGCTCAAAACAGAATCTGTGCAAAATACTCCAGAATATTTTCAAAATAGATTAATCTAAATATACTGCAGAAGTAAAGCATTAGTGAAGTTCTAAAGTTCAACTATAAATAGAGACTTAACGCTGAAGAATAATGAATCGAAAATCACAAAAGAGTCATACACTTCCAAAACAACCACTCTCATATTTTCATATAAGTCAATTGTGAGTTTCAGCTTACAAGAAGCAAGTACTCGGTTATTTTCTTTCCACTGTGGCAAATCTAAGTTGTTGAAGTATAGTCTACAATCTGAGGGAGTCAGTAGAGGTAGCAGGTTACATGGCAATTAGATAGGGTTGTATCTAAGTTGTTGAAGTAGGGTCTACAAACTGAGGGATTCATAAAGGGTAGCAAGGTACTTAGCAATTAGATTCATAATGTTGTGAATTCTTCTACAATCTGGGGTGTCAGATTGGCTGAAGAACAGGAGTTGTTTTTCCTCAAAGAAGTCTAGGATTGTTAGACTATTTGAGAAGACTGACTTGGAGGGTCAGTAGGAAGGTTGTAATTCAAGGTTGAATTAGTGAAATCCTTCAAGGTGAAGGGACTGGACGTAGCCTCGTTAACGGTGAACCAGTATAAAATCTGTGAGTTTTATTTTTATTTTTATCCGTTGCTAACTCTGTTTTAATTATACATCAAGTTTTGTTTTGAAAGTATTAAAACAAGAAAATTATTCAAGTTAAGTCAAACACAATTCAACCCCCCTTCTCGTGTTTGCACCTTCAATTGGCATCAGAGCTCGGTCTCAAGGCTGAGCACTTAACAGTGTTTGAGGAAAGGTCCAAGGGGTTCAATATGTCAGAAGAATTGGGAGGCAACATCAACAGACCACCAATATTTGATGGAGAAAGGTTTGAGTATTGGAAGGACAGACTGAGAAGTTTTGTCATATCTCAAGATCCTGAACTATGGAAGATGATAGTTAAAGGATACACTGCACCAACTGATCCAGAAGATCCAACTAAAGAATTAGACTTGGATGATATGACACGAGATCAGAGCAGATTACACAAACTTCATCACAAGTCCAGAACCATCATGGGCAGTGCAATCACATTCAAGGAATTTGATAGATGCACAAATAAACAGCAAAGAATATATTCGATAGTCTAGTTCTGACCTATGAAGGAACCAAGCAGGTTCAACAAACAAAGGCTAACATATTGGTCAGAAAGTATGAGCTGTTCAAGATGGAAGAGGATGAAGACATTGACACAATGTTCTGCAGATTCCGGACTTTGGTATCAGGACTGAAAGTATTAAACAAAAGCTATACCACTGAAGATCATCTCTGGAAAATTCTGAGAAGTCTACCAAAAATGTGGAGACCAAAGGTTACTGCAATTCAGGAAGCTAAGGATCTGAGTACCTTGAGGCTGGAAGATCTGATCAGCTCACTCAGGTCTCATGAAATAGAACTCGAAGAAGATGAACCTAAGAAGAAGAAGAATTTGGCTCTGAAGTCGAAACAGAAGAAAGCTGCAAAGGCAGTATCAGAATCAGAGGATAGTGACAGTGACTGTGATGATATGCCTTACTTAACCAAAAAGATGGTTAAGATATGGGAAAACAGAATGAGGAGAGGTTCCCAGAAGAAACATAACAGCAAGGAAGAATCTGACAAGAAGAACATCATCTGTTATGGATGCAATAAACCTGGACATATCAAGTCAGAATGTCCAAATCTGGAAAAAGGCAAACAGCATTAGAAAAGTTCCAAATACAGAAAGAAAGGTCTGATGGCTGCCTGGGATGTATCAGAATCAGAAGAAGAATCATCTGATGAAGAAGAGGCAGAAATAGCAATGATGGCACACATCAGGTCTCCTTCTGGACCTCATAAAGGCACGAATTCCAGAAGAAAAACAGGCAGAAGGAAGAGTGATAGAATCAATCACTCAGGCAAGTCTGGAAGCACATCAGAGGAAACAATTTTGTCTTTGATGGCTCATACAAATTCAGGTTCTGAATACTGCTCTGAAACTGAATCAGAAGATGAAGATAGTGAGGTATTTTCTGATCATTCTTGTAAGACCCTTAAATTTAAAATTAAATTCAGATTTGATTTTAAGGGTATTTTGGGAATATCGGTGTAATATTCAATATATGTATATTTTGTGTAAATATATATATATATATATATATATATAATTAATTGTTTTGGAGGTGGAATTAAAATTATTGGATAATGGATGAATTAATTTAATTTTGAGTAATTAAATTATCGGACCGTTAATTAAGATATTATCTGCTAATTTCGACGGAAACGGGTTAAGTGCTGGAGGATCAAAAGATATTTTGATATAAGAATTGGTGAGGTGGCGTAGATATTTGTGAAAAAGGAAACAATTCCTCTCTCCTCTGCTGTGTCAGTTGCTTTATGTGGATATTTAAGTAAGAAGCTTTTCCTTCTTTCCTCTACGCGCCAGTTCTGCTTTATCTTCTTCTTCTTCTTCTAATTTTCTGAGTGTTGGTGAAGAAAAACAGTTTACTTAAAAGTCATCGTTCTGGAAAATATGAGTGTCGAATCAGAAAGTTTCGAGTACGAAACTCATTCCTCTGATCATTACGGAGCTAAAGAACTAATTTTCGTAGCGGCGAATGCGAACGGGAGTATCGTCGGCTTTTGTCGCAGAAGCGTACGAGCTAAGGGAACGTAACTAAGGTAAGGGCACCTTCCAACTTTCTAGATTGCATTTAGGGCTGTAAATGCATGTGTGATGAATGATATTTGGTTTATGATTGTGAAAAACATTGTATTATGTTTTGAAAGTCATTCTGTGAGCGTTGAATGATGATTCTAGTTCTGATTTTGTTTTGTTAAAAATCAGTGAGGTTATTCTGGTTTGAGTAAATCTGTGTTTTGCTGTGTTTTGTTAAACAATCTGGTGTTGATGGTTGTTTCAAATGAAAAGGGATTTAAAATGGTGGAAGTATTTTTATGAAAAATCTGTTGTTGGTATTTGATGAAAAATGTTCTGAGTTGAGGTTTTAAAAGAGGGGAATTATGATTCTGGTGTTGGGTCGGATTTTCAAAAGAAAAGGTTTTGAAAATGTGTTGAAGTTTCAGGAAAATTCACTGATTTCGAAGGTGTATTCGAATACGACATTGAGTGTATTCGAATACAACCTGCAAAGCTTCTGTTTTCCCTAAGTTTTCGAACTTGTATTCGACTACGAGCCCCTGTAGTCGAATACAGATTTTCCAATTTTGCTACTGACTTAGCATCTGTATTCGACTACGACCCTCTGTAGCCGAATACAGATTTGCAATTTTTGCTTCTATTTTTAACCATTGTATTCGACTACAACCCTCTGTAGCCGAATACAGATTTGCAACTTTTGCCACTGACTTCGCATCTGTATTCGACTACGAAGGCCTCATATTCGAATACAGAATGCTGATTTTTCACAGTTTTAGCTTCTGTATTCGAATACAAGGTAGCTGTAGTCGAATACAGGTTCGTATTTTTCAGAAATTCAAGTTTTTAACATTGTTTTATAAACCTTAAGTGTTGGGGTACCTTGGGAAGGTTTGTGGTGATTAAAAATGGAAATTTGGTGATAGTTTGAAGTGGTGATGATGAAGTTTTTGAGAATTTACTGAAGTTGTAGAAATTCTGATTTTTGTATTGTGACAGCCTCTGTATTCGAATACTAGGAGTCTGTATTCGAATACAGGATGTTGATTCTGCCTTGTTTGGCTTCTGTATTCGAATACAATGAAGCTGTATTCGAATACAGATTCGTATTTTTGCCAGAAACCTCAGTTTTAATCGCAGTTTTGAATCTTAATAGTTGGGGAAAAACCTTTGTTAATAAAGAGTGGAACTTTGAGGTAATGCAAAGTGTAATGCTTGCTTGAATGGTTAATCTTTGAATGTGTTGAGATGTTTTGACAAATGTGTAAAATGCACGAATTTTACTAAGGGTGCATACTGTTTTCAATGAAGTGAAACAATGCATATTCATGCATGGCATAGTCAGGTGGTACCCGCGATGGGCCACAGAGTAATGCGCATCCACGTGCTGATCTGTAGTGATTGCACGAGTGCTGATCTGTAGTGATTGCACTAGGTACTCATCTGTAGTGATTGTACCTTGGTTTATGTCAAACGTGTTGATCTGTAGTGATTGCACGAGTGCTGATCTGTAGTGATTGCACTAGGTACTGATCTGTAGTGATTGTACCTTGGTTTATGTCAAACGTGCTGGTCTGTAGTGACTGCACGAGTGCTGGTCTGTATGCGACTGCATTGGTGCTGATCTGTATGCGATTGCACTTTGGTCATGAGGGCCGTTAAATTGTGCTGGCCTGTAAGTGACTGCACCTTGGTGATTCCAAGAATTTATGAACATGAGCATATACATATTGCATCGGAGTGTTTGACTGGAGGGTCACGTTTGATTTTATGTTGATGGTGGAAAATTATTGTGTGAGTAAGTATTTTTTTGAAAATCTGTAGTTTCGGATGAATTGATGTTTGTGCTTACATCATGATTTTTATACTTACTTGGTTGCTGTTTTGTAAAGTACAAATGACATGGATTTCAAAATTTAGCATCCTTATTTATCATCATGTACTATGAATATGGTTGACATTCTTGATATAACTGCTATGTGGTAATTGTTATTTTCGGTCGGTGACCCTTTACAATTATTGTGGAAATTGGGCGTTGCCCTCAGATGAGATTCAGAACCGTACCCCTGATGGTCATACTAACGACAAGGAACATCGTTAGTTTCCATTGATCTTTACTTGTGGGCTATGCAAAGAGATGAGCAGCTGGGTGAAGAAAAGACTTGTGAATATTGTAATGCTACTGTAGCTTAGGGTATGATCAGAGTAGACTTATGTATAGGGTTTTGAACTCAATGGTTGTAAATATTCATTTTGGGAATTATTGTAAAACTCTTCTGCACTCTGATAAATATTTTGATGTATCTTTATTTTAGTATATTATAAAGATCAAATTCCCATAAATATTTCATTCGATTCAATTGTGATGTTGCTGTTTTAAAATTCCTTACTATTTTTAATTACGAAGTCGAATGATATTTAATTTGAATTGATTTTAATTTCCTTGGAACGCAATTCTGAAAACTCTTTTATTTATGTATTCGTTTTAAAAAAATAAATAAATACACTCGCGCTGTGTTTTAAACTCGGGGTGTTACATTAGTGGTATCAGAGCATTTGGTTAAAGTTTTGGGTTAAAGCTCTGATTTAATTGTTGGTTTTAAGTCGTTATCTGATCATACATAGGAGCAAGTAGTTAGAGTGTCAAGTCTTGTATAGTTGTGGTGTGCTGAAGTAATGATGTTGTTGAGCTATATTTTGGAATTATTCTAAACGGTGTGAGATTTCTACTTGATGATGGTTTTGTAGTGGAACCATGCCTCCAAGGAGAGACGACACTGTAAGAACCAACGACAGCCGGGAAGATAGGATGGCTGAAGCAATGATTAATATGGCTGCGTCTGTTGCTGCACAGACGGCTGCGAAGACTCAGCGCGACTTAGAGAAAAGAGAAAGAGAAATTCGTGCTGCTGAGTCAAGAGGACTAGAGGATTTTCGTCGTCATAATCCTCCCAAGTTCAAGGGTGATGAAGGTCCAGAAAGAGCGGACCAATGGATTCAGGAGATGGAGAAGATCTTTGAAATGATTAACTGCCAGGCAGTAGTAAAAGTCAATTATGCTACATATCTGCTGCTAGGGGATGCAGAGTACTGGTGGAGGAGTACAAGGTTGCTGATGGGGGCAGCTCATGAGGAGGTAAACTGGGAGTCGTTCAAGAGAATGTTTTTGGACAAATATTTCCCAATGAGCACTAGAACGAAATTGGGTGACGATTTTCTGAAACTGCATCAGGGAAACATGACAGTGGGGGAATATGCAGCCAAATTTGAATCCCTATCAAGGCATTTCAGATTTTTCCGCGAAGAGGTGGATGAACAGTTTATGTGTCATCGTTTTCAAAGTGGGCTGAAATATGAAATTCAAGACTCCGTTTTACCATTGGGAATTCAACGTTTCCAAGTTCTAGTGGAGAAGTGTAGAGAGGTTGAGGACATGAAAAATAGGAGGGCCAACCGAGGAGGAAACTTTAATTCGGGACGATCCAGCCGAATGAACTATCCAAACAGCAAAGGAAAGCAAGTGTTTAAGCCATATAACAGACCCCAAAACAGCAGTAGAAGCCAGAATCGGCCAGGAAATCAGAACTTTGGAAGACAACTGGGACAAGGAGTTCGGTGTTATCGCTGTGGGAAGGAAGGGCATATAGCTCCAGCTTGTACCACAAGGGATCTTGTATGTTTCAATAGTCAAAAACCGGGACACGTCGCAAGGGATTGTCGGGCTCCGAAGGTGGAACCAACAGTGAATATAGCTAGGGCCACTCGTCCTTTTGCCAGGGGACGCGTCTACCACATGGATGCTGCTGCTGGAAGTCAAACTCCTAATTTAATCCAGCAAGACTGCCAGATTGCAGGTAACACATTAACTGCACTTTTTGATTCGGGAGCAACTCATTCTTTCATTGCTATGGATTGTGTGAATCGTTTGAAGCTATCTATGTCTGCCTTGCCTTTTGATTTGATTGTTTCCACACCTGTTCAGACTTTGACTGTAAATTCTGCATGTTTACATTGTCCTGTAACAATTCAAGATAGAAATTTCTTGGTTAATGTAATCTGTTTACCCCTGCAATCACTCGAGATAATTCTCGGCATGGATTGGATGTCTTATAATTATGTAGTCTTGGATTGTACCCGCAAATTAGTTCGTTTTCCCAAACTTGAAGTCGTTCGGTATTTGTTTGCTAACAAGCTTGGAGTATCACTGAGAGAAGGAACTCAGGAATTCTTATCATTGGCTAACATGGAGACCAAGATGGATATAAGCATAGAAGATGTAGTGTTAGTCCAAGAGTATCCGGACGTATTTCCGACAGAAATTCCAGGATTACCCCCAGTAAGAGAAGTGGAGTTCTTCATTGATTTGCACCCAGGAACTGGACCCATTTCAATTGCACCGTATAGAATGTCGCCATTGGAATTAAACGAGCTTAAGGATCAAATTGAAGGTCTATTGGAGAAAAGATTTATCAAGCCAAGTGTGTCACCGTGGGGAGCTCCGGTGTTATTGGTTAAGAAAAAGGATGGAAGTTCACGCTTATGTGTGGATTACAGGCAACTTAACAAGGTTACCATTAAAAACCGTTATCCTTTACCACGCATAGATGATTTGATGGACCAATTGAGGGGAGCAGCTGTGTTTTCAATGATCGATTTGAAGTCAGGCTATCATCAGATTCGGGTAAGAGAAGGAGATATTCAAAAGATCGCTTTTAGGACTCGTTACGGCCATTATGAATATCTTGTTATGCCATTTGGAGTTACGAATGCACCAGCGATTTTTATGGATTATATGAATAGGATTTTCAGTCCATTTTTAGATAAATTCGTGGTGGTATTCATTGATGATATTTTGATTTATTCAAAGGATGAAGAAGAACACGGAGAGCATTTGCGTCAAGTTCTGAAAATTTTACGAGGGAAGCAATTGTACGCCAATGTGTCGAAGTGTGAATTCTGGTTGGAGAAAGTGAATTTCTTGGGACATGTAATAACAAAGGAAGGAATTGCAGTAGATCCGGCAAAGGTTGAGACAATTCTTGCTTGTAAACAACCTCAGACCATCACGGACATAAGAAGTTTCGTCGGACTGGCAGGATACTACAGGAGATTTATTGAAGGATTTGCTAAGATTGTAGCTCCTTTGACACAACTCACCAGGAAGAATTAGCCGTTTGCATGGACAGAGAAGTGTGAAGAGAATTTTGACTTAAGGAAAAATTGACAACCTCACCAGTGTTGGTTTTACCACAACCAGAGGAACCATATGAGGTTTATTGTGATGCATCTCACCAAGGTTTGGGCTGTGTTTTGATGCAACATCAGAAAGCTGTCGCCTACGCCTCAAGGCAATTGAAAGCTCACGAACGGAACTATCCGACTCATGATCTAGAACTTGCTGCTGTAGTGTTTGCATTAAAGGTCTGGAGACACTATCTTTATGGATGCACGTTCACGGTGTTCAGCGACCATAAGAGCTTGAAGTATTTGTTCGATCAGAAAGAACTGAACATGCGTTAGAGGAGATGGATGGAGACTCTCAAAGATTTTGACTTTTCATTACAGTACCATCCTGGAAAAGCCAATGTAGTGGCTGATGCATTGAGCAGAAAAAGCGTAACAGTGTCCTCAATGATGATGGCCAAACAACAAGAGTTGTGGGAAGCATTTAGAGATCTACACTTGGATGTAGAGTTTGCACCGGGAATTTTAAAGTGTGGAATGATAACCATTTTAAGTGGATTACTTGAGGAGATTGCAAATCTGCAAGATGATGCATTAATTCAAGAAAAGAGGAACCTAATAACGCAAGGACAGACAGCTGAATTCAGGGTCGGAACAGATAATATTCTGAGATGTAATGGAAGGATTTGCGTACCGGAAGTTGCAGACATGAGAAGAACGATCTTGGAAAAGGCTCATAAGAGCAAATTGAGTATTCATCATGGAGCGACCAAGATGTATCAAGACTTAAAACAAAATTATTGGTGGCCAAGAATGAAGAGGGACGTAGCGGAGTACGTATCGGCTTGTTTAACTTGTCAAAAAGCGAAGGTGGAACATCAACGACCCGCCGGAATGTTGCAGCCTTTGGATATACCAGAATGGAAGTGGGATAGCATTTCCATGGATTTTATAACTGGACTGCCCAAGACAAGAAGAAAGAATGATTCAATTTGGGTAATCGTAGATCGATTGACAAAATCTGCACATTTCTTGCCGGTAAAGACCATTTATAAGGTAGATAAGCTGACAGAGATTTACATTGCTGAAATTGTGAGATTACACGGAGTTCCATCGAGCATTGTATCGGACTGTGATCCAAAATTCACATCTCACTTTTGGAGAGCGTTGCATGAAGCGTTGGGAACAAAACTGAAATTGAGTTCAGCTTATCATCCACAAACAGATGGACAAACAGAAAGAACAAATCAGTCCTTGGAAGATCTATTAAGAGCATGCGTATTGGATGACAGAGGAAGTTGGGATGATGTGCTGCCATTGATTGAGTTCACCTACAACAACAGCTTCCACGCAAGTATTGGAATGGCACCATATGAAGCTTTGTATGGACGCAAGTGTCAAACGCCTTTGTGTTGTTATAAAGACGGGGAAAGTATGATTGTTGGACCTGAGATGGTGGAACAAACTATGGAAAAAGTCAAGAGGATACAAGAGAAAATGAAGATTTCACAGGATCGTCAGAAGAGTTATGCGGACAAGCGTCGCAGACCTTTGGAATTTCAGCAAGGTGATCATGTATTTCTAAGAGTCACGCCTACAACTGGAGTGGGCAGGGCAATTAAATCCAGAAAATTGACTCCAAAGTTTATTGGACCATATCAGATTTCTGCGCGTATTGGGCCATTGGCTTACCGGATAGCTTTACCTCCAATGATGTCCAATATTCATGATGTATTTCACGGGTCGCAGCTAAGGAAGTACATTTCAGATCCGTCGCATGTGATCGAACCAGACACGATTCAGCTGAAGGATAACCTGTCATTTGAAGTATTACCTGTAAGAATTGAGGACAGGAAGATCAAACAGCTGAGGAACAAGGAAGTCCTGCTAGTCAAAGTGATATGGAATCCGACTACTGGAGACGCCACTTGGGAACTAGAGAGTAAGATAAGGGAACACCATCCTCATTTGTTTAACGACATGTAGTTTCGAGGACGAAACTAATTTAAGGGGGGTAGTATTGTAAGACCCTTAAATTTAAAATTAAATTCAGATTTGATTTTAAGGGTATTTTGGGAATATCTGTGTAATATTCAATATATGTATATTTTTGTGTAAATATATATATATATATAATTAATTGTTTTGGAGGTGGAATTAAAATTATTGGATAATGGATGAATTAATTTAATTTTGAGTAATTAAATTATCGGACCGTTAATTAAGATATTCTCTGCTAATTTCGACGGAAACAGGTTAAGTGCTGGAGGATCAAAAGATATTTTGATATAAGAATTGGTGAGGTGGCGTAGATATTTGTGAAAAAGGAAACAATTCCTCTCTCCTCTGCTGTGTCAGTTGCTTTATGTGGATATTTAAGTAAGAAGCTTTTCCTTCTTTCCTCTACGTGCCAGTTCTGCTTTATCTTCTTCTTCTTCTTCTAATTTTCTGAGTGTTGGTGAAGAAAAACAGTTTACTTAAAAGTCATCGTTCCTGAAAATATGAGTGTCGAATCAGAAAGTTTCGAGTACGAAAGTCATTCCTCGGATCGTTACGGAGCTAAAGAACTAATTTTCGTAGCGGCGAACGCGAACGGGAGTATCGTCGGCTTTTGTCGCACAAGCGTACGAGCTAAGGGAACGTAACTAAGGTAAGGGCACCTTCCAACTTTCTAGATTGCATTTAGGGCTGTAAATGCATGTGTGATGAATGATATTTGGTTTATGATTGTGAAAAACATTGTATTATGTTTTGAAAGTCATTCTGTGAGCGTTGAATGATGATTCTAGTTCTGATTTTGTTTTGTTAAAAATCAGTGAGGTTATTCTGGTTTGAGTAAATCTGTGTTTTGCTGTGTTTTGTTAAACAATCTGGTGTTGATGGTTGTTTCAAATGAAAAGGGATTTAAAATGGTGGAAGTATTTTTATGAAAAATCTGTTGTTGGTATTTGATGAAAAATGTTCTGAGTTGAGGTTTTAAAAGAGGGGAATTATGATTCTGGTGTTGGGTCGGATTTTCAAAAGAAAAGGTTTTGAAAATGTGTTGAAGTTTCAGGAAAATTCACTGATTTCGAAGGTGTATTCGAATACGGCATTGAGTGTATTCGAATACAACCTGCAAAGCTTCTGTTTTCCCTAAGTTTTCGAACTTGTATTCGACTACGAGCCCCTGTAGTCGAATACAGATTTTCCAATGTTGCTACTGACTTAGCATCTGTATTCGACTACGACCCTCTGTAGCCGAATACAGATTTGCAATTTTTGCTTCTGTTTTTAACCATTGTATTCGACTACAACCCTCTGTAGCCGAATACAGATTTGCAACTTTTGCCACTGACTTCGCATCTGTATTCGACTACGAAGGCCTCATATTCGAATACAGAATGCTGATTTTTCACTGTTTTAGCTTCTGTATTCGAATACAAGGTAGCTGTAGTCGAATACAGGTTCGTATTTTTCAGAAATTCAAGTTTTTAACATTGTTTTATAAACCTTAAGTGTTGGGGTACCTTGGGAAGGTTTGTGGTGATTAAAAATGGAAATTTGGTGATAGTTTGAAGTGGTGATGATGAAGTTTTTCAGAATTTACTGAAGTTGTAGAACTTCTGATTTTTGTATTGTGACAGCCTCTGTATTCGAATACTAGGAGTCTGTATTCGAATACATGATCTTGATTCTGCCTTGTTTAGCTTATGTATTCGAATACAATGAAGCTGTATTCGAATACAGATTCGTATTTTTGCAAGAAACCTCAGTTTTAATCACAGTTTTGAATCTTAACAGTTGGGGAAAAACCTTTGTTAATAAAGAGTGGAACTTTGAGGTAATGCAAAGTGTAATGCTTGCTTGAATGGTTAATCTTTGAATGTTTTGAGATGTTTTGACAAATGAGGAAAATGCACGAATTTTACTAAGGTTGCATACTGTTTTCAATGAAGTGAAACAATGCATATTCATGCATGGCATAGTCAGGTGGTACCCGCGATAGGCCACAGAGTAATGCGCATCCACGTGCTGATCTGTAGTGATTGCACGAGTGCTGATCTGTAGTGATTGCACTAGGTAGTAATCTGTGATTGTACCTTGGTATATAAGTGTTGGTCAGATAAACGACTGCACTGGTACTGGACTGTAGTGTCTGTACCCTGAAATGCGCAGCCACGTGCTGATCTGTAGTGATTGCACGAGTGCTGATCTGTAGTGATTGCACTATGTACTGATCTGTAGTGATTGTACCTTGGTTTATGTCAAACATGCTGGTCTGTAGTGACTGCACGAGTGCTGGTCTGTATGCAACTGCACTGGTGCTGATCTGTATGCGATTGCACCCTGGTCATGAGGGCCGTTAAATTGTGCTGGTCTATAAGTGACTGCACCTTGGTGATTCCAAGAATTTATGAAGATGAGCATATACATATTGCATCGGAGTGTTTGACCGGAGGGTCACGTTTGATTTTATGTTGATGGTGGAAAATTGTTCTGTGAGTAAGTATTTTTTTGAAAATCTGTAATTTCGGATGAATTGATGTTTGTGCTTACATCATGATTTTTATACTTACTTGGTTGCTGTTTTGTAAAGTACAAATGACATGGATTTCAAAATTTAGCATCCTTATTTATCATCATGTACTATGAATATGTTTGATATTCTTGACATAACTGCTATGTGGTAATTGTTATTTTCGGTCGGTGACCCTTTACAATTATTGTGGAAATTGGGCGTTGCCCTCAGATGAGATTCAGAACCGTACCCCTGATGGTCATACTAACGACAGGGAACGTCGTTAGTTTCCCTTGATCTTTACTTGTGGGCTATGCAAAGAGATGAGCAGCTGGGTGAAGAAAAGACTTGTGAATATTGTAATGCTACTATAGCTTAGGGTATGATCAGAGTAGACTTATGTATAGGGTTTTGAACTCAATGGTTGTAAATATTCATTTTGGGAATTATTGTAAAACTCTTCCGCACTCTGATAAATATTTTGATGTATCTTTATTTTAGTATATTATAAAGATCAAATTCCCATAAATATTTCATTCGATTTAATTGTGATGTTGCTGTTTTAAAATTCCTTACTATTTTTAATTACGAAGTCGAATGATATTTAATTTGAATTGATTTTAATTTCCTTGGAACGCAATTCTGAAAACTCTTTTATTTATGTATTCGTTTTAAAAAAATAAATAAATAAATACACTCGCGCTGTGTTTTAAACTCGGGGTGTTACTTTTCTAAACTTGAATTAATTGATGCTTTTAAGGACTTGTTAAATGCAAATAATAAGACATCTTTAAAACTGAAAACTCTTAGGGAAGATAAGAAAAATCTAACCAAAGAGGTCCAAGTTTCAAAGAATCGAATTTCTGAGTATGCAACTGAAATCAAAGATTTGAAAACTGAAGTTGCAAGACTCAAGTTTGAAAACCAAACACTGAAAAGTAATAATTGTTCCACTTCTGAAACTGTTTGTAAATCTGATATGCATGAGCAAGTTTTTCAAAACTTTATTTCCAATGGATTGGAAAGAAGTAAAAGTGCATCTATGATTTATGGAAACAGTAATTCTGGAAAAAGAGGTCTTGGTTTTACAAAAACAATTACTGAAAACAAAGCTGTTCATTCTGATGTTTTATGTAGTGTTTGTGCCAAGAAAGGTCACTCTGAATTATCTTGTCCAATGGTAAAATCTGAACAAGATCAGAGAACTGTTAAAACTAACAAACCTGGACCCAATCAGTTCTGGGTACCAAAAGATCAAATTGTCTATGTTGTAGATATTCTGAGCAACCAGAAGAAGACACCAACAATGGTGCCTGGACAATGGATGTTGGCAATGCACAAGCAGAAGAAGGTTTATGTTCCAACATCTACCAAACAGAAGCCAACTAACACTGGTAGAAGAAGAATTGGTCAACACAATACCTATCAGAACCAGAACCAGAATCATAGGAGGAACAGGAAATATCAAAGATATCACACGAATCAGAATAGGAACTGGAACCAGAATCAGAACTGGAACTAGTATCAGAGGAACAGGAACTGGAACCAGAACCAGAACTGGAACCAGTATCAAAGGAACTAGAACCAGAACCAGAACTGGAACCAGTATCACAGGAACAGGAACTGGAACCAGAACTAGAACTGGAACCAGTATCAGAGGAACAGGAACTAGAACCAGAACCAGAACTGGAACCAGTATCAGAGGCACAGGAACTGGAACCAGGATCAACACTGGAACCAGAATCAGAATCAGTACCAGAACCAGAACCTGAACAGGTATCAGTATCAAAGGTTGAGGTATGATCATCATAATTACTTTAATTATCAGAATCAGTATGATTACCAAAATCACCATAAGTTCCAGAATCACCAGAGGAACATGGTGTATCAGCCAAAGCATTAATTAAGGAATCAGAATCAGGAGAGTTCTTCAAACATGGAAGGGAATTCAAATTCCCTCATCCAAACCATGTAATCTCAGAACATATAGATTAGGAATCTGAAAATCAGAAGCAAGAGGATTTTCAGAGTAAAACAGAGGCTACATCTTGCTGTAAATACTATTAGTATTTAATATTTACTGTGATAACAAGAAGCTTGATCTTAACAAATCAAAGCTAGATAAGTATTCTACAGGTTTTCAAAACATCAGAGGAACCAGGTGATTCACACGAATTGAACACTCAGAAGAAACAACATTCCAGTGGTTTCAAAAACCAACAGAAACCACCAGAAGCAGAACGAATGGTTTGGCTGTATTGAGTTAAATTTTAAATTAATTGATTTATATTATTATATATGACAAACTGCTTGATCTTGACAAAACAAAGCAAGATAAAGATAGTGCAGGTTCACCAGAACCAAAGGAAGCAGAAGCAGAAGTAGGATACAAGCAAGTCAGTAATACATGACAAATCTTCAAAAGATAAATCTGATCAAGTCAGAAACAGCCAAGATAAGTTAGAAGAGAAATCTGGATATTTACCAGAATCTGAAGCTGTTACAGATTCACCAGAACCAGAAGCTGATTTATCATAATCAGAAGCTGATGCGAACCAAGCAATGTTGATGAAGGTTGGATAAGTTTTGGCAGAGGAAGGTTGGATACCTGCTATGCAAGAAGAGCTGAATGAATTCCAAAGAAACGATGTTTGGGATCTGGTATCCAGACCAAACAAAAACATTATTGGAACCAAGTAGGTGTTCAGAAACAAATTCAATGAAAAGGGTGAAGTTGTAGCTCAAGGATACAGTCAACAGAAAGAAGGAGTTTCAAATGAGCATGATGGAAGAACTTAAGTTCTTCCTGGGAATTCAGATTCATCAAGGTAAAGCAGGTATACTCATTCACCAATCTAAATACACCAAAGAACTTCTTAAAAAGTTCAAGATGAGTGACTGTAAGCCTATGGCCACCCCCATGCATCCAACCTGCTCACTTGAGAAAGATGAAACCAGTAAAAAGGTAGACCAGAAAACATATAGAGGTATTATTGGATCCCTTCTATATTTAACTGCTTCTAGACCTGACATTATGTTTAGTGTTTGTGTCTGTGCCCGATTTCAAGCTGACCCTAGGGAATCTCATTTAACTGCTATCAAACGAATTCTGAGATACCTTAAAGGAACCACCAACCTTACCTTGTTATACAAGAAAACACCCACCTACAAACTAAAAGGTTTTTGTGATTCTGACTATGCTGGAGACAATTTGGAAAGGAAAAGTACCAGTGGCAACTGCACATTTTTAGGTGAAAATTTGATCTCTTGGTCAACAAAAGACAAAGCACCATTGCCATGTCAACAGCAGAAGCTGAGTATATATCAGCAGCTGGATGCAGTTCACAGTTACTCTGGATGAAACACCAACTTGAAGATTACAACATCTTTGAAAACAATATTCCTTTCTTCTGTGATAACACTTCAGCAATAAGCCTAACCAAGAACCCCATCTTACACTCTAGAGCCAAACACATTGAACTAAAACACCATTTCATTAGGGACCATGTTCAAAAAGGGACTTTGAGCATCCAGTTTGTGGACACTGATCATCAATGGGCTGATATCTTCACCAAGGCATTACCAAAAGATAGGTTCGAGTTCATTAAGAAGCATCTCAGCATGACCTCCATATCTGACTAGCTCAAGTAGTCATCTTAGGAGTTTTTAAAATTTCTTGCAATTTTATTTTATTCAGTTTTTACTTTCTGTAATTTGTAAAGAGAAAAACAAAAAATACAAAAATAGTAGGACCACTTTTTGGCTGATGACAAAAAGGGGGAGAAAGAGAGAGAGAGAAAGAAAGGAGAAATAAGTAGAAAAGGAGAGATAAAAAGAAAGAAGGAGAGAAAAAGAAAGAGAGAAAACAGAAGGAGTTGAAAAGGAGAGGAAACTCGGAGAGAGAAAAACAAAGAAAGAAAAAGAAAGAGTGAAAAGAGAAGGAGTTTAAAAGGAGAAGAATTAGGGAGAGAGAAAAAGAAAGAGTGAAAAGAGAAGGAGTTGAAAAGGAGAGGAGAAGAGAAGAAAAGAAAGAGAGAACAAAGAAGGAGTTCAAAAGGAGAGTATCATACTTAGGGGGAGCGATTGGTCTGAGGGGGAGTAATTCAAAGTTTTCGAGTCATAAATTAGCAAAATAAGTTAAGGTTTTGTCATCATCAAAAAGGGGGAGATTGTTGGAACCAAGTTGGTTCTAAGTACTTAGGATTTTGATGCTTACAAATGTACTCAATGTAAACTTATTTTGTACTTTGAATTATTAAGTTAAATGCCCCAGAAACTGAAGGAAACAGAAGCAGAGATCAAAGGAAAATGAATTCTGGAATTTCCAGAAGATGTTCCACGATGTCAAAACATCACCAGAGGATATGTTTGGTGGCCCAGAATAGAAGGAAGAAAAATCATACTGAAACATGGATCATACCATTGGAAAGCCTGCCAGAAGGAGAGTTGTTCCAGACAAACAGGAGTCAAATATCAATTTTATTCCAGAAGTTATTCTGACCAGAAGATGGCCTGGCAGTAAAAATTACACAGTCCAGACTTGTTCCAAACTTGCCCAGAAGGTATGTCTATGAGTCCAGAACAAAAGGAACAATTCAGATTTGGCCCAGATCATAAGATAGCATGATTCAGGGCATGGAACTATGTCCAGACCAAAAGAAATGAGTTCCAAAATCAATCCAGACCTGGTCCAAAATTAAAGGTAAAATGTCCAGACTGAAATATTTTTTGTTCAAGTTAATTTCAGTTTGTTCCAGACCAAAGTCCAGAATCTGTCCAGCTCAGAGTAAAAATTTCCAAATCAATGGTTCAGAAATAATTATTTGGTCCAGTGATGGTCCAGATCAGAAAATCAGACCATGGCCCAGTGGTGGCCGAAATCAGAGGGAAAGACTCTACAGTCCAGCAAAGGCCGAATTCAGAGGATTTTAGCATATCAGGTGCACGTCCAGGGAAGGTCGAAATTAGAAGATCAGAGGGTTAGGAAGTGTGGTCCAGGAATGGCCGAAATCAGAGGATCACATAATATCAAATAGGCTGGTCCAGATGTGGACTATCACATTAAGATCCAATTGTGTAGATTTGATCATGAGGATTAAAGAATCTGAGAAAAATGCTCAAAACAGAAGCGGAGCCAAATGCTCAAAACAGATTAGTGAGCAAAAGGCTCAAAACAGAATCTGAGCAAAATACTCCAGAATATTTTCAAAACAGATTAATCTAAATATACTGCAGAAGTAAAGCATCAGTGAAGTTCTAAAGTTCAACTATAAATAGAGACTTAATGCTGAAGAATAAAGAATCGAAAATCACAAAAGAGTCATACACTTCCAAAGCAACCACTCTCAAATTTTCATATAAGTCAATTGTGAGTTTCAGCTTTCAAGAAGCAAGTACTCGGTTATTTTCTTTCCACTGTGGCAAATCTAAGTTGTTGAAGTAGAGTCTGCAATCTAAGGGAGTCAGTAGAGGTAGCATGTTACTTGGAAATTATATAGGGTTGTATTTAAGTTGTTGAAGTAGGGTCTACAAACTGAGGGATTCAGAAAGGGTAGCAAGGTACTTAGCAATTAGATTCATAGTGTTGTGAATTCTTCTACAATCTGGGGTGTCAGATTGGCTAAAGAACAGGAGTTGTTTTTCCTCAAAGAAGTCTAGGATTGTTAGACTATTTGAGAAGACTGACTTGGAGGGTCAGTAGCAAGGTTGTAATTCAAGGTTGAATTAGTGTGAGTTTTATTTTTATTTTTAACGGCGAAGGGACTGGACGTAGCCTGGTTAACGGCGAACCAGTATAACATCTGTGAGTTTTATTTTTATTTTTATCCGCTGCTAACTCTGTTTTAATTATACATCAAGTTTTGTTTTGAAAGTATTAAAACAAGAAAAGTATTCAAGTTAAGTCAAACACAATTCAACCCCCCTTCTCGTGTTTGCACCTTCACCCCTTACCTCTGTTACGTTTCTGCTCCCATTCACGTTTGCGCGACAAAAATCGGCGAAGTTTCCGTTTGCCGTTACCAAGGTTAGTTCTCTAGCTCCGTAATGAGGAGAGGAACTACTTTTGTTCTTGGTACTTGGTGGTTTGGTGCTTGGATTTCCAGGTAATCTCACTTTTGAGCAACTCTCTTTTTTTTTTTCTATGAACGGGAAACAGAATGGGAAGAGGAAGAAGAAAGGTACTATTACATGCAGTAAGGGAGGAGGATATGTGTTTGTTCTTGTTTCTGTTCTGCCCTCTCCCATCTATATATAGACACATAGGTGCCACCTCACCCAACACATCAATATTATAATATTGTTTGGCCCTCCAGCACTTAACCAGTCTCGTCGCAATTAGCAGATAACATCTTAATTAACGGCCCGATAATTTAATTACTTGTAATTAAATTTAGTTTATCCTTCATCCAATAATTTTAATTCAACCTCCAAAATAAATATTTATATATATATTTTTACACAAAATATACATATATTAAATATTTTACAATTATTCCTCAAAATACACTTAATATTAAATCCATAATTTAATTTTAAATTGAAGGGTCTTACAAATTTCATTGGAGTGTTCAAAGAAGTCTCTTGATTCTGATTGTTAATCTTACACTTCTCTTTCTACTGATATATCATGTTTCTCTGATAATTCTAGAACTGATAATAATTATGATTCTTCTGGTAGTTCTAGTTTTGTTGATATGTGTGATTTCTCTATCTGTTTTGTTATTTCTAGTTCTTCATATGGTTCTGGTTCTGATAGGTATTGTGTTGACCAGTTCTTCTTCCACTAGAGTCAATTTGCTTCTGTTTGGTAGATGTTGGAACATAGACATTTTTCCCTTCATATATTGCAAGCATCCATTGACCAGGCACCGTGACTGGTGTTTTAATTTGGTTGCTTAGAACATCTGCAACATAAACAATTTTATCTTTTGGTACCCAAATCTAGTTAGGTTCTGGTTTGTTAGTCTTGAAAGGTTTCTTGTCTTTCCTTGATTTTATCATGGGACAAGACAATTTGGAGTGACCTTTCTTAGCACAAACAACACACAAAACATCAGAAGAAATACGTTTAGTTACAGTTATAGATTCATCAAATCTTATGCCTCTTTCACCATTGTTATTAACTCCATAAATCATATAAGCATATTTACTTCTTTGCATACCGTTAGCAATAAAATCTTGGAATACTTGTTGAACAAAGATTGTTGGAACCAAGTTGGTTCTAAGTACTTAGGATTTTGATGTTTACAAAAGCACTCCATGTAATCTTATTTTGAACCTTGAATTATTAAATCAAATGCCACCAGAAGCTGAAGTAATCAGAAGCAGAAAATCAAAGGTTTCCAGAGATTGAATCTTGAAGGTACCAGAAGATACTCCAGGATGTCAAAACATCACCAGAGGATATCTTTGCTAGCCTAGATCAGAAAGAACCAAAGTCAGAAGGAGACCTGGTCCACACCAGAAAGAAGCCTGCCAGAGGGAGACTTGATCCAGACCTGAAGGAATCATAAGTCAGACTTAATCCAGAAGTTATTCTGACCAGAAGATGGCCTGGCAGTGAAATAATAAACAGCCCAGACTTGATTCAGGAGCTGTTGGCGGGAAGAAACTAAAGACATCATTGGCCAGTTATTTTTGAAAGAAAATCTGAAGCTTAAAAAAGATATGTTTTTTATTTAAATGAAGACCAATTGGTCAAGATATTTTTGCAAGAGAATCCAACAAGATACAGCTCGAAATTAAGCTTGGAAGAGGCCGTAATCTGCATCTATAAAAGGAGGCTCAAGGCAGAATACATAGCATCGAAAATCACAAAAGAGTCATACACTTCCAAAGCAAACACTCAAGTTTTCAGTGAGGTTAATTGTGAGTTCCAGCTTTCAAGAAGCAAGCACTTGTGTTATTTTCTGTCCCTTGTGTTATATCTAAGTTGTTGAAGTAGAGTCTACAATCTGAGTGAGTCAGAAGGGGTAGCAGATTACTTGGCAATTAGATTCAAGGCGTTGAAATTCCTTCTACAGTCTGGGGTTGTCAGATTGGAAGGAGAAGACTTGACTTAGGAAGTCAAGGTGCTGTATTCCTCAAAAGTCTAGGATTGTTAGACTGTTTGAGAAGACTGACTTGGAGGGTCAGTGGAACTGTTGTAATTCGAGGTTTTAATTAGTGAAATCCTTCATGGTGAAGGGACTGGACGTAGCCTAGTTAACGGTGAACCAGTATAAAATTCTGTGTTTTTATTTTTACTTTATATCCGCTGCTAACTCTGTTTTATTCATACATCAAGTTTTGTTATAAAACTGCAAAAACAGAAAAAGTATTCAAGTTAGTCAAACACAATTCAACCCCCCTTCTCGTGTTTGCACCTCCATGATGAAGACATAGAAAGCATAACAAAGGAAGAAAGCATAGAGGATATTCAAGGTCTTAGAATTACAATGACAAGAGCAAGGTCAAAGAAGGCTCTAAAAAACTTGATAGCCACTTTATTTGAAGCAAGTACAACTCATGAAGAATTGAAGTCTAAGATAGTCAATTGTCACTATAAAAAGCAAACCCTTATTTTATTCAATGAGATTTTATAACATTATTTTTGTGAGGCTTTGCTCTCTAGAGTTGTTAATCCTTGTGGTATTCTTTTTGGCTTATCAATCCCTAGATTGTGGTGCCATTCAGTTCTTGGTTCCTTTGCTAAATTATAATTTTCAGTTTCCTTTACATCAAACCCTAGTACACAAATTTACCAATTTTTGTGTTTAGTAACCTGCGTTTATATCTCGAGTTGTACATACTATTTTTCGGTGATTCAACAACCTAACTTGCGTTTCAGAACGTCTTCTTTCACCTCATTTTGGAACTTCGATTCTGACTTTTGTAGCTTCGGTTATCGCGTTCTCTAGCAACACGTGATTTTTGCTCCAATCAATAAGTTTCAGACCTAGAACGATCCTTAGAGTGATTCATGACAAACAGGATTATATCACCTTAGATACCTAAAAGACACTACAAAAATTACCTTGTTCTACAAGAAATCTTCTGAATCCAAACTAAGTCGGTATTGTGATTCTGATTATGCTGGGGATAAACTTGAGAGAAAAAGCAAAAGTGGAAATTGTACATTTTTAGGTGACAAATTAATCACTTGGTCAAGTAAGAGACAAAGCACAATTGTCATATCAACAACAGAAGCTGAGTACATTTCAATAGTTGATTGTAGCTCTCAACTACATTGGATGAAACATCAACTAGAAGACTACAAAATCTTAGAAACCAACATTCCCATTTATTATGACAACACTTCTACCATTTGCCAAACCAAAAACCCTATAATTCATTCTAGAGCTAAACACATAGAAATCAAACACCATTTCATTAAGCACTTTGTTCAAAAAGGTGTGCTTAACATCCAGTTTGTAGACAGTGAATATCCATGGGCTGACATATTCACCAAACCACTAGCGGAAGATACGTTTGACTTCATCAAGCAAAGCCTATACCTCGTTCTTTTACCTAACTGATGTTGTGTCAATCCTAGAGTAATTTAGTTTCATATTTAGGATAAATTTTATGCTTTATGTTTATGTTATTTTCATTATATTAAAAAAAATCAAAAGGAAAAATTAAAATAAATAAATAAAAAAAAGAGGCAAGTTTCACTTTCAAGTCTTGTTGTCTAATGACAAAAAAAGGAGAAAGATATTTGACAATGTGGGTAAAAAAATACTTATACTTAGGGGGAGCATTAAGTAAGGGGGGTCAAAATATTTAAAAGAAAAATTGTTATCAAAAATACGATTTTGTCATCATCAAAAAGAGGGAGTTGTCGGAACCAAGTTGGTTTTATACATAGAGTCCTGATGTTATGAGAACAATATATTTGACTTCATATAGTATGAAAGAAGATTCGTGTTTTTAAAGACAATCTAAAATAAGATTTGATTCAGATTTATAATTGAAGAAACTCTTTGACCAAGTTGAAAAGAAGATATAGTCAAGATTTGAACAAGATATGATCAACATCTTATCAATAATCATATATGAATTATTTACAAAAGGATTTGAACAAGATTTATCTACAAGAAGATATAAATTATTTACAAAATTTGATCAAGATTTATCACAAGAAGATATGAATAATTTACAAGAAGATTTGATTAAGAATTATTACAAGAAGATATGAATTATTTATAGGAAGATTTGATCAAGATTTATCACAAGAATATATGAATTATATACAAGTATATATGATCAAGAATTATATACAAGAAGAAACACTCACAACAAGATACATTTATTATTTGCAAATATATAATTCAGATTTTGACAAAGGACAAAATACTAAATTGGACTTAGTCATACTCCTACTTGTGAAAGTTCAAGAACCGATCCAACACTATGTTCATGCCCATATCAAAGCAAACAATCGGAAGGAAATTTCATTTGAAGAATTTGCGAAAGCAATCTTAACAAAATACGAAGAGTGTCAATCTAAAAAATTTACAAACTCAATCTTAACAAAATACGAACAATATCAATTTGAAGAATTTACAAACTCAATCTTTAAAAAAAAATACGAACACTAACAATATGAAGAATTTACAAACTAAATCTGGATAAAATACGAAGATAATCAATCTACAAGAAGTGCTCATATTGGATTCAAACTATCAAAATAAGAACAGTAACCATTAGCATTGAGGTCAATCACCACACTGAAGGTGCAAACACGAGAAGGGGGGGTTGAATTGTGTTTGACTAACTTGAATACTTTTTCTGTTTTTGCAGTTTTAAAACAAAACTTGATGTATGAACAAAACAGAGTTAGCAGTGGATATAAAGTAAAAATAAAAACACAGAATTTTATATTGGTTCACCATTAACGAGGCTACGTCCAGTCTCTTCACCTTGAAGGATTTCACTAATTCAAAACCTTGAATTACAACAGTTCCACTGACCCTCCAAGTCAGTCATCTCAAACAGTCTAACAATCCTAGACTTTTGAGGAATGCAGCACCTTGACTTCTTAAGTCAAGTCTTCTCCTACCAATCTCACAACCCCAGATTGTAGAAGGAATTACAACGCCTTGAATCTATTTGCCAAGTAAACTGCTAACCCTTCTGACTCCCTCAGATTGTAGACTCTACTTCAACAACTTAGATCTAACACAAGGGAAAGAAAATAACACGAGTGCTTGCTTCTGGAAAGCTGGAACTCACAATTAACCTCACTGAAAATTCAAGTGTTTGCTTTTAGAAGTGTATGACTCTTTTGTGATTTTCGATGCTAAGTTTTCTGCCTTGAGCCTCCTTTTATATATGTGAATTAGGGTCTCTTCCAAGCTTAATTTCGAGTCGTATCTTGCTGGATTCTCTTGCAAAAATATCTTTACCAATCAGGTTTCGCTTTATATAAAAAAACATATCTTTTTCTGCTCCAGATTGCCTTTCAAAAATAAATTTGACCAATTCTTACTTTAATTAATTCTGGAACAAATCTTTCTTCCCGCCAATAGCTTCTGAATTCCACAACACTTCAATTTATTTTTGTATCAAATCCTTTTTAATACTTTGATCAAATTTAATCAAATCTCCACCGATTATCATCATGATTAAATCTGAACCCTTTGATCTTCTGCTCTCGTCCACATCTGGACCATACTAAGTGATCTGCTGTGATCCTCTAATCTCGGCCAATGCTGGACCACACGTTCTGACCTTCTCATTTCGGCCAACACTGGGCCATGGTTTGATCTTATGATCTCAGCCAACACTGGGCCATATACATAAATCTGGACCATGATATTTCAGTTTGGACTTTTTACCTTCTGATTTGAATCAGGTCTGGATCAAAGTTGACATCATTTCTTCTGGTCTGGACTTAGTTTCATTCCCTAAACCACGCTATTTTCTGGTCTGGGTCAAATCTGGATTGAATCTCTTGTTCTGGAATCATTAATTTATCCTTTGATTAAGTCTGGATCAAGTCTGGGTTGTTTTATCATTTCACTGCCAGGCCATCTTCTGGTCATAATAACTTCTGGTCTAAGTCTGACTAATGATTCCTTCTGGTCTGGATCAAGTCTCCCTCTGGCAGGCTTCCTTCTGGTCTGGTCCAGGTCTCCTTCTAACTTTGCTTCCTTCTGATATAGGCCAGCAAAGATATCCTCTGGTAATTTCAGGATGCATCCAATCTTCTGGATGCATCCTCTAGTATCTTCTGGATGCATTATCTGGTGTCTTCATCTTCTGCCTCTGGAAACTTCATCTTCTGGTGGCATTTAATGTAATAATTCTAAGTACAAAATAAGGTTACATGGAGTGCTTTTGTAAACATCAAAATCCTAAGTACTCAGAAATCAGGGGGTCAGTTTTGTGGATATACTTCACGCAATGCAAGAAGTTCCCGGAAAAAGCCAGATTTTGTTCCCTCTCTATCCAACTGGGCGAGTCGATTTGTAAGAGTCTCTGGCCGATATTACCATTTTTTTTGTTAAAATGGAGTCTCCCAGAAGGCTGGTTCAGTTTTCAACCCAGAAAGGGTCTGGGTCCAACTCCAGCTCGGCCATCCGAGATATAACCTGACTTTTGAGGTTAATCAAAGTTATAATCTTTTCCATGGGGGGCTACCACCCATTCTTTTTAGAAGCAGCAAAGAGAAGTCTAAAGGTGCAAACACGAGAAGGGGGGGTTGAATTGTGTTTGACTTAACTTCAATACTTTTCCTGTTTTAATACTTTCAAAACAAAACTTAATGTATAATTAAAACAGAGTTAGCAACGGATAAAAATAAAAATAAAAACTCACAGATTTTATACTAGTTCACCGTTAACGAGGCTACGTCCAGTCCCTTCGCCTTGAAGGATTTCACAAATTCAACCTTGAATTACAACCTTGCTACTGACCCTCCATGTCAGTCTTCTCAAATAGTCTAACAATCCTAGACTTCGTTGAGGAAAAAGAACTCATGTTCTTCAGCCAATCTGACACCCCAGATTGTAGAAGAGTTCACAACACTATGAATCTAATTGCTACTTACCTTGCTACCCTTTCTGAATTCCTCAATTTGTAGACTATACTTCAACAACTTAGATACAACCCTATCTAATTGCCAAGTAACCTGCTACCTCTACTGACTCCCTTAGATTGTAGACTCTATTTCAACAACTTAGATTTGCCAAAGTGGAAAGAAAATAACACGAGTACTTGCTTCTTGAAAGCTGAAACTCACAATTGACTTATATGAAAATTTGGGAGCATTTGCTTTGGAAGTGTATGACTCTTTTGTGATTTTTGATACTATATTCTTCAGCATTAAGTCTCTATTTATAGTTGAACTTTAGAACTTCACTGATGCTTTACTTCTGCAGTATATTTCGATTAATCTATTTTAAAATTATTCTGGAGTATTTTGCTCAGATTCTGTTTTGAGCCTTTTGCTCACTGATCTGTTTTGAACATTTTGCTCCGCTTCTGTTTTGAGCATTTTTCTCAGATTCTTTAATCCTCATGATCAAATCTTCACCATTGGATCTTTATGCGATAGTCCACATCTGGACCAGCCTATTTGATATTCTGTGATCCTCTTATTTCGGCCTTTGCTGGACTACACAGTATGTCCCTCTGATTTCGGCCACCACTGGGCCATGGTCTGATTTTCTGATCTGGACTATCACTGGACCAAATAATTATTTCTGAACCATTGATCTGGAAATTTTTACTCTGATCTGGACAGATTCTGGACTTTGGTCTGGAACAAACTGAAATTGACTTGAACAAAAAATATTTCAGTATGGACATTTTACCTTTAATTTTGGACCAGGTTGGATTGATTCTGGAACTCATTTCTTTTGGTCTAGACTTAGTTCCATGCCCTGAATCATGCTATCTTATGATCTGGGCCAAATCTCAATTGATCCTTTTGTTCTGGACTTATAAACATACCTTCTGGTCAAGTCTGGAACAAGTCTGGACTGTGTAATTTTTCACTGCCAGGCCATCTTCTGGTCAGAATAACTTCTGGAATAAAATTGATATTTGACTCCTGTTTGTCTGGAACAACTCTCCTTCTGGCAGGCTTTCCAATGGTATGATCCATGTTTCATTATGATTTTTCTTCCTTCTGTGCTGGGCCACCAAACATATCCTCTGGTGATGTTTTGACATCCTGGAACATCTTTTGGAAATTCCAGAATTCATTTTCCTTTGATCTCTGCTTCTGTTTCCTTCAGTTTCTAGGGCATTTAACTTAATAATTCAAAGTACAAAATAAGTTTACATTGAGTACATTTGTAAACATCAAAATCCTAAGTACTTAGAACCAACTTGGTTCCAACAAAGTCTTGTATTGATCTTCTCAAAGACTTCCCCCACTGGCCCTTCTGGAACTTTCCAAGGCTGTGCAGCTTCTGGTTAAGGTGCGGGCTCTCCTCTAGGCTGTTCCAAGTCCCTAAAGATAGACTCACCACTTATGCCTGGGGAATTTCTTACGAGCGCACTAGGAAGCCGCTACCCAGCTCCCTGAGAAAGCTGCGAATTTATTTCTTCCCACAGTATTTTGAAACCTGTAACACCCCAAGTTTTAAGCAACGCGAGTGTATTTTTTTCAATCAATAAAAGAATTTCGACTTAATTCAAAAGAATTAAAAATAATTATAATTTAATATGAATTAAACATTCGAAAATAGTATTGCATTGTAATTCAAAATACAAAAGTGATTAAACAACCACATCATAATTATAACCAAGTAATTTAAATTTTGGGAAATTGATCTTCAAAATATACCAAAATAAAAATACATCAAAAACTGTATCCTTGACCCACCAAAACATTATCAGAGTGCCGAAAAGATATACAATTATCCCAAAATAAATAAATACAGCCATTAACACTAGGCCCTATACAAAAAGTCTAGTCTGATCTGATCATGCACTAAAACTACAGTAGCACGGTTTTCACTGCATCCTCTACAAGTCTCGTCTTCACTCGAGCTGTCCGTCCCTCTACACTGTCCACAAATACTATGTACATGAAGATCAAGGAAAACTAACAGCGTCTCTGTCGTTAGTGTATCTGTCGGTGGCACGGGTTTGGGTATCATTTGAGGGCAAAGCCCAATTTCCAAAATATTGTAAAGGGTCACCAACCGAAATTAACAATTACCACATAACAGTTATGTCAAAGATAACAATTATATTCATGGCATATTTCAATGCTATAACAACAATGATAAATAAGTATGCTCACTTACTAAAATGGATAACATCTACATTTTTGCAAAACAGCCAGTTTACATATAAATCAGGTTGAAATACAAATACGATTAACAATCACAACAACTTATTTGGCACTTAGAATTCATAAAATACTTGCACACTTCAAATTCCACTCATCAATTCATATCCAATCATGACTCACATGTCAACCATCCCAATGCAATATGTATAGGTCAATGTACTTAACACTTGGAATTACCAAGGTGCAGTCTCTCACGGACCAGCACACCTGCAGTCTTTCACGGACCAGCATAATTTCCATATAGAATGGACCATCTAATACACACGGAACCACTCTGTAGCCCGGATAGAATGGACCGTCTAATACACGCAGAACAACTCCGAACCTAGATAGAATAGATCGTCTAATACACGCGGAACTACTCTATAACCCATCACGGTCACTACATTTACGTGTATTAGCCTCTCACAGGCCAAATACACAGAAATTAAATCCTCGCACAGATAGAATGGACTGTCTAATACACACAGAACCACTCCGTAGCCTGGATAGAATGGATCCTCTAATACACGCGGAACCACTCTGAAACCTGGATAGAATAGACCGTCTAATACATGCTGAACTACTCTATAACCCGTCACGGTTACTACTTAACTTTGCGACCCATCACGGTTACTACTTAACTTTGCGGCCCATCACGGTCAACGCATCAACCCTGTGGCCCATCACGGTCACCACCTGATCATGCTATGTTTTCTCTTCACTGAAAACATAATGCAATGCCATCTGAAACCCAGAACGTCCTTAACATAACATTAATGATTTTTACTCATCAACACCACAACAAAAGCATCATCAATAACAACAACCAAAAGCATCAACAACAACTCTCAACACACATTATCTCAACAACATGCGTTTTACTCATTCACAAACCACATGCAAGGCAGATTTCAGGATCAACACAACACCAAAACATCATCAATACATCAACCACGGCAGCAACCAAACAGAACAGCAACAAAACAGACACCGCAAACAGTTTACTCATTCATAACAACATGCAAGGGCATTTTCATTTTCAAAACAGAACATCGCATATAATCATCCATCACACATGCATTTACAGCCCTAAATGCAATCTAGAAAGTTGGAAGGAGCCCCTTACCTTAGTTACGTTTTCTTGTTCGTTTTCGTTGCCGCGACTAAAACCGGCGAAACTCCCGTTCGCGTCGTCGCTACCAAAGTTGGTTCTCTAACACAATAACGATGAGAGGAATAACTTTCCTTCTTGACACTTTCTTATTCGAGGCTTGGATTTCCATGTAATTTGAGTTTTGAGTATCCCTTCTCACTAGCAACACAAACAGAACTGAACAGAGGAAGAAAAAGAAAGCAGCTCGGGTAGGTGAGGGAAAGGAATTAAATTGTTTTCTCTTTCTTTGTGATTCTGATTTTCTGCTTTTCCCTTTTTTTTTCCTTGCTTCTCACATGCAAACAAATATACAGACACATACTCTTGCCACCTCATATATATATATATAATAATTAAACTTGACCCTCAAGTAACTAATTACTCTCGTCGCAATTACGTCGACAGATAAAATCTTAATTAACTATCTGATATTTAATTACTCGTAATTAAATTAAATAATCCTTCATCCAATAATTTTACTCAATCTCAAAAATATTTATATATATATATATATATCAAATATTTTACAAATATCCCAAAATATACTTGAAATTAAATCCATAATTTCATTTTAAAATTAAGGGTCTTACAAAACCAGCCAAATAGACCCTCAAAAAAAGAATAAGAAGGATTTTCACCCCCCGGCCCCACTAGCATCCATCATCATCGATGTAGAGGGGAGGTATATAGGCCTGACGCCTATAGAAATAGACAACCACTCCAACCTACAAATGATTGATGGCCGTAACTTCCAACGCACAAAATAAGAACCCCATAGAAAGGAACACCGAAGCCAAGGCCAACCAAAGCCCAAAGGAAGACCCACTTAAGTATAGTGTTAATGAAAAAAGTGAGAAAGCGGGTTTCGTCTCATTTTACGGAAAGCCAATCATGCTATTCCACTTTAGCTAAGCTAATGATGAAACAGGATCTGGATTTGTCTACATATGATGATGTCCACTCCTGGCTCGATGCGCTTAACGAAAGGGAACGACGTCTCTAGATTAATTAAGAAATAATTTCCGTCGTCATTAAGCAGCATCCTTTAAGTGAGTAGTCGTGTGCCGGACCGCCGACGAATAATAGGTACCCCCCCTCACCAGGCAGAGTTAGTGAGCCGTGTAATAGGCGACCATTTCGCGTGGTTCGGGGGGCACTTGTCAGCCGCTGGCGCCTGACTGCTTCTTGACCCCTATTCAATTTTTGGGCCAATTCCCCCTTCGTACTACCAAAATATGAGATTCTTGCCGAATCCGAGTTTGCTGCTCCAACCATTACCAAACTAATAACTATTATGTTTAGTACTTCAGGTGCTTCTGTTGCGTATAATGTAAATCCCGTAGCGGATCAATTCCAATGAGCCTTTCAAACAAGTACTTTTTGTAATCGACTCTATAGCTTCTTCAATAAACGTTGGTTCTTTGATCAAGTTTTGAATGACTTATAGTCATATCGTTCCTGCGTTTCAGATATGAAGTATCATTCGAAGCTTTAAACAAAGGTGTTATTGAGATATTGGGCCCTTATGGTATATCGTACACATTCTGACGATTGGCCCAGCAAATAAGTCAACTTCAAAGTGGATTTGTTGTGCGAAGAGTGCATTAAGACCCGTGGCCGCCTGCATGGTCTAGTGGGCTCCTCCGTTGTGGGTAAACGGGAAACCCGACTCTACGAACCAGTGGAAAGGTTGCATAGCAGTAGTAGGGGCGTGAAGACCGGAACTTTTTCTAGTAATAGCAGAAATGCAAGTGAATGAATCCCATCCCCTAGCGAGTGAAGTGCTTACGACCCTTTAGATAAGAGATAGCGGGGCGCTAGCGTTATAATAGAAAGGTTAGGGGGCTGAGAAAAGCTTGTTGTCTACTTCTCTTCACTGCCCTGTTCTGTAACTTCCCTTCATTAGTATGTCCACGAGGCTATAAACAAAGAGAGAAGGGCACCGATATAGCGGGAGTCGTTTCGATTGTATGCCACGAGGTCCTTATGGACAAGGGGACAAGTGAATCATCGCTTTTGGGCACAGGCAGCCCTCACCATCCATCCCATCGCATTCCATCGTCTCGTATTGTACTGTACTGTACCAGAAACATCTATTGAGTGAGAGAAAGGTAGCTTCTCTATACATATATTATTCTTTTTTGATATTGATAGGGATCCCCAGATTCCCGTCACTATGGATTTATAGTCTCTACCTAACTACATGGTAGTGGTCTAGGGAGCACAATTGCTAGAGCACAGGAGAATGAAGAGTAATGATTTTAGCAAGGACAGCCGGATGGACTACTATAGCGAGTCCGGTGACTACTAGAGTAGAGTTGAGTCAAAAGGTATGGTATAGCAGCCTTTCCGAGAAAGCCTCTAGGATCTCCTGTAAACCCCCATGATGCATTGGAGGATATTAGGGGAATGTAACACCCCGATTTTTTAACAGTGCGAGTGTATTTTTTTTTCAAAACGAATAAAGGAATTTCAACTTAATTCAACAGAATTGAAAGGAATTAAAATTTAACCACTTAAATAAATTAAAATTAAACCATTTCAAAATAATATGACGTCATAACCCAAAACGACAAAAGTAGTTAAATAATTACATCATAATTATAGCCAAGTAATTTAATTTCGGGAATTAATACTTTTAATATATCAAAAGGTAGTACATCAACAAAAGTCACTGTCATAATACCTCAAAAATTTGGATCACGGACCCACTAAAACATTATCAAAGTGTGGAATCGATATACAATTATCCCAAAACAAATAAATACATCCACCAAGCACTAGGCCCTATACAACAAGACTAAACTGATCTGATCATGCACTAAAACTACAATAGCACAGTTTCCACCGCATCCTCTACAAGTCTCGTCTTCACTCCAGTTGTTCGTCCCTCTGCGCTGTCCACAAATACTCCGTACGTGAAGATCACGGAAAACTAACGACGTTTCTGTCGCCAGTGTTACCGTCGGTGGTATGGGTTCAGGTATCATCTGAGGGCAAAGCCCAATTTTCCACAATAATGGTAAAGGGTCACCAACCGAAATTAACATTTACCACATAGCAGTTATGTCAAAGATAACAAATACATTCATGGCATGTTCCAACCGAAGTATGCTCACTTATTAAAATGTATAATGTCTACATCTTTTCAAAACAGCCAATTTAACATATAAATCATGTTGCAAGTACAGATACAATCAACAATCACAACACTCATTTGGCACTTATAATTCATGAGTTACTTGCACTCATCGATTTCCACTCATTATCTCATATCAAATCATGACTCACAGGTCAACCATCCCAATGTAATATGCATATGCCAATGTACACAACACTTGGAATTACCAAGGTACGGTCTCTCACAGACCAGCACACGTTCAGTCTCTCACAGACCAGCACGATATACACATGTTAGCCTCTCACAGGCCCTAACACACATAAGTTAAATCCTCGCACGGATAGAATGGACCGTCTAATACACGCGAAACCACTATGTAGCCCGGATGGAATGGACCGTCTAATACACGCGGAACCACTCTGAAACCCGGATAGAATAGACCGTCTAATACATGCGGAACTACTCTCTATCCCATCACGGTTACTACTTAACTTCGCGGCCCATTATGGTCACCGCATCAACTCTGTGGCCCATTGCGGTCACCACCTGACTATGCAATGCATGAACATGCTATGTTTTCTCTTCACTAAAAACAATATGCAAATGCAATCTAAAACCCAGACACTCCATCGCCACCTCAAACCATCTCAAGAACTTCATATAAATTGTCATAGACCAATCTTTAAAAATAGAATTTAAAAAAAAAATCTGTATTCGAATATAGATGCTAAATCAGTGGCAAAATCAGCACTTATGTATTCGAATACGAGGTTGTCGTAGCATAATACAGATGCGAAGTCAGTGGCAAAAATAGCAATTATGTATTCGAATACGACAGGGTCGTAGCCGAATATAGATGCTAAGTCAGAAGCAAGAATCACGTATTTGTATTCGAATATGGAGTGTCGTATTCGAATACGAGGTTCAAAATTTGAATAAAAACTGAATTTTTACAGAAGTGTATTCGAATATGCCAGTGCCGTATCCGAATACATCTTCGAAAATAGTGGGATTTTCTAGAAAATTCACTTCAGTTTCAAAACTCTTTTCTTTGAAAACCAACACATCCACCATAACACAAACACCATTTCTTGAACCACAAAACCTAGAATGTCAACAACACAACAGAAATGATTTCTTTCACCGCAACAAAACAACAAGAGCATCATCCACTCAACAACAAGTTACAACAACAGAAGGAACATTACCCTCAACAACAACCACAAAATAGTACAGCCATATCTCAGTACATGCATTTTGATCATTCACAAACCACATGCGAAGGCGGTTTTCAGTATTGACACAACAACACGTTCGTAACACATAACAATCATCCATCAAACATGCATTTAAAATCCCTACATGCAATCTAAAAAGTTGGAAGGTGCCCCTTACCTTCGTTGTGTTTTCTTGTTCGTTTACATTACCGCGACTAAAACCGGCGAAATTCCCGCTCGCGTCGTCGCTCCCAAAGTTGGTTGTCTAGTACCGTAAAGATGAGAGGAATAACTTTCCTTCTTGACACTTTCTTATCCGAGGCTTGGATTTCCAAGTAATTTGAGTTTTGAGTATCCCTACTCACTACCAACACAAACAGAACTGAACAGAGGAAGAAGAAGAAGACAGCTCAGGTAGGTGAGGGAAACTGATTCTGTGTTTCTGATTTTTTTTCCTTCCCTTGCCTCACACATACATATGCATATATAGGCGTACCCCTCACTTACTATATATCTATATACATATTATAATTAAACTTGCCCCTTAAGCAACTAAATACTCCCGTCGCAACTCTGTTGGCAGATAAAATCTTGATCAACTGCCTGATATTTAACTACTCGTAATTAAATTAAATAATCTTTCGTTCAATAATTTTACTCAATCTCAAAAATATTTATATACATATAGAAATATACATATACCAAATACCTTTACAAATATTCCAATATACATCTGATATTCAATCCATAATTTAATTTAAATTTAAGGGTCTTACAGGGAAGTAGTGAGTGTAGATTCCCGTATAGAGAGCCAGATGATGGGAGACCTTCACGTCCGATTCGAAGGGCGGGGATATCCTGACCCTACTATAGTTATGCCTTTGCAATGTTACTTGGTTCAACTCTATTTGTGAACTTTTCTTGTATGTGGGACTCTCTATCTTGTTGGGTAGATAATCAATCGTCTTTCATTTTGATATTTAGTAGTCTTTATTATTATAAGTCTTTATGATTGGCTAAAGAACATATTATCAAAAAGCATCTTGTTCCGAATTATGTTTGAATAAGATCATTGTTGACAAAGCTAAGAATGAAGATACAATTCAAAAACTAAACAAGGACTATATTGATGCCCTAATTTTTTTCTATAAATTGATACTCAAGTCTAAGGAAGAAGATCATCGAAAAACTAGAAAACAATAGAAGAACTCGTGCTCAAAATTCCAAATTCATCTTAGAGTACAATGAGAGAAACACTAGTTCGAAAGAGAAATATTTTCTATGTTTTTTTCTTTGAATAAGATAGTCATTGTTATAATAAACTTGTTAGAAGCAACTACTCATCTTCCAAACATTTGTATTCAAATTCGATAGTGGTGTTAGTGTGCCTTCAACAATCTAGGGTTGCCAGATTGTGTGGAGAAGACTTGGCTGCTAGAGTCAAGATGTGTGTTTCTCAAAAGTCTATGGTTGTTAGACTGTTTATAACGACTGGTTTAGAGGGTCAGCTGCTTTGTAATTTAAGTTTTTGAATTAGTGGATTAAATGGTTGTGAGTGAAGGGACTGGATGTAGCCAAGTTAATGGTGAACCACACACACTTACATAGTTTTATATCATGAGATTATCTATCACATTATTTAAAATATGTTATATTATCCTTTTTTAATAAAAACATGTAGATTAAAACTAAAATTAAATCTATATTGAATTAAGAGCACATAATATTTTCAACTGATTACGTGAATTTATGGTGTGCTAATATATCATTTATAATAGAAAAAAATATATTCAGAGTAACCTACAAACTTTTAGATATGTATTAGGGGACATATGTAGTAAAATTAAGGTTTTTATGTGAGAATGAAAAACATCTGTGATCCCTAAAATCATAATGAATGGCCAAGACTAAAAGGTGATTTTAGTTCGTCATGTGACTATCAATTAATCACTTTCCAATAATGATCACTCCTTACCACACTCACCGTCAACGACAATGGTGTCGGGGCTGGTGCCGCACCCCACCCTCTTGTTTTGGGCTCTGCACAGTTGCTGAAAATATAAGGACCATATAAAAATCAATTTGATATTCATCTGCACATCATTTACATTTTTGTTAGCCTTAGAACATTCTCCATTGTAGAAAATTGGTTGAGATCGGCTGGGTATGGGAAGAGTGAACAAGCAAGCAACCTTTATTACTTTCCTTTTTCTGCAGCGAGCTCAGGATCCAACGATGTAGGTGATCTGCAAAACAGAATAATCGACGAGAGGAAAAGTAAGAAGATGATTTGGGATCGTGAATCGGTTGACACAATCAAGGATAAGGAAGTAGAAACAACAAGAGGATATGAGCGATCAAGCTAACAATTTGCACATCGAGAACAAGATATTGTTGGAGAGTATAAAGATTAAGAAGTAAGTGTGCATTGAAATAGAAGTATAACATAAGTATAACATGATGTTCTCAAAGCTCAAACTATTGAAATTGTTATATGTAAAATTCAGTTATTCGACTTTGAAGATCAAATAAGTTCGAGTAGAAGATAAACATGAAATCTCTTGTGCAAATATGCAATTTGAATACTGTATGACATTATAAAAGAAAAAAAACAAAAACTCGAAGAATAGATGATACCGATTCAATATTGTATTGAATTATTTCAAGTAATAATAAAACAGTAATACCGAGTGTCGAACTTAAGGACTGCGTTATATAATCGAATTATATTTCATTACTAAAATTGAACAAAAAGTTTCTCAATTGATTAAATAATTATCAAACTAACAAGATTAATAATGTTGAACTTTTACAAGGACAAAAATGTTTGGTGTAACATCCTCGAAATTTATTAATTACAATAATTAGGACCTATAAATATATATATTTTTCAATAATAATTTAGATGTGATAATTATTTGTCTTGTTCGACTTATTGTAGTTGATAAAATTATTAGTAAGAATTATTTAATCAATGGAGGAGTTTTATATATACATGTAGATGTTTTTTTAGTACAAGAAGAAATTGGGCTAAGGGTTTGTGGTTTCGTGTGACCCAATCCATAGTAGATATTTGGGCTAGGAGTTTGTGGCTTGATTTTTGTATGATAATATTTCCACCCTTCTATTCTCACCCTTCAATTCTTTATTTGGGCCCAACACTATCTATCCAATAATCTCCACTTTAAATTTTCCCTAAAGTCCACAATATTTTCATACTCAGTAATAATAAGCAAAAAGGAATATCGTAACCCTAGCCACCATGTCCTTCACACCTCCTCTTTTTCGTGCATCAAAAGCTTGAAATTTCTTTTCTTGTGAACAACTTCGTGGGAGCTTAGAGCTTTGTACTAGGAAGAAAAGCCGCCAAAGTAAGGATTTTTCCCCCACACAAATTATAGTTAGACCGTTGGTTGGATGACATGAAATTAATAATTGTGATCGCTTGCTTTTTGAAAGGAATAAAAAGTAGACTAATGAATTAAAATAATGAAACTCCACTCCTGTGCGTTGAGTCAATATATAATATTCAATTTTTTTTAAGTAAAGTATGGATTTTTTATGTTATATATGATAAAGTTTTAATTTTTATGAAAAATATGAAGTAAAGTATGCATTTTTATGTTATGGGTAATAAAGTTTTAATTTTTATGATGGGTATGAAATAAAAGTTGAATTTGTATGTTATATGTGATAAAATTTTAACTCTAATGATGTATATGAGTTGGAGTTTGAATTTTCTTCTTCTATATGTTAAAGTGTTAATTTTTATGGTGTGTATGATATCAAGTTTTCCATTTTTATGTGTATGTAGTGAAAGTTATAATTTTTATTATTTGTCAATGAATATGTGATACTCATGATATGTATGTGTGGTATGTGATCTTAGTAATATGTGAATAAGATGATGATTGTTAAAAAGTAATTTTGAATGCATATTACATGATTCTTAGTGGATTGTGTGGGAATATATATCTTTGATAATATATCATCATGTCATGGCATATGTGTAACACCCCGAGTTTAAAACACAGCGCGAGTGTATTTTTTTTTTTTATAATAAATAATGAAAATGATTTTCCAATTCATTACTTCAAAAGAATTGAAATAAAATTTCCTTTAATTAATTTCATAAAATGGTGCGTTGTAATTTAATCGATGAACGTAATTAATTAATTTCCTCATAAATATCACTAAGTACTTATTTTTGGAAATTAATAATAAACATTAATACATTTCAAAAGATCAGTGTCATATCACCCCAAAAGGAAATATCAGAGTGCGGAATAGGTTAGCGGAAAGTAGTACAAAAATTTCCAAAATAAAACAAATTACATTTTCCAGCTCAAAATCCTATACATCAAATCTAACCGATCATGCACTAAAGCTACAGTAGCACGGATTTCCTCCGCATCCCATACAAGTCTCATCCGACTCTGCCGTTCGCCTCGATGTAACCTCCACTTCCTTATGATACAGGGAGGGATCAGTGTCCTCCAAAGTCAGATCGATGCACAATCTAGGTCGCTTCGGCGGTGCCGGGATCTCATAACAATCATCGGATATCCTAGATGGACCCGGAATATCAGCTGCTACTTGCGTCGGCCCTTTGTTCTTTTCTTCCGCCTCAGAATCACGTACAGCCCCTCACATCACCGGGTTAGGAGTCACCACTCCTACGGTGGCCTCCGTCTCAACCCCTCCAACTGGCTCCCCCGCATCATCAAAAATTCGGTGCGCCTCCAATATCAAACGAGAAGGCACAGGAAAGTCAATCCTCGCATAGGTGTGCTCCACATAGTGCACCACTCCGTTAGTCCTACAGGTCCTCTTCAATCTCCCCGTGTACGTGGCCCTGCTTGAGATGGGTTCGTATACCCAAGCAGTAGGCACGGAACGATAAATGAAATCGAGCGACGTTTCCGTCGTCTAGTGACCTACGGGTGACATGGGTTTGGGGGGCATGCGAGGGCAAAGCCCAATTTCCACAATAATAGTAAAGGGTCACCGACCGAAATTAACAAATAACACATAGCATATATCTCACAGTAACAAAAATATCCATGGCATTTCATATAACAATGATGAAAATTATAGGATGCTCATTTGAAATTGCATGACATATATGCTTTTTCAAACAGCAACCAATTAATATAGAAACATATTATAAGTACAACTTCCACCACAGCAATCATAAACATTCATCAGAAATTTAGATTTTATAACGTACTTACACACATCAGTTTCCAATCATCATCATATAACAAAATCGTGACCCACCGATCAATCACTCCGATGCAATATGTATATGCTCATGTATTCAACTTCTTGGAATTTCCAAGGTGCAGTCGCTCAACAGACCAGCACATTTTAAATATGTTTGACTTTAACAGATCTTAAGACCCGGGTGCAATCGCTCAACAGATCAGCACCAATGCAGTCGCTCAACAGACCAACAACTCGTGCAGTCGCTCAACAAACCAGCACGTTTGACATATGCCAAGGTACAATCGCTCAACAGATTAGTACCAGTGCAGTCGCTCAACAGACCAGCACTCGTGCAATCGCTCAACAGATCAACACGTTTAGCGCATTTCAGGGTACAGTCACTCAACATACCAGTAACTCTGCATTTTCTCCAACATCATTAAAGGTTTCTAGAACATCATCATCTCCTCTTCAAAACTATTTCAAAGACTCCATTTTAAATCATTTCAACCCTTCTCAATGTTCCCCAATACTTTAAAGTTCACATGACAGTGTTTAGAACTTGATTTTCTAGAAAACACGAATCTGTATTCGAATACAGCTCCTTTGTATTCGAATACAGAAGCTAACACTTGAATTTCTGGAAAAACACGAATCTGTAAGTCAGAAGCTAAGTCAGAAGCCAAAATCCTTCATCTGTATTCCAATACAGAAGCTCGTATTCGAATACAAGCTCAAAAATTTGAATAACAAAAGCCTTTCAGGTTGTATTCGAATATGCTTAGGTTGTATTCGAATACACCTTCGAACTCAATGAAATTTTCCTGAAACTTCAACACATTTTCAAACTCTTTCCTTTGAAAAACCAACACAATACCAAAACAGATTCAGCATTCTTTTGAACCACAAAACTCAGGCATTTTTCATCAATAACAGGTTTTCCAGAAAAAACACTTTCATCATTTAAAATCCCTTTACTTTTGAAAACATCATAACTGTCAGACCCTTAATTTTTAAATTAAAATTATGGATGAAATATTAAGTGTATTTTGGGGATATTTGTAAAATATTTAATATATGTATGTTTTGACTAAATATATATATATATATAAATATTTATTTTTGAAGATATATTAAGATTATTGGATGAAGAATAAATTAATTTAATTACGAGTAATTAAATTAATGGACAGTTAATTAAGGGATTATCGGCTAATTGCGACGACACTAGTTAAGTGCTGATGATCAGACAAGTGTCGGGTGAGGTGGCACCCACACAAGCCTATAAATAGGAGTGAGAAGGATGGGTAAAATCAGAACACCATTCCTCATCCCTTACTGTCCATACTGCATGGAACAGTATCACCTTCTCCCTACCCTTCTCCCATTCTGAAATCTGCTTCACGTTAAAAAAAAAAAAAGAAAAGAGGGAGTCCCTCAAAAGTGACATTACTTGGAAATCCAAGCACCAAACCAGAAAACCCCCAGTATAAAAGTTGTTCCCCTCATCATTCTGGAGCTAGAGAACCTATTTTCGTAGCAGCAAACGCAAGCGGGAGTTTCGCCGAGTTTTGACGCAGAAATGTGAGCAGTAGCAGAAACACAACAAGGGTAAGGGCACCCTTCCACTTTCTAGTTGCATTAAGGCTGTAAATGCATAACGGTCATGACATTGCTAATGTTTTCATCATTGTTTAAAGAAAAACTGTTTTTGCAATGACATTTTGAAAAAAATGAAGAAAATGCATTTTGTTGATGTGTAATGCTTCTGTGATGGTTGCTGTTTGGTTGAATGCAGTAATGTTGTTTTGTTTTTTATGTGGGAAAGCTGAAAAATGTCTTGCATGTTATTTTAAAGTTGATCAAAATGCATATTTTTTAAAACTATTATGCTGGTTGTTATAAAATGCGAAAATGCACTATGTTGGTGTTTTTGGTGTATTTGATGCTTGCTGTTTGACAGAGTGTATTAATGTTGTTCTGTTGGTGTGAGAAAGCTGAAAATGCTTTGCATGTGGTGATTGGTTATGTAAGAATGCTGGAAATACTCTGCATGTGTTTTGAGAAATGATCAGAATGTAAATGGTTAAAAATGTCTTTTGCTGTGGTTGACATTCTGTTTGAGTGGTTTAAGCAAAACTGTGATCAATGATCTGGTGTTGCTGATGTTTTCAAAGGAAAATGGATTTTAAATGATGAAAGTGTTTTTCTGGAAAAATTGTTATTGATGAAAATGCCTGAGTTTTATGGTTCAAAAGAAGTGCAAAATCTGTTTAGGGTTGTGCTGGTTTTTCAAAGGAAAAAGATTGAAAATGTGTTGTAGTTTTTCAGGAAAAGTTCACTGAATTCGAAGGTGTATTCGAATAAAGTATGAGTGTATTCGAATACAACCTACCAAGCTTCTGCTTTACTCAAGTTTTTCAAACTAGTATTCGAATATGGGCCCCTGTATTCGAATACAGAGGAAGGATTTTTGCTTCTGACATAGCATCTGTATTCGACTACGACTCTGTCGTATTCGAATACAGAAGTGAAATTTTAACACTGTATTCGTATCTGTATTCGACTACGACAGTCTTGTATTCGAATACAGGATGCTGACTTTCACAATTTTTGCTTCTGTATTCGAATACAAGGAAGCTGTATTCGAATACAGATTCGTGCTTTCCAGAAAATCAAGTTTTAAACACCATCACAGAAGCAGAGATCAAAGGAAAATGAATTCTGAAATTTCCAGAAGATGTTTCAGGATGTCAAAACATCACCAGAGGATATGTTTGGTGGCCCAGAACAGAAGGAATATAAAATCATAATGAAACATGGATCATATCATTGGAAAGCCTGCCAGAAGGAGAGTTGTTCCAGACAAACAGGAGTCGAATATCAATTTTATTACAGATCAGTGAGCAAAAGGCTCAAAACAGAATCTGAGCAAAATACTCCAGAATATTTTCAAAACAGATTAATCTAAATATACTGCAGAAGTAAAGCATCAGTGAAGTTCTAAAGTTTAACTATAAATAGAGACTTAATGCTGAAGAATAAAGAATCGTGTTATTATAGAAGTCAATTGTGAGTTTTAGCTTTCAAGAAGCAAGTACTCGTGTTATTTTCTTTCCACTGTGGCAAATCTAAGTTGTTGAAGTAGAGTCAGAATCAGAGGAAGAATCTTCTGATGAAGAAGAGGCAGAAACAGCAAAGATAGCTCACATCAAGTCTGCTTCTGGACCTCACAAATGCACGAATTCCAGAAGGAAAACAGGCAGAAGGAAGAATGATCGAAGCAATCATTCTGGCAAGTCTGGAAGCACATCAGAGGAAACAATTCTGTCCCTGATGGCTCATACAAATTCAGGTTTTGAATACTGCTCTGAAACTGAATCAGAAGATGAAGACAGTGAGGTATCTTTCTAAACCTGAATTAATTGATACTTTAAAGGACTTGTTAAATGCAAATAATAAGATATCTTTAAAACTGAAAACACTTAGGGAAGATAAGAAAAATCTAACCAAAGAGATCCAGGTTTCAAAGAATCGAATTTCTGAGTATGCAACTGAAATCCAAGATTTGAAAACTGAAGTTGCAAAACTCAAGTCTGAAAACCAAACTCTGAAAAGTAATAATTGTTCCACTTTTGAGACTGTTTGTAAATCTGATATGCATGAGCAATTTTTTCAAAACATTATTTCAAATGGAATGGAAAGAAGTAAGTATGCATCTATGATTTATGGAAACAGTAACTCTGGAAAAAGAGGTCTTGGTTTTACACAAAAAAGTACTGAAAATAAAGCTGCTTATTCTGATGTTTTATGTATTGTCTGTGCTAAGAAAGGTCACTCTGAATTATCTTGTCCAATGGTAAAATCTGAACAAGATCAGAGAGCTGTTAAGACTAACAAACCTGGACCCAATCAGTTTTGGGTACCAAAAGATCAAATTATCTTTGTTGTAGATGTTCTGAGCAACCAGAAGGAGACACCAACAATGGTGCCTGGACAATGGATGTTGGCAACGCACAAGCAGAAGAAGGTTTATGTTCCATCATCTACCAAACAGAAGCCAAGTGACTCTGGTAGAAGAAGAAATGGTTAACACAATCAGAACCAGAACCAGAATCATAGGAGGAACAGGAAATATCAAAGATATAACACGAATCAGAACAGGAACTGGAACCAGTACCAGAAGCACAGAAGCTGGAACCAGAACCAGAACTGGAACCAGTATCAGAGGTACAGGAACTGGAACCAGAACCAACAGTGGAACTAGAACAAGAACTGGAGGCACAGAAACTGGAACCAGAATCAACACTGGAACCAGAATCAGAATCAGTACCAGAACCAGAACCTAAACAGGTATCAGTATCAAAGGTTGAGGTATGATCATCAGAATTACTCTAATTATCAGAATAAGTATAATTACCAGAATCACCACATGTTCCAGAATCACTAGAGGAACATGGTATATGAGCCAAAGCAGAAATATCAGAATCAGGAGAGTTCTTCAAACACTCCAGTAAGATTCATCAAGACTACCAACCTGGAAGGGAATTCAAATTCCCTCATCCAAACCATGTAATCTCATAACATATAGATTAGGAATCTGAAAATCAGAAGCAAGAGGATTTTCAGAGTAAAACTGAGGGTACATCTTGCTGTTAATACTGTTATTATTTAATATTTATGTTTACTGTGATAACAAGAAGCTTGATCTTAACAAATCAAAGCTAGATAGTTGTTCTGCAGGTTTTCAAATTGTCAGAGGAACCAGGTGATTCACACGAATTAAACACCTCAGAAGAAACAGCATTCCAGTGGTTTCAAAAACAAACAGAAACCACCAGAAGCAGAATTAATGGTTTGGTTGTACTAAGTTCATTTTTAAATTAATGGATTTATATTATGGTATATGACAAACTGCTTGACAAATCAAAGAAAGATAAAGCTGTTATAGATTCACCAGAACCAGAAGCTGATTCATCAGAATCAGAAGCTGTTATAGAACCAGAAGCTGATGCGAACCAAGCATTGTTGATGAAGTTTTGACAGAAGAAGATTGGATACTTGCAATGCAAGAAGAGCTGAATAAATTCCAAAGGAATGATGTTTGGAATCTGGTATCCAGACCAAACAAAAACATTATTGGAACCAAGTGGGTTTTTAGGAATAAACTCAATGAAAAGGGTGAAGTGGTAAGGAATAAAGCCAAACTTGTAGCTCAAGGATACAGTCAACAGGAAGGTATAGATTACACTGAGACTTTTGCTCCAGTGGCCAGGTTAGAAGCAATAAGAATTCTTTTATCATTTGCTGTTAATCATAATATAATGCTGTATCAAATGGATGTCAAAAGTGCATTCTTAAATGGATACATAAGTGAAGAAGTCTATGTCAAACAGCCCCTTGGTTTTGAAAATTCTGATTTTCCAGACCATGTTTTTAAACTTAAAAAGTCTTTATATGGTTTAAAACAAGCACCAAGGGCATGGTATGACAGACTTAGTAACTTTCTGCTTAAGAATGAATTTAATAGAGGCCAGATTGATAATACATTATTTAGGAAATCAATTAAAAATGATATTTTGATTATCCAAATTTATGTTGATGATATCATATTTGGATCAACTAATGGCACCTTGTGCAAAGAGTTTTCTGATCTAATGCAGAAGGAGTTCCAAATGAGCATGATGGGAGAACTTAAGTTCTTCCTGGGAATTCAGATTCATCAAGGTAAAACAGGTATACTCATTCACCAATCTAAATACACCAAAGAACTTCTCAAAAAGTTCAAGATGAGTGACTGTAAGCCAATGGCCACCCCGATGCACCCAACCTGCTCACTTGAGAAAGATGAAACCATTAAAAAGGTAGACCAGAAAATCTACAGAGGAATGATAGGATCATTACTCTACCTTACTACATCTAGACCTGATATCATATTTAGTGTGTGTGTGTATGTGCTCGATTTCAATCTGATCCTAGCGAATCTCATCTAACTGCTGTTAAAAGAATCCTTAGATACCTAAAAGGCACTACCAACCTCACATTGTGTTACAAGAAAACTCCTACATATAAACTGAGTGGATACTGTGACTCTGACTATGCTGGAGATAAACTTGAAAGAAAAAGCACCAGTGGCTATTGTACCTTTTTAGGAGACAATTTAATTTCGTGGTCCAGTAAGAGGCAACACACTATTGCCATGTCAACAGCAGAGGCTGGATACATTTCAGCAGCTGGCTGCAGCTCTCAACTACTCTGGATGAAGCATCAACTTGAAGACTACAAAATATTAGAATCCAACATACCCATCTATTGTGATAACACCTCTGCAATTTGCCTAACCAAAAATCCTATCCTACATTCTAGAGCCAAACACATAGAAATCAAACACCACTTCATCAGAGATTATGTTCAGAAAGGAGTACTCAACATTCAGTTTGTGGACACTGATCATCAATGGGATGATATCTTCACCAAAGCTTTACCAGAAGATAGGTTCGAGTTCATTAAGAAGCATCTCAGCATGACCTCCATATCTGACTAGCTCAAGTAGTCATCTTAGGAGTTTTTAAATTTCCTGCAATTTTCTTTTATTCAGTTTTTACTTTCTGTAATTTGTAAGGAGAAAAACAAAAATAATACAAAAATAGTAGGACCACTTTTTGGCTGATGACAAAAAGGGGGAGAAATAAGTAGAAAAGGAGACATAAAAAGAAAGAAGGAGAGAAAAAGAAAGAGAGAAAACAGAAGGAGTTGAAAAGGAGAGGAAACAGGGAGAGAGAAAAACAAAGAAAGAAAAAGAAAGAGTGAAAACAGAAGGAGTTGAAAAGGAGAGGAATCAGGGAGAGAGAAAAAGAAAGAGTGAAAAGAGAAGGAGTTGAAAAGGAGAGGAGAAGAGAAGAAAAGAAAGAGAGAACCAAGAAGGAGTTGAAAAGGAGAGTATCAGACTTAGGGGGAGAGATTGGTCTCAGGGGGAGTAATTCAAAATTTTCAATTCATAATAGCAAAATAAGTTATGGTTTTGTCATCATCAAAAAGGGGGAGATTGTTGGAACCAAGTTGGTTCTAAGTACTTAGGATTTTGATGCTTACAAATGTACTCAATGCAAACTTATTTTGTACTTTGAATTATTAAGTTAAATACCCCAGAAACTGAAGGAAACAGAAGCAGAGATCAAAGGAAAATGAATTCTGAAATTTCCAGAAAATGTTCCAAGATGTCAAAACATCACCAGAGGATATGTTTGGTGGCCCAGAACAGAAGGAATAAAAAATCATAATGAAACATGGATCATATCATTGGAAAGCCTGCCAGAAGGAGAGTTGTTCCAGACAAACAGGAGTCGAATATCACTTTTATTCCAGAAGTTATTCTGACCAGAAGATGGCATGGCAGTGAAAAATTACACAGTCCAGACTTGTTCCAGACTTGACTAGAAGGTATGTTTATGAGTCCAGAACAAGAGGATCAATTCAGATTTGGCCCAGATCATGAGATAGCATGATTCAGGGCATGGAACTAAGTCCAGACCAAAAGAAATGAGTTCCAGAATCAATCCAGACCTGGTTCAAAATTAAAGGTAAAATGTCCAGACTGAAATATTTTTTGTTCAAGTTAATTTCAGTTTGTTCCAGACCAAAGTCCAGAATCTGTCCAGATCAGAGTAAAAATTTCCAGATCAATGGTTCAGAAATAATTATTTGGTCCAGTGATGGTCCAGATCAGAAAATCAGACCATGGCCCAGTTGTGGCCGAAATCAGAGGGTTAGGAAGTGTGGTCCAGGAATGGCCGAAATCAGAGGATCACAAAATATGAAATAGGCTGGTCCAGAAGTGGACTATCGCATTAAGATCCAATGGTGCAGATTTGATCATGAGAATTAATGAATCTGAGAAAAACGCTCAAAACAGAAGCTGAGCAAAATACTCAAAACAGATCAGTGAGCAAAAGGCTCAAAACAGAATCTGAGCAAAATACTCCAGAATATTTTCAAAACAGATTAATCTAAATATACTGCAGAAGTAAAGCATCAGTGAAGTTCTAAAGTTCAACTATAAATAGAGACTTAATGCTGAAGAATAAAGAATCAAAAAATCACAAAAGAGTCATACACTTCCAAAGCAACAAACACCCAAATTTTCATAGAAGTCAATTGTGAGTTTTAGCTTTCAAGAAGCAAGTACTCGTGTTATTTTCTTTCCACTGTGGCAAATCTAAGTTGTTGAAGTAGAGTCTACAATCTGAGGGAGTCAGTAGAGGTAGCAGGGTACTTGGCAATTAGATAGGGTTGTATCTAAGTTGTTGAAGTAGAGTCTACAAACTAAGGGATTCAGAAAGGGTAGCAAGGTACTTAGCAATTAGATTCATAGTGTTGTGAATTCTTCTACAATCTGGGGTTGTCAGATTGGCTGAAGACAAGGTTGTTTTCCTCAAGAAGTCTAGGATTGTTAGACTATTGAGAAGACTGGCTTGGAGGGTCAGTAGCAAGGTTGTAATTCAACATTGAATTAGTGAAATCCTTCAAGGTGAAGGGACTGGACGTAGCCTCGTTAACGGTGAACCAGTATAAAATCTGTGAGTTTTTATTTTTATTTTTATCCGCTGCTAACTCTGTTTTAATTATACATCAAGTTTTGTTTTGAAAGTATTAAAACAGGAAAAGTATTTAAGTTAAGTCAAACACAATTCAACCCCCCTTCTCGTGTTTGCACCTTCATTATATACCAAGGTACAATCGCTCAACAGATCAGTCCCTAGTGCAGACGCTCAACAGTCCAGCACTCGTGCAATCGCTCAACAGATCAGCACCTGGTTGCACATTTCAGGGTACACACGCTCAACAGTCCAGTACCAGTGCAGTCGCTCAACAGACCAGCACTTATGTACCAAGGTACAATCTCTCAACAGATCAGTACCTAGTGCAGACGCTCAACAGTCCAACACTCGTGCAATCGCTCAACAGATCAGCACGTGGTTGCGCATTTCAGGGTACAGACGCTCAATTGTCCAGTACCAGTGCAGTCGCTCAATAGACCAGCACTTATATACCAAGGTACAATCGCTCAACAGATCAGTACCTAGTGCAGACGCTCAACAGTCCAGCACTGGTGCAATCGCTCAACAGATCAGCACGGGGTTGCGCATTACTCCGTGGCCCATCGCGGGTACCACTTGACTATGTAATGCATGAATATGCAGTGTTTCACTTCTCTAGAAATAGTATGCAAAATAAGAAAATTCATGCTTTTCATCATGTTTAAAATATCTCAGCACAGTCAAAATTATCATCATTACAATCATGGTTAAACAGCCAAATATTCATTAACATTTTGAAATGTTTTCCCAAACTCTTAAAATTCAAATACAGTGTTTAAAACTGGGGATTTCTAGAATTTCACGAATCTGTATTCGAATACAGCTTCTCTACATTCGAATACAAAAGCCAAAAACTGCAGAAACACACTCTGTATTCGAATACAACCCTCTGGTATTCGAGTACAGAGGCAGTCTCAGTGCACAAAACAACATCTTTCTCTGCATTAGTAAAGTCTTAAAAACTTCATCACCACCACTTCAAAATATCACCAAAAGTTCCATTTTAATTCCCCACAACAATCCCAACATTCCCCAAACACTCAGGGTTTTCAAAACACTCTTAAAAACTTGGAAATTCTGAAAACTTGAATCTGTATTCGAATACAGACCTCTTGTATTCGAATACAGAAGCATGAAACTGCAATTTTAACATTCTATATTCGAATACAGCATGCCTGTAGTCGAATACAGAAGACAAAACCAGAATGATCAACATCAGAACATCAGAACATCAGAAGCAGAACCAGAATGATCAACATCAGAAGCAGAACCAGAATGATCAACATCAGATCATCAGAAAACAGAACCAGAATCACAATGATTAACATTAGAACATCAGGAATAGAACCAGAATTAGAATGATTAACACCATAACATCAGGAACAGAACTAGAATTAGAATCATCAACCCCAGAAAATCAGAAACAGAACCAGAATCAGAATGATTAACATCAGAATCATCAGAAGCAAAATAGAATGATTCACACCCGAATCATCAGAATCGAAACAGAATGATTAACACCAGAATCATCAGAAGTAAAACAGAATGGTTAACACCAGAATCATCATAAGCAACACAAAATGATTCACACCAGAATCACCAGAAGCAAAACAGAATGATTCACACCAGAATCATCAGAAGCAAAACAAAATGACTCACACCAAAATCATCAGAGGCAAAATAGAATGACTCACACCAGAATCATCAGAAGCAAAACAGAATAACTCACACCAGAATCATCAGAAGCAAAACAGAATGACTCACACCAGAATCATTAGAGGCAAAACAGAATGACTCACCAAAATTATGAGAGGCAAAACAAAATGACTCACACCAGAATCATCAGAGGCAAAACAGAGTGATTCACACCAAAATCATCACAAGCAAAACAGAATGACTCACACAAGAATCATCAGAAGCAAAACAGAATAATTCACATCAAAGTCATTAGAAGCAGCAATAGAATGATTAACATCAGAATCATCAGAAGCAGAAATAGAATGATTAACATTAGAATCATCAGAAGCAGAAACAGGATGATTATCATCAGAATCATCAGAAGCAGAAATAGGACGATTAACATCAGAATCATCAAAAACAGAAAAAGGACGATTAACATCAGAATCATCAGAAGCAGAAATAGGATGATTAACATCAAAATCATCAGAAGCATAAATAGGATGATTAACATCAGAATCATCAGAAGCAAAACAGAATGATTCACACCAGAATCATCATAAGCAAAATAGAATGATTCACACAAGAATAATCAAAAGCAAAACAGAATGATTCACACAAGAATCATCAGAAGCAAAACAGAATGATTCACACAAGAATCATCAGAAGCAAAACAGAATGACTTACACAAGAATCATCAGAAGCAAAACAGAATGATTCACACAAGAATCATCAGAAGCAAAACAGAATGATTCACACAAAAATCATTAGAAGCAAAACACAATGATTCACACAAGAATCATCAGAAGCAAAACACAATGATTCACACAAGAATCATCAGAAGCAAAACAGAATGATTCACACAAGAATTATCAGAAGCAAAACAGAATGATTCACACCAGAATCATTAGAAGCAAAATAGAATGATTCACACAAGAATCATCAGAAGCAAAATAGAATGATTCACACAAGAATCATCAGAAGCCAAACAGAATGATTCACACAAGAATCATCAGAAGCAAAACAGAATGATTCACACAAGAATCATCAGAAGAAAAACAGAATGATTCACACAAGAATCATCAAAAGCAAAACAGAATGATTCACACAAGAATCATCAGAAGCAAAACAGAATAATTCACACAAGAATCATCAGAAGCAAAACAGAATGATTCACACCAGAATCATCAGAAGAAAAACAGAATGATTCACACAAGAATCATGAGAAGCAAAAATCCTTCCTCTGTATTCGACTATAGGGGCTCGTAGTCGAATACAAGTTTGAAAACTTAAGTAAAACAGAAGCTTGACAGGTTGTATTCGAATACACACATGTTGTATTTGAATACACCTTCGAAAACCAGTGAAATTTTCCTGAGACTTCAACACATTTAAAACTGTTTCTTTTGAAAAATTAGCACAACTCCAAAATAGTTTTATCACTCTTTTAAACCACAAAACTCAGACTTTGACATCCAACCAGATTTTCCCGAAAAAAACACTTTCATCAGTTTTAAAACCCTTTTTATTTTGAAATCATCAGTAACACCAGAATTTCATCAACAGAACAGCATGCAAGCATTTCAGCTTTCTCAAACCATCAGAACATCATGCAAGCATTTCAACTTTTTCAAACATCAGAACAACATGCAAAGCATTCAGCTTTCTCAAACATCAGAACAACATGCAAAGCATTTCAGGTTTCTCAAACATCAGAACAACATACAAGCATTTCAGCTTTCTCAAAACATCATAACAACATACAAGCATTTCAGCTTTCTCAAAACATCAGAACAACATACAAGCATTCAGTCAAACAGCAAGCATCAAATAGCAGCAAAATACCAACAGAATGCATTTTTTTTGCAATATTCAAAACAGTTTTGCGAATATGCTTTTTACTCCTCTTCAAAATATCATGCAATGCATTTTTCAGCTTTCCCCATAAACAAAACAGTGTTGGAATAATCACCCCAAAACAGCATGTTGCAGATTTTTAAAACCTCAACAGAATGCATTTTCTTTCATCTTTCAAAATGTCATGTAAAACAGTTTCTTTTTCAAAACAAAAACTCAAATATAATATCACCTCAAACATACATTTACAGCCCTAAATGCAACTAGAAAGTGGAAGGTGCCCTCAACAGAGTGTTAATTCTGCACTGTTTTTTGCTTCTGTATTCGAATACAGAGAAGCTATATTCGAATACAGATTCGTATTTTCCAGAAATCTCAGTTTTAAACACTGTTGTATGAATTTTAAGAGTTCGGGGAAAGACTTATGATAATTAAGAATGTAATAGTGAGATAATGTAAAGTGATAATGATAGCTTGACTATTTAATCATGGTTGTGTTGAGATGTTTTGAAAATTGATGGAAAGGTTGAAATTTCCTGATAATGCACACTGTTTCAGTGAAGAGAAAACACTGCATATTCATGCATTGCATAGTCAAGTGGTACCCGCGATGGGCCACAGAGTAATGCGTAAACGTGCTGATCTGTTGAGCGATTGCACGAGTGCTGGTCTGTTGAGCGACTGCACGAGTGCTGGTCTGTTGAGCGACTGCACTGGTGCTAATCTTTTGAGCGACTGCATTGGTGCTGATCTGTTGAGCGATTGCACCCTGGTCTTGAGGGCCGTTAAAGTCAAACATATTTAAAATGTGCTGGCCTGTTGACCTACTGCACCTTGGTAATTCCAAGAAATTGTATACATGAGCATATACATATTGCATTGGGGGATTGACCGGTGGGTCACGTTTTGGTTATATGATGATGATTGGAAAGTGATGTGTGTAAGTACGTTGTAAAATCTGAATTTTCTGATGAATGTTTGTGATTGCTGAGATGGTAGTTGTACTTACAATATGTTTTCCATATTAATTTGTTGCTATTTGAAAAAGCTTATATGTCATGAAATTTCAAATGAGCAACCTTAATTTTCATCATTGTCATATGTTATACCATTGGTCTATTTGTTTTATGATATAAATGCTATGTGCTTATTTGTTAATTTCGGCCGGTGACCCTTTACTATTATTGTGGAAAATTGGGCTTTGCCCTCAGATGATACCCGAACCCTTCCCACCGACGGTTACACTAACGACGGATACGTCGTTAGTTTTCCTTGATCTTTACGCACGGCGCATTTGTAGACAATACAGAGGGGCAGACAGCTTGGTGAAGACGAGACTGGCAGAGGATGCGGTGTAAACCGTGCTTTTGGGAATTTTTGTATATCTTTCCACTAAACTTTTCCGCACTCTGATAATATTTTGGTGGGTCCAGGATACTGTTGTTGGATGTATCTCTATTTTGATATAATTTAAAGATTTAATTCCCAAAAATATTTTACTTGAGTAATCGTGATGTAATTATTTAATTACTTTTGGTCGTTTGGTTTACGACAAATTATTCCTAGAAAATGAATTAATTTTATTTTAATTAATTCTGAATATTCTTTTATTTATTAAATAAAATAAAATAAAATACACTCGCGCTGTGTTTTAAACTCGGGGTGTTACAAGAACTACCCAAAACAGAATGTCAACCACAACAAAACAGACATTTTCCAGTATTCTCACACCACCATAATAACATGCAAAGCATTTCCAGCTTTCTCACACAAACATAACAACATTAATACGTTCAACCAAACAGCAAGCATCACATAACACCAAAACACCAACAAATTGCATTTTCGCATTTTTTTAACAACCAGAACAACAGTTTCATAACTATGCATTTTGATCATCTTCAGAATAACAAGCAAGACATTTTTTCAGCTTTCGCACACAAACAAAACAACATTAATGCATTCAACCAAACAGCAACCATCACAGAATCATTACACATCAATAGAATGCATTTTTTTCATTTTTCAAAATGTCATGCAAAACAGTTTTTCTTTGAACAATGATGAAACATTATTAATGCCATGACAGTATGCATTTACAGCTCTAATGCAAACTAGAAAGTGGAAGGTGCCCTTACCCTTGTTGCACCTGTTCACGTTTCTGCGTCAAAAATCGGCGAAACTCCAGCTCACGTTCGCTGCTACGAAAGTGGGTTCTCTAGCTCCGAAATGATGAAGGGAACGACTTTTGTACTGGAAGTTTTCTGGTTTGGTGCTTGGATTTCCAAGTAATATCACTTTTGAGGAACTCCCTTTTTTTTTTTAACGTGAAACAGAATGGGAGAATGAAGAAGGTGAGTACTGTTACATGCAGTAAGGGAGGAGGAATGGGTTTCTGACGGTACTTTAGCAAGATGCATAGCTGAAAAGGAAGCTTATTTTTCCTTAGCTGAAGTACATGAAGGCATTTGTGAGACTCATCATGCAGAAGGTAAGATGCAATAGGTGTTAAAGCGTCAAAGTGTGTTTTGGCCAAAAAGGGTAATGATTGTTTCAAATTTTCCAAAGGGTGGGAAGAATGCCTAAAGCACACTAATGTTTAACATGTGTCTGCTGATGAGTTACATTATATTGTCAAACCTTGGCCATTTCGAGGATGGACTTTAGATTTGATTGGTCAGATCTACCCATCCTTTTCCAAATCACATAAGTATATCCTTGTGGTTGTGAATTACTTTTCAAAATGGTTTGAAGCTATCCCTCTGAAAGAATTAGAACATAAAGGATGTCATAAATTTCAACGAATATCATATTGTATGCCATTTTAGAATCCCTGAAACATTAACCACAAATAGAGGAACATTATTTGTTGGAAAAAAACATGGTACGATATGTTGAATCGAGGAACATTAAATTAGTTTCTTCAACTCCTTATTATTCCCAAGCTAATGGTCAAGTAAAGGCTATTAATAAAATTTTGATCAATTTGGTCAAGTAAACAATAATATTAATAAATAATAATAAAAAATAACATTAATAAATAATATATATAGGTCGGCCTGTCAAGCCTAATAGGCTTTTATATAAGCCTGAGTCTGACTTATTTAAATAAATAGGTTTTAAAAATAGCTTGAACCTAGTCTTCTTATCAAACAGGCCAGACCAGACCAGATTATAAGTAGGTCAAGCCATAGACCCCTGACGGACGGCCTAGCCTATTCTCATCCCTAGCCTCAATGTAAACATTAAAGATAAATAAAAAAGGAGGGTCTTGTTTGAACTTTGATTAAATATCCTTCAAATCTGACAGTTTCTTTTCAACACTAACAATTCGATGTCCAATAGTTTCATCTTGGGTCCTCGATTAGTTAGGTATGAGGCTTAACCTACTTCTTCAAATAAAATGGTAGTCAAATGCTGTTAGGCCAACTCCTATTGAGGTTTGATCAGTCTTTTCTCAACTTCCAACTCCTTAATTTTGCTCTTCAGCTTGGCAATCTTCTTTTTGATTTCGAGTTCTGGAGAATTGAAATCTTTTAAGCATCTCATAACATATTTAATCAAAATTATTATAAATGATAAATCAAAATAATAACAAAATCTATACTAATCCTACAAAAATTATTCCATAAAGCTTCTTCCAGTTTTTGAAAAACCACTAAAGAATGCTTCTGCAAAGAGAATACCCACAACTACTTAATTAGTTATTGCCTATTGAATTTAATCATTAAAATTTATCAACTTTGGAACCAAAGAACAAATTTACAAGGATGAAAATCAGAATAGGGATTAATCAATATGCATGAATAGAAATCATATAATTTTAGTCAATTGATCAGACCAACAATTACTGTAATATAAACAAAATAGGGATACTTAGGACAAGAAATATATCATAGTTTGTATCCTAGTACTACTATGGGGTAGCAGCAGGATTTTTTGTTTATACGACATATATAGCACTATAAGCATTCACTAAGTTTTGCTTTTAAATTGTGTCTTTGGTTAATGAAAGAAAAAGATATACACTAAATACCAGATCAATAATCTATACTTTAATCATTTAGTCAAATACTAGATAGCCCATAGTCATTCAAGAAATGTTTTCTCTCTGACCTAACAAAATTACAAGGACCCCCTTGCTTTAATAAGGTAATTTTATAAGAATAGTAAAGTACTTTTGTGTAGTTTCAAAAATAAGGGAAAAATTCAATCTAAATCTTAATCAATGAAAAACTCAATAATATAGGAAACTATTCCATTTGTATGTGTTTAAATAAGAAAGAAAAAGATAAAATCAGATAGCACCTAAAGGAAAGGTTTTGCAAGGTCTTCTAAATAATGTATAAAGAGACAAGCTTGCATCATGCTCTTGTAATCTCTAAAGATGTTATTTTATGTTCCTTCTCTTGTCTTTGTTGTCCTATTTAAAAAAGCAATGCCTGTGATCTTGTTGGCCATAGAAGTATAAAACGAATAAAGTAGTTACAAAATCACTAGTTTTTTTCTTGCAATGATTCACATAGCCCTTGCATTTGCAACAAAAATTATTAGTGTGACATCTGTAAATATCAATGTATTGAATGTAAACTTTGGCTCAAGTCCTAATCTATTAAAGTTGGTTATTCTATATCAAAAACATTTCAGATCCACATTAAAGGGTCAATACTTCACAAACAGAAAAGTCTTGGTGTTCTCCTTTAAAATTATCCTTAATATGTTGGAACTCAAAAAGTAGTGTGGAGTGCATAACAAATTGTAAAATATAGAGAACACATAACACACAATGCAAATGATTACCTCTATTCAATTTGTGAGCTTATGATCCTCATCACAGCAAAAAATCGTTGAACACAACAGAAATTATGCTACATTATTGTGTATTTCCTATAGATGATGGGTTTTGTTCAAATAAACATGTGTTTTCTCTAAGAAATAATGTTGTAGAAAATACTACTATAAAGGAAATCCCATATAATATACACAAGTAATATTTCCATTAGAATTTCAAAACCAACATGATATGAAAAAGAAAAAGAAAACACATTACCTAATAAGAAAAACTTGTTAAAACCAAGTTGGGTCGAAGAATAATGACCCTTAATTGTTTTGACGATAACAAAAATTATTTTGGAGAAACAATTTATACCACCAATGAATTTATTAAGTGTGTAGTTCCCTTGTCATGAACCTTAAAGACGTTACGTTGCAACCTCTAGTAATTGGAGGAGATAAACAAGGAAAATAAAGACAATGATGCTCTGGAACATCTGCTAAACCTATTATCGACTCTGTTAAATGTGTTCTCAACATGCCTATGACAAATTTGTTAATACAAGTTTGCTCTGATAATTATGCATTTGGTGAATCTAGAAAACAGTTTATCGTCTAGTTAAAGTGTCAAGTCAACACTCTAAAAAAGTCAACGCTCTAATAAAAAGTCAACTTTGATAAGTCAACGTTTGAGCCAAGAACTTTGAAGAAGTCAACATCCCAACATCCTCTACTTGTTAACTTGAACTTTTCATCTGTCTGAAGAAGTGTACGACATCTTCTGGTCTTCCTGCCATTTCTATCAAGATATGATGAATCAATTATGAAAACAGGTTTGGACAAGTTGTTAATGTTGACTCAAGATTTTGAAGATTTGATACGAGTCATTATGTTACATGTTGATTTCATGCAATCACAACAACGGTCAGAAACTCTAATGGCTTGGAAGTTTCTTTATAAAAGCACTGGTGATCCTCACTACAGAAACGAACGAAAAAAGAGCTTATTGTCATTATACATAGCAATTCATGAAAATTCTCATATCGGTTCATGAGTACTATGAAATCCAAAAATATTCTAAGAGCAAGCCTTGTAAACATTTTCTTGTAAGAGTTTCTTAGAAAAAATTGTTTAACCAATAGCTTCATTGTATGGGTTGTTATCCTCAATAGCTTCATTGTACTAAGCTAGATGGTTGAGAAGACTTGAACACAATTTGATTGACTAGTAGGCTTTCATAGGACGTGTGATATTGTTGATGATTAATGAATTAAATCCTTCAGAGTAAAGGGACTAGATATAGCTACCGTATTGGTGTGAACTAGGATTAATTGGCTTGTGTTCTTCTTCTTAACTCTTTATTTGTTCTTGCTGTTAACATCACTAGTTTATAATATGTTTTAATAATTTTGTTTTTAAAAACAAAACACAATTCAACCCCCCATTTTCTTGTGTTTTTCTCTCTACAATTGACTTCAGAGCTCGGTCTCAAGGCTAAGCACTTAACCGTGTTTTAGTAGTGGTCTTATTTTTTATTAAGATTGAATCTTGTGATGAAGCTATAGATGGAAATGTTAACAGGCATCTTTTGTTTGATGAAGAGAGATTTGAATAGTGAAAGGATACATAGAGAACTTTCAACATCTCACACGATCCTGAACTTTGGGACATAGTTTAAGGTGGCTATGAAGTTCCTAAAGATGTTGTTGGTGTTGAAATATCTAGAAAGGATCTCAACACTGACCAAAAGAAACTATACAAAATGCATCACAAAGTCATCCATAACTTTTATGATAAATGTTATATCGCTTTCAAAGTGTTCGAAAAATGCAGCAATAAGGAAACAGCATAAAACATCATTGATGGCCTTTTCCTCAACTAAGAAGGAACTAAACAATTGCATGAAGTTAAGGCAAATCTACTTGTTAGGATGTACGAACTTTTCCATATGGAAAAGGATGAAGACATTGAGAAAATGTTCTCTTAATTCCAAACCCTACTCTCTGGATTAAAGGTTCTCCAAAAGAATTACACTACAGCTAATCACGTTAAGAAGATTTTCAAAAGTTTACCTAGCAAGTGGAGACACTACAAGAAAAAACTGATTTGCAGTTGTTATAAAGAGGACTTGCAACAATTATAATCGCCTTAAAGAGACACTTGGGAGAGTAATCCAACTATCGCAGATTCGTGCGTCGTGAGATCAATTTGTGACGGTTCAGAAAACCGTCGTTCCAACTGTTGACAATATTTACGACGGCTTCTAACTTCCTCTATATACATTTTGCGATAGTTAAAATCGTCGTTAAACACCCTCGATTTTATTTGTTCCTATAGAGTGCGTTAGTTATCAAAGGCCGCTATATACGTTTTGAGACAGTTTGAACCGTTGCAAGCTTATAGATTTAAAATAAAAATTTTGATCCAATTTTTTCCTATTTTTTATTAATTAAATTAAAATAAAAATATTCATAAATATCATCCATATTATTAAAATACACAAATATATAACTGTAGTGACCGAATCCAATTTATATAATCTTTTCAAAAGTAATAACACCAATTCATACACCAAACTTAACTAAAATAATAAATAAAGTAGTTAAATATTCAAAATTCAAAACATTAGTGGAGTGGCTAAATATAGAAAACAACCCCATCAAACTTAGAAGTTTATCAAAATAACTAAATAGTCCCTAATGATGTTGCTCCATGATCATCAAGTTGGAAACTAGACTCAAAGGAACATCTACCATCTATTGGTGATTCTATGTTTGTTGCTTGGAAATAAAAAGTATATATTAACCTAAATTAATCTTGATAAAAATTTTCAAATATCAATTAACTAAAATCATTACACAATTGTTATTAATAACAATGGAGAAACAGTTCCCACGAGATATTTTAAACAGGTTCGTTAAGAAAACAATTTTACATGTGTTTCTCTAGAATTTTTCATTTGCAATAAAAAAGCAAGATGACCTTTAAGATATCAAATTCTGAATCCCTTTTCTTAAGTCTATCGATTTCAACTTGCATTTTCTCCATCTTCTCATTAGCTTCCGAGGAAGACATTGATCTTGTAGAGTGAGAAGTAGATGTAGTGATTTGAGATGGTGTTATGCCAAGTCCCATACAACAAACATATCCATGATGTTCTTTTTTAAACACATTTACATACTTCATTTAGAGAATGAGTCTTCCAAGTTTCAGTTTGCAATTTTTCCTGGACAGGTAAATGAAGCAAACTAAATTCCTCTTTGTAATGTATGGGTCTAAAATACTCCAACCATTTCAACAAAAAAACAACATCATATAGTACATTCAAGTATGTGTTGCAAAAGAACAATCTATTTGATATCATGTAAGACAATAATAGATTTATTCCCTATTATGTTTCTTTATGGAAACAACAAAATTTATTGATAACACTTGATAGAAATAGAAGGTTTGATCAATCAAGAGAAAAGTCATAATGCACATATCTTATAATAGATGAACTATATTGGTACAAACACCAAACTAACTACATCCAACAATAATGCACCATACTAAGCCACTATAACATTGGAGCAAGCACACCAATAGTTTCTCCTATGGACTCCCCATGATGTACCCAAAGGATGTATCCCTTTGGAAATGGTTTGCACTTTAAGTAACCATACATTACACTTTTACTATGCGATTTTTTGAAACCACCACGTTTACAATGACTATTAATTCACCATTTTCTAATTCATCTCGAAAGCCAAAGATAGTAAATCCTTTTATCCCATGTTCATATTCAGTTGATGTTTGTGGCTTCATAATCCATGACTTATCCATTGCTTTAAAGAAGATAAACATATGCTATTATGAACCATAGACACACAAAAAAGATAATTCAACTTAGTATAGAAAAAAGATTAACCTTAAACATAACAGATTCACTATGCATAAAGGAACAAAATGTGCAAAAGAGTCATAAAGAAGATTCACAACAATTGCAAAGATACTTTAGAGCAAGCATGTTTTATTATTTAATAATTGATAATAACAACACAAATAACAACAAAAACATTTGGCATGAATGTATAGAATTACAAACCAAGATACCCACAGTTTAGTCTACAGATAGAGAGATTTAAATAGGCATAATTATTTTTTCAAAGTTTCATAGTTGAAAAGTCGCAAAGACAAAATCAGCAACGGAAAAACACAATTTAGCCACAAAGACTCCTTAAAAAAATTCTTGATTGTCTTCTCAATATTAATGTCATGAATGAAAGGTATTAAATACATGTTCAAAGCATGTGAAATGTAGAGAGAACCCTACAACAACAAAGAAAAAAAAAATCTAGTGAAGACAAAATCAGAACTTTGATGTTAGCTTTCATTAAATCATTTTAGAAACACCAAATCAAGTTTTGTATATTAGGAAAAGGATGCAAATAAAGGAATCAACAACGGCGAATTTGAGAGATTCAAAAAATGAATCAACAAGTTGTACATTCATATTTTGCATCAATATGAAATGAAAATAAATTAGTCACATGATTATAAGCAATGAAAGTAAAGCAATCTACTATAAGTTGTTCTATTACTCCAACGAAAATTGTTTCCATATTGTCCACTATATCTACATATCTTCTAATTTCAGGTTACTTATTTCAGTAATAATTGTTTCTAAATCAGTAATAATTAGTTGGTAGTCCCTGAGAAACATATAACTTATTTTCCATCACACCACAAGTGTCACTAAACTGAGTTTGATAAAATCACATTGATTTTGAGAAAAGTTACACATTAGAGCTATAACGATTTTCAAAAACTAGTCGTCAACCAAACATTTAGGCAAAAACTTATAGCTCTATTATAATGGAACCAAAAGGAAAGGATTGAAAACAAAAAACACAAATTTAATCTAAAAAAACTGTCACTATTAGGCCTTATTTACCTACCATGATAGACAACATCGAAAATGAAAGAAAGGAGATTGTGAGTTGCATCTCTACAAATATAAGTAATGAAAACAGTCACACAAACTCTAGTGTTTCAGGTTTTTTGTACAATTATTATACATATACAACCTTCTTAAGTGTTTTATTTATCAAAGGAACAAAAAGCTTTTCATTCTTTTTTTACCAATAAAAAACACTTTTATTTTGTTGTGGTAAGTGCTTTGTCCAAATGCCCTTAGAGAAGAACAAGTTTGAATAAACAAAAGGCTTAATTGCAGTTTTGACCTCTCTATTTTTACAAATTCATAAAATTGGTCCATCTCTTATATTTTTTAACTAAAAAATGATGATTTTACGTATTTTAAATAAGGTGAGATACAATTCTATGATAAAGAACCATCTAGATGCATTAATTATTCATATGTCATCATTTAAATTACAAATATGAAAATTTTCTAAAGTTTAAAGTTAAGTTTTTATGGTTTTTTATTCCAATTTTATGGGTGCATTTATAGGCAGTGCTACTCGTCGAGCCTGGTACCTAGGGGATAAGTACGGCCTCATCACATTCCCACTACCAATTGATCTTGGGGTCGGGGTGTTACATTAATCGTTCTGCATCAGTGTATCATATGACACATGTGTTAATCATTGAGAGGGACCAAAATATTCGACTTTTAAAATAGGGAGACCAATTTTGTGAATCAATAAAATAGATGGACAAAAACTGCAATTAAGACTACACAAAAAAAATGCAGAAAAAGGAAACAAGAAATACGCAGAGAATCTACCAAACTTGATATTTGGACAGTAAAATCCAAAGAGAAGCAAAATAGTTTGATTGATTAGTGTAGCAACCCGATTTTTAACAGCGCGGGTGTAATTTTTTATTAAAAAAAAACACTTAATAGAATAACACGTCGTGTCACAAAATGACAAGAGTAATAATTAATTTCATCATCAATACAAATAAGCTAAAATAGTTTTCGGGATTAATATTCAAAATATAAAAATAGAAAATACACCGGGGCTATGAGACCTATCAGATATCGCTCATACCCCTTGGGTATTCTTGACAGACACCTGCACAGAAGTACTGCTCCAAGAATGTTATCCCCCAATGGAACATAGACCCGCAAACAAAAGTCACTGTCAAATACGTCATAGGTACAATAATCCCAAAACATAGTAAGTACAACCACCAAAAACACTAGGGCCCTATACAACAAAACTAATCTGATCATCCACTAACAACTACAGTAACACGCCACACTCTGCAAAAGTGTCGTCTGACGCAGTATCTCTCCTTGAAGTGACATCCTCCTCCTCATCAGCCATAGAAGGATCAGTCTCCTCAGAAGTCAGATCCACCCACGATATATGTCGCTTCGGCGTTGTTGGAATCTCAAAACAATCCTCTAACGGCCAAGATGTACCTGGATTGTCAACCCCCGCTAACATCGGCCCCTTGCCCTTCTTACCCGTTCCTGGTTCAGGCACCGCATCCCCTGCTACTACAGTACGAGTCACCACACCTACGGTGCCCTCTGTCTCACCTCCAACTACAGGAAAGTCGATCCTCCCGTGAGTGTATCCCACATACGACACTGCCCCGGCACTCCTACTGGTTCTCACCACCTTCCCCGTATAAGTAGCCCTGATTGAGATCGGGTATCATCTGAGGACAAAGCCCAATTTTCCCCAATAATGTAAAGGGTCGCCAACCGAAAATAATAGTTAACAATTATGTCAAAAGACAACAATACATAAATAGCAGCTCCAGCAAGATAACAATAGTGACAAAATAAGTATACCTACTTTTTGAAAATGTATAACATCTAACTTTTCGATGAAACAAAAGATTTAGAATACAAATCATGTTGAGATCCCCAAAGTAAAATCCACAATCACAACAACTTATTAGGAACTTAGAATTTAAGGTACTTGCACATGTCATTTTCACATATCGGATCATAACAATCATGACTCGCACGCCAAACACGCTAATGCAATGCGTATATGCCAGTGCACATGATCCCAGAATTCTCAAAACCAAACCCTCCTCGAAGGGCGTAATCATAATTGTACCGCCTATCACAAGCCTTAGTACTAATTAGCATGGTGCAGTCTCTCACGGACTAGCACGATTTACTTATTGTGTAGCCTATCACAAGCCTTACAGATAAGTTAAATCCTCGTACAGATAAGATGGACCACCAATCACATGGAACCACCCTGTAGCCCATCACGAACACTACTTAACTTCGTGGCCCATCACGGTCACCACTTAACGACAAAACCCTCCTCGAGGGGCGTAAGTCATAATTGTACCGCCTATCACAGGCCTTAGTAGTAATTACCATGGTGCAGTCTCTCACAGGCTAGCACGATTTACTAAGAGTGTAGCCTATCATAGGCCTTACACATAAGTTAAATCATCGTACGGATAAGATGGACCACTAATCACATGGAACCACCTCGTAGCCCATCACGATCACTACTTAACTTAACGGCCCATCACGGTCACCGCTGACACTGTGGCTCATCGCAGTCACCACAAACTATGAAATGCATGAGTGTACTCTGACTCTCTACACTGAAATCAGTACGTAAATGCAACTATGAAATCCGGGTACTTCATAACCATGAAAGAAACAATATTAAGAGAACCTCATATAACTTATCATATGCATCAAAAATGTTTTCCAAGTAATTAAGAGCCTAAACAAATATTTAAAAATAGAATTGTCACAAAAATCAAGGTTGTATTCGAATAAAGATTCTCGTAGCCGAATACAGACGCGAAGTCAGTTACAAAATCTGGGGATTGGAATTTGAATACGAGGAGTCGTAGCCGAATACATATCTGAAGTCAGTAGCAAAATCTTCAATTTTGTATTCGAATACAGAGAGTCGTAGCCGAATACAGATTACAAGTCAGTAGCAAAATTTTCAACGCTGTATTCGAATACGAAGAGTCTTAGCCGAAAACAGATGACAAGTCAGTAGCAAAATCAAAACTTTTGTATTTGAATACATCCTCGTGTATTCGAATACCACACAAGTCAGTGGCAAAAATCACGTAGTTGTATTCGAATACGGAGGTATCATATTCGAATACAAGGTTAAAAGTTTAAATAAGAACTGAATGTTTGTAGAAGTGTATTCGAATACGCTAGGGTCGTATTCAATTACATCTTCGAAAAAATAGTGCAATTTTTCAAGTAAATTTCAACTTCAGTTCAAACTATTTTATTTGAGAATAGCTCATTACAACAACAATCAATCTCTACACAATAACATCTTTAACAAAGACAACACAACAATAACGTTTTCAACAAAGATAACACAACAATGACATCTTTATCATCAACAACACAACAATGACATCTTTATCAATAACAACACATTACTCATCCATCAATCACACATATAGAGTTCCGATATGCAAACTAAAAAGTTGGAAGGAGCCCCTTACCTTCGTTAACATTTTCTTAACTGTTTTCCGCTACCGCGATCAAATACGGCAAAACTCTTGCTCGCGTCAACGCCACAAAAGTTAGCTCACAAGCACCGTCGTGTGGAGAGGAGTAACTTAGTGTTTACGGTTTTGTGTTTACAGTTTTTCTCCTACCAACACTTAGTGAAACAGAGGAAGAAATGAGGCGGTCCGCGGCAGGTGAGGAAATGTTTTTCCTTTTTTTGTTTTCTTCCTTCCCTCTCACATACATGTATATATATATACATGCCACTTCCCACCTACTATGTATATATATATACATTATAATCAAAAGCAACCCACAAATATCTAAATACCCTTACACACATCACTTCACTCACATTTCCAACTATTTCGATAAAATATTTACTCTCGTCGCAACTCTACTGATAGATAAATTCTTGATAAATTGTCCAGAATTAAATTACTCGTAATAATTAAATTATTTTAGTCGGACTCAATATATATATATATATATATGTATATATATATATACATCTACTAAACATATTACAAACATATTACAAACATCTCAAAAAAAATATCTTTGGTACTTAATTCACAAAATAATTTAAAATTTGCTATAAGCCCAAGTAATCTTAACACAAAATACCTTGAAATTGCATAAATTAGAATTTAAAATTACGGGTCTTACATTACTACCCCCTAAAATTAGTTTCGTCCTCAAAACTATGCATCGATAAACAAATCAGGGTGTTGTTCCCTCATCTTACTCTCTTGTTCCCAAGTTGCATCTCCAGTAGTTGGATTCCAAATCACTTTGACTAGCGAAACTTCTTTGTTTCTTAACTGTTTAATCTTCCTGTCCTCAATTCTTACAGGTAGTACTTCGAATGACAGGTTATTCTTTAGTTGAATTGTGTCCGGTTCGATCACATGTGACGAATCCAAAATGTATTTCCTTAATTGCAACACGTGGAATACATCATGGATATTGGACCGTATTGGAGGTAAGGCAATCCGATAAGCTAATGGTCCAATTCGTGCAGTAATTTGGTATGGTCCAATAAATTTCGGAGTTAATTTTCTTGATTAATGGCTCTGCCAACTCCAGTAGTAGGTGTGACCCTTAGAAATACATGATCACCCTGCTCGCATTCCAAAGGTCTGCGACGCTTGTCCGCATAACTCCTCTGACGGTCCTGCCAGATCTTCATTTTCTCTTTTATCCTTTTGACCTTTTCTGTAGTCTGTTGCACCATCTATGGTCCTACAATCATACTCTCCCCGTCCTTATTCCAGCATAAAGGCATCTGGCACTTGCGTCCATATAAATCCTCATAAGGTGCCATTCCAATACTTGCGTGGAAACTATTGTTGTAGGTAAACTCAATCAACAGTAATACATCATCCCAGCTCCCTTTATCATCTAATACACATGCTCTCAATAAATCTTCCCAGGACTGATTCGTTCTCACAGTATATCCGTCTGTCTGCGGATGGTATGCTGAACTCAATTTAAGTTTCGTTACCAAAGCTTCAAGCAACGCTCCCCAAAAGTGAGATGTGAATTTCGGGTCGCGGTCTGATACGATACTCAACGGTACTCCGTGTAATCTCGCAATCTCAGCAATGTAGATTTCTGTTAGCATATCTACCTTATAGATGGTCTTTACTGGTAAGAACTGTGCGGATTTAGTTAGTCGATCAACTATCACCCAAATAGAATCATTCTTTCTCTTTGTCTTCGGTAATCCAGTTATAAAGTCCATGGAAATGTCCCACTTCCATTCAGGTATATCCAAAGTTTGTAACATTCCAGCAGGTCGCTGATGTTCCACATTCGCTTTTTGGCAAGTTAAACAAGTTGATACATACTCCACTACATGCCTCTCCATTCTTGGCCACCAAAAATTTTGCCTCAAGTCCTGATACATCTTTGTCGCTCCGAGATGGATACTCGATTTCCTTTTATGAGCCTCTTAAATATTGTTCTCCTCATATCCGCAACTGCCGGTACACAAATCCTCCCATTACATCTCAAAATGTTATCTAGTCCAATCTTGAACTTAGTCGTCTTTGCTTGCACTATTAGGTTCCTCTTCTCTTGGATTAATCCGTCATCTTGAAAATTCGTAATGTCCTCAAGTAGACCACTCGAAATTTTTATCATTCCACATTTTAAAATTCTCGTGCAAACTATACGTCCAAGTGTAGATCTCTAAATGCTTCCCACAATTCTTGTTGTCTAGCCATTATTGTTGAAGATACGGACACACTTCTTCTACTCAATGCATCAGCCACCACATTGTCTTTCCAAGGGTGGTACTGCAAAGTGAAATCAAAATCCTTGAGAGTCTCCATCCATCTCTTCTAGCACATGTTCAATTCTTTCTAATCAAACAAATATTTCAAACTCTTACGGTCACTGAACACTGTGAATGTGCATCCCTATAAGGAATGCCTCCAGATCTTAAATGCAAAACTACAGCAACAGGCTCTAAATAATGAGTAGGATAGTTTCGTTCATGAGTTTTCAATTTTCTTGAGGCGTAGGCTACAGCCTTCTTGTGTTGCATTAGAACACATCCCAAACCTTGGTGTGATGCATCATAGAAAACTTTGTATGGTTCTTCTGGTTGTTCAATACTGGTTAGGTTGTCAGCTTTTCCTTAAGTAACTGAAAATTTTCCTCACACTTCTCTTTCCATGCAAACGGCTGATTCTTTCTAGTGAGTTGTGTCAATGGAGCTACAATCTTAGCAAATCCTTCAATAAACCTCCTGTAGTATCTTGCCAATCTGACAAAACTTCGTATGTCTATGATAGTCTAAGGCTGTTTCTAAGCGAGGACTGTCTCAATCTTTGTCGGATCCATAGCGATTCCTTCTTTGGTTATCACATGTCCTAAGAAGTTCACTTTTTCTATCCAAAACTCGCACTTCGACAGATTGGCATATAATTGATTCTCGCGCAAGACTTCAAGAACTTGACGTAAATGCTCACTGTGTTCTTCCTCATTCATTGAATAAATCAATATGTCATCGATGAACACCACAACGAATTTATCCAGATATGGGCTAAAGATTTTGTTCATGTAATCCATAAAAATTGCTGGTGCATTTGTAACTCCAAATGGCATAACAAGATATTCATAATGTTCGTAACGGTTTCTAAAAGCAGTCTTTTGAATATCTCTTTCTCTTACATGAATCTGATGGTATTCAAATCAATCTTTGAAAACACCGCGGTTCCTCTTAATTGATCATCAAATCGTCGATATGTGGTAAAGGATAAGGATTCTTAATAGTTGCCTTGTTAAGTTGCATATAATCCACACATAAGTGCGAGTTTTTGTCCTTCTTCTTAACCAACAACACCAGAGCTCCCCATGGTGACACATTTGGTCTGATAAATCGTTTCTCTAACAAATCTTTGATTTGGCCGTTGAGCCCGTTTAATTCCTATGGCGACATCCGATATGGCGCAATTGAAATAGGTCTTGTTCCTAGGTGTGATCCGATACGACATCCAATACTTGTTCCTTAATTTTAAATATTAATTTTTGGAATTATTGTCAAGGGTATTTTGGGAATTTTTGTAAATATTTAATATATGTATGATTTAAGTGAATATATATATAACTATTTATTTGGAAGATGAATTAAAATTATTGGGTGAAGAATTAAATTAATTTAATTTCAGCAAACTCAGGGAACAGCTTCGCCGTTTTTAGACGCATAAAAGGGAACGCAGCAGGAACAAGACAAATAGCAGAGCACGCTACAAGGGTAAGGGCACCTTCCATCTTTTAGCTGCATTAGGGCCACAAATGTGTGTTATTTCAGTTCTGTTTTTAAAAGAAAAACTGTTTTCGAAAAATGACATTTTGAAAGAAAATGCATTTTGTTGATATGTGATTATCCTGATGGTTGTTACTGGCTGTTTTCTAATAAAACATGTTGTTTTACTTATGGGTGAAAGCTGGAAAATGTTTGCATGTTATTTTAATGATGATTAAAATGCATGTCGTAAAACTGTTTTGAAAATAGTCTTAAAATGCAAAAATGCATTATGTTGAGGTTTGTTGTTCTGTGATGCTTGCATGTATTTATGTGGTATCATGAAAGCTGAAATGCTTTACATGTCATTCTGTTGTTGAGAAAACTAAGTGCTTGCATGTCATCCTGATGTTTGATGAAGCTGAGTATATGCATGTCATTCTGGTGTTTTGAGAAAACTAAATACATGCATGTTTGTTCTGATGAGTAAGGAAACTGCAATGTTTAAATGATGTTCTGATGGTTTGAAAATCGGAATGGTTTGGTGATGGTAACTCTGATTCTATTTTGTGTTGAGTGATTCTAGTGATGAAAATGACTCTGATTCTGGTTGTGTTGTGTGGTTCTGGTAATGTTGATGATTCTAGTTCTGGTTGTTTTGTGTGATTTTGGTGGTGTTGATGGTTTTTAAAGGAAAAGGGATTTTAAATGAGGGAAGTGTTTTGGAAAAGTGCAGAATCCGTTTGATGTTAGATTATTATTTTTAAAGAAATAGTTTGAAAAAGTGTTGATGTTTCAGGAAGTATTTCACTGGTTTTTCGAAGGTGTATTCGAATACAACAAGTGTGTATTCGAATACAACCTGTCAAGTTCTGTTTTAACTAAAGTTCTCAAACTTGTATTCAACTACAAGCCCCTGTAGTCGAATACAGAGGTAGGATTTTGCTTCTGACTAAGCAACTGTATTCGACTACGACCTTGTCATATTTGAATACAGAAGTGAAATTTTTAACACTGTCTTCGCATCTGTAGTCAACTACAGGCATGCTGTATTCGACTACAGATTCGAGTTTTTCCAGAAACTCAATTTTTAGCTTCTGTATTCGAATACAAGGAAGCTGTATTCGAATACAGATTCGTGTTTTCCAGAAAAAACAGGTTTTAATCACTGTCATGTGAGTTTTGAAGTGTTGAGAAACTCTGAGAAGGTTTAAATGAGTTGAAAAGATGTCTGTGAAATGGTTTTAAAGAGGAGAGAAAGATGTTTGAAAACCTTTAAGTGACATGGGAGAAAAGGCTGAATTTTTCAAAGGTTGAACTCCTGTATTCGACTACAGCCATGCTGTATTCGAATAGAGAATGTTAAATTTCAGTTCCTGCTTCTGTATTCGAATACGGGGGTCTGTATTCGAATACAGATTCGAGTTTTCAGAAAATTTCAAGTTTTAAGAATGTTTTGAAAACCCTGAGTATTTGGGGGATATTGGGAATGTTGTAGTGGATTTAAATGGAACTTTTGGATGACATTTTGAAGTGGTGGTGATGGAGTTTTTAGATTTTAATGATATAGTGAAAGATGTGGTTTTGCACACAGAGACTGCCTCTGTATTCGAATACCAGAGGGCTGTATTCGAATACAGAGAGTGAATCTGCACTGTTTTTGGCTTATGTATTCGAATACAGAGGAGCAGTATTCAATACAGATTCGAAAAATTCCAGAAAATCCAAGTTTTGAGCGCTGTGTCTGAATTTTGAGAGGTTGAGAAAACTTTTCAAAGTGTTAATGATTAATGGACTGTTTAATCATGATTATGATGTTGTTATTTATGACTGTGCTGAAATATTTAAACATGATGAACAGCATGAATTGTCTGATTTTGCATTCTGTTTCTAGAGAAGTGAAACACTGCATATTCATGCATTGCATAGTCAAGTGGTACCCGCGATGGGCCACAGAGTAATGCGCAACCACGTGCTGATCTGTTGAGCGATTGCACGAGTGCTGCACTGTTGAGCGTCTGCAACAAGTACTGATCTGTTGAGCGATTGTACTTTGGTATACAAGTGCTGGACTGTTGAGCGTCTGCAATAAGTACTGATCTGTTGAGCGATTGTACTTTGGTATACAAGTGCTGGACTGTTGAGCGTCTGCACTGGTACTGGACTGTTGAACGTCTGTACCCTGAAATGTGCAACCCCGTGCTGATCTGTTGAGCGATTGCACGAGTGCTAGACTGTTGAGCGTCTGCACTGGTACTGGACTGTTGAGCGTCTGTACCCTGAAATGCGCAACCCCGTGCTGATCTGTTGAGCGATTGCACAAGTGCTGGACTGTTGAGCGTCTGCACTAGGTACTGATCTGTTGAGCGATTGTACCTTGGGTGATGTCAAACGTGCTGGTCTGTTGAGCGATTGCACGATGTGCTGGACTGTTGAGCGTCTGCACTGGTGCTGATCTGTTGAGCGATTGCACCTTGGTCATGAGGGCCGTTAAATTGTGTTGGTCTGTGAGCGACTGCACCTTGGTGATTCCAAGAAAATTGTGCATGAGCATATATGCATTAAATTGAGGGATTTGACCGGCGTGTCACGATTGTTATATGATGAATGTTGGAAATTAATGTGTGTGAGTGCTGTTCAGAATCTGAAATTCTGAATTAATGATTGTGTTTTGTTGACGTGTGTTTGTACTTACCGCATACTTCATAATCATTGACTGCTGTTTTGAAAAGGCATGAAAGTCATAAATTTTCAAATGAGCATGATTATTTCCTCATCATCATATGTTATACCATGATTATACATGTTGTTGTGCAATATATGCTATATGATTATCTGTTATTTTCGGTCGGTGACCCCTTGCTATATATTGTGGACTTTGGGCTTTGCCCTCAGATGCCTCCCAAACCCACACCGCCCGTGGGTACCCGAACGACGGAAACGTCGTTGAATTTCCTTGATTGCTACTTGCGCACTGCTTGGGCTTTTGACCCCCTCTCAAGCAGAGCGACTTATACGGGGTGGCTGGAGCGGACAAGTAGGACTGATGGCGTGGAAGACTTCGTAGAGTGCACTCACGCGAGCATAGATTTTCCTGTGCCTTCTCGCCTGGTGTTAGAGGCGCACGGAGTTTTTGACGATGCTGAGGAGCCTACTGAAAGGGTTGAGGCGGAGGCCACTGTAGGAGTGGTCACTCCCAACCCTGTGATTGGAAGAGAGATACATGAGTCTGATGCGGTAGAGAAGCGTGATGAGCTGAGACCAGTAGTGACTGAGATTCCGGGTCCATCTAGGATTTCCGAGGATTGCTACGAGATTCCGGCACCGCCAAAGCAGCCACGAGTGTTATTGACTTGACTTCGGAGGAGACCGACCCTTCTCTATATGACGAGGAAGAGGAGGAGGTTACGTCGAAGCGAGCTGCAGAGTCAGAGGAGACTTGCGTGGGATGCGGAGGGAATCCGTGCTACTGCAGCTTCAGCGCATGATCAGTTAGACTTATTGTATTAGGTTTTGGGTTGAAATTGTAATTTGTCTTATTTTGGAAATTTTCGTACTATTTTCCGCTGAACCATGTACTCTGATATTTACTGTTGATGTATTATGACAATGATATTTTGGGATGTATTAATGTTTAAAAACTAATCTCCAAGATAAGTACTTAGTGATAATCCTGATGAAGTATTTGGTTTACGTTCATCGATTAATCTATAACGTACTATTTTACGAAAAACTTTATTTTAATTCTTTTGAAATAAATTTGGGAAAACTTATTTTAATTATTAATTTAAAAAAAAAATGCACCCGCGCTGTGTTTTAAACTCGGGGTGTTACAAACTCCACCTCTCTTACTAGGGGTAATCCTGGAATTCCTGCTGGAAATACATCTAGGTACTCCGTGACAAGCACCACGTCTTCTATGGTCACATCTATCTTTGCCTCCATATTAGCCAACGATAGAAACTCTTCAGTTCCTTCTCTCAGCGACACTCTGAGTTTGTTAGCGGCTTAATACCGCACGACTCCAGGCTCGGGGAAAATAACTAATTTGCGAGCACAATCCAAGACTACATAATGATACGACATCCAATCCATGCCGAGAATGATCTCGAGTGACTGTAGGGGTAAACAAATCAAATTAATCAAGAAATCCCTATTCTGAATAGTTATATGACAGTGTAAACATGCAGTATTTACGATGAAAGTCTTAGTAGGTGTGGAAACAACCAAATCAAAAGGCAGGGAAGACATAGATAGCTTCAAATGATTCACATAGTCGATAGCAATGATGGAATGGGTTGCCCCCGAATCAAAAAGTGCAGTTAGTGTGTTACCTGCAATCTCGCAGTCTCATTGGATCAAATTGTGTGATTGATTTCCAGCTTCAGCACCCATGCAATAAACGTGTCCCCTAGAAGTAGTGTAGCCGAATACGGAGAGTCGTAGCCGAATACAGATGACAAGTCAGTAGCAAAATTTTTAATTTTGTATTCGAATATGAAGAGTCGTAGCCGAATACAGATGACAAGTCAACAGCAAAATCAGAACTTTTGTATTCAAATACATCCTCGTGTATTCAAATACCACACAAGTTAGTGGCAAAAATCACGTAATTGTATTCGAATACGAGGTTAAAAATTTAATTAAGAATTGAACGATTGCAGAAGTGTATTAGAATACGCTATGATCATATTCGAATACATCTTCAAAAAACAGTGCAATTTTTCAAGTAAATTTCAACTTCAATTCAAACTCTTTTATTTGAGAATAACTCATTACAACAACAATCAATCTCTACACAACAACAACAATAAAATCTTTACCAAAGACAATATAACAATAACGTTTTCAACAAAGATAACACAACAATAATATATTTATCATAAAAAACACAACAATGACATCTTTATCATCAACAACACAACAATGACATCTTTATCAATAATAACACATTACTCATCCATCAATCACACATATAGAGTTCCTAAATGCAAACTAAAAAGTTGAAAGGAGCCCCTTACCTTCGTTAACATTTTCTTAATTGTTTTCCGCTACCGCGATCAAATACGGTGAAACTCTTGCTTGCGTCGACACCACAAAAGTTAGCTCACAAGCACTGTAGTGTGGGAAGGAGTAACTTTTCCTCTTGCCATTTCTCGAATGGAAGCTTAGATCTCGAAGTAATGGAGGTTTTGTGTTTACGGTTTTTCTCCTACCAACACTTAGTGAAACAAAGGAAGAAAAGAGGCGGTTTGCGACAGGTGAGGGAAATGTTTTTCCTTTTTCCGTTTTCTTCCTTCCCTCTCACATACATGTATATATATATATATATATACATAATACTTCCCCCTTACTATGTATATATATATATACATTATAATCAAAATCAACCCACAAATATCTAAATACCCTAACACACATCACTTCACTCACATCTCCAACTATTTTGATAAAATATCTACCTCGTCGCAACTCTACTTACAGATAAATTCTTGATAAATTGTCTGGTATTAAATTAATCGTAATAATTAAGGGAAAATAAGAAGATAGGGTAAAGCCAAAAAAAACATAGGGAAACCTAAAGATAGAGTTTAGGGGATATAGTGGCAATGGAGAGAAGAGCAAACGACTGGAGAAAAAAACGAACATTGTGTGATCCATGATTGGCAATTTAAGAGATTTGTGGGGGAGAGATTTAAGGGAGCGTTGAGAGATTTAGGGGAATTGGGGTTTGGGAATATTTGAGGGTTTTGCAACACGTTAGACTTGTGAAAATAAGAACGTGGGAATTGTGAAAATGAATACGCGCTTGTTGTGATTTCCTTAAAGAGAGCCCGATGCTTGACAAGAATAGTTGCATGAACTATCGCAAGGAAGGAGTGAGGGTGGTTCTACTGTAACCGTCGCAACTAATGTCACGCAATGTTTTAAATTTCTTGTAGTGAGATAAAAAGTAACAGCAATTCTCCAAGCTAAAGACCATAAAAAATTGCATTTTGAAGCGTTGATGAGTTCACTCATATCCCATGAGATTGAACTAGTTGAAGATGAACCAAAGGAAGTCAAAATCTTTGGCTCTCAAATCTAAAAGAAAACTAAACAAATTCCAACGTTTTGCAAGCTAAGGAGGACTTAGAGAAAAGTGAATAAGAAAATCAAAGTGAAGACTCAGATAAATAAAAGTTACATTTCATTTCAAAAACATCCAGCACATGAAGAACAAAAGGAAGAAATCATTTCCCAAAAAGGATTTCAGAGAAAGAAAAGAAAAGTCAAAAAGGAAGAAAATCCTCTACTATGAATGCAAAGAACCGGGACATTTCAAAGAAGGGAAACTCTCAAATAAAAGACTTTAATGTAAAGAAGAAAATTCTAATGTGAATGTGCAAATACGAGAAGGGGGGTTGAATTGTGTTTGCCAAAGATGAGAACTTTTTGATAATTTATAATAAATTAAAAACTAGTTTGGTTTTTGGTTACTTACTTGGAGTAGAAGCAATCGGATTCAGAGGCTGCAAGCAATGAAAGCATAATTAATTTGACACATAGGCAAATGGTAGAAGTGTTATCACAATAGATGGGAATGTTGGTTTATAAGATTTTGTAGTCTTCTAGTTGATGTTTCAGCCAAAGTAGTTGAGAACTACAGCCAGCTACTGAAATGTACTCAACCTCTACTGTTGACAATGCAATAGTGTTTTGTCTCTTACTTGACTAGGATATTAAGTTCTCACCTAAAAATGTGAAGTTTCCACTAGTGCTCTTTCTCTCAAGTTTATCTCCAGCATAATCAGAATCACAGTATCCACTAAGTTTGTACTTATGAGATTTCTTGTAGAACAAGGTTCGGTTGGTAGTGTCTTTTAGGTATCTAAGGATTCTCTTAACAACAGTTAAATGTGATTCCCTAGGGTCAGCTTAAAATCTTGCACATACACATACACTAAACATGATGTCAGGTCTAGAAGCGGTAAGGTAAAGTAGGGATCCTATCATTCTTCTATAGGTTTTTTGGTCAACTTTTTTGCCTGAATCATCTTTTTCAAGTGAACAAGTAAGGTGCATTGGTGTAGCCATAGGTTTGCAATCACTCATCTTAAACTTCTTGAGAAGCTTTTTTGTATATTTAGTTTGATGAATGTATATACCTTTTTGAATTTGCTGAATTTGTATCCCTAAGAAGAACTTAAGGTCTCCCATCATACTCATTTGAAATTCATGCTGCATTAATTTAGAAAATTCTTGGCAAAGAATGCCATTAGTAGATCCACAAATAATGTCATCAACATAAATTTGAATAATAAGAATGTCATCATCTATTGATTTTCTAAAAATTGTATTGTCTACTTGTCCTCTTTCAATGTTATTTTTAAGCAAGAAGTTACTAATTCTATCATACCACGCCCAAGGTTTAAAAACATGATTTGGAAATTCAAAACTTTCAAAGCCTATGGGTTGTTTAACATAGACTTCTTCACTTATATAACCATTTAGAAATGCACTTTTAACATCCATTTGAAATAATGTAATGTTATTATTTGCAGCAAAAGAAAGTAGGATACGAATAGCTTCTAACCTGGCCACTGGAGCAAATGTCTCAGTATAATCAACGCCCTCTTGCTGACTGTAGCCTTGTGTGACAATTCATGCCTTGTTTCTGACCACTTTACCTTTTTCATTTAACTTGTTTCTGAAAACCCACTTGGTTCCAATAATGTTCTTCTCTGGTCTAGGTACTAGATCCCAAACATCATTCTTCTCAAATTCATTTAACTCTTCTTGTGTTGCAACAATCCATCCATCATCTGCCAGTGCTTCATCAATAGAGGTACGCTAAATTGATGAGAGTAAGTCAAACAAACTGGTGTCTTTAAGTGATGATCTGGTCCTTAAAGGATCAGTTGCACTTCCAATGGTTAGAGTTTCAGGATGGGACGACTGGTACTTCCATCTAGATGTTTCTTCTAAAGTTGAGACTGACTCTATTAAACGCACTATCAACACACCTCTAATGAATCTAGAAGATTTATTAAAGTTGAGACTGACTCTATTAAACGCACTCTCAACACACCTCTAATGAATCTATTAATACAATTTCGCTATGATAATTATGCATCTGGTAAATCTAGAAAATAGTTGATTGTCTAGTTAAAGCGTCAAGTGTAACACCCCGATTTTTAACAGCGAGTGTATTTTTTTTTTTAAACATATAAAAGAATTTCGATTTAATTCAAAAGAGTTAAAAGAAATTAAAATTAAAAGAATTAAAAGGAATTAAAATTTCAACCATTAAAGAAATTAGAATTTTAAACCATTCAAAATAGTAATACGTCGTAATCCAAAAGACAAAAGTAATTAAATAATTACATCATGATTATAACCAAGTAAGATAGTTTTGGGAAATTGATCTTCAAAATATACCAAAATAAAATACATCAAAACTGTATCCTGGACCCACCAAAACACTATCAGAGTGCGCAAAAGATATAATCACCCCAAAATTAATTAATACAGCCATCAACATTAGGCCCTATACAAAAAACTAGTCTGATCTGATCATGCACTAAATTTATAGTAGCAAGGGTTTCCACCGCAATCTCTACAAGTCTTGTCTGACTCAGCAGCTCGCCTCGATGTAACGTCCTCCTCCTCATCAGATAGGGAAGGATCAGTCTCCTCTGAAGTCAGATCTATCCATGATCTGGGTCACTTTGGCGGTGCCAGAATCTCAAAGCAACCCTCTGCTGTCCTAGACGGACATGGAATATCAACCGTTGCTGGTGTCGGCCCTTTATCCTCCTTCCCCGCCTTGAGTGAAAGCATCACACCTCCTGCTACCGAGGCAGGAGTCACCACACCTACAGTGGTCTCCGTCTCAACCCCAACTGTCGGACCCTCCACGTCCGCAAAAACACTGTTCGCCTCCAGTATTAGTCCGAAAGGTACCGGCAAATCAATCCTCGCATGAGTGTGCTCTATCGTAAGCCATTGCCCCCGCAAATCTACTTGTCCTCACCAATCTCCCCGTGTAAGTAGCCCTGCTTGAGACAGGGTCATACACCCAAGCAGTAGGCAAGTGACGCTCAAGGAAATCTAGCGACGTTTCCGTCGTCAGTGTAATCGTCGGTGGGACGGGTTTGGGTGTCATATGAGGGCAAAGCCCAATTTTCCACAATAATTGTAAAGGGTCACCAACCGAAATTAACAATTACCACATAGCAGTTATGTCAAAGATAACAAATACATTCATGGCATGTTCCAATTGTATGACAACAGTAATAAATAAGTATGCTCACTTATTAAAATGTATAACCGCTACATCTTTGCAAAACAACAAATTTAACATATAAATCATGTTGCAAGTACAAATAAAATCAACCATCACAACAACTCATCTGGCACTTAGAATTCATAAGATACTTGCATGCATCGATTTCCACCCATCAGCTAATATCAATTTATGACTCTCAGGTCAACCATCCCAATGCAATATGTATATGTCAATGTACACAACTCTGGAATTACCAAGGTGCAGTCTCTCACGGACCAGCACAAGTGCAGTCTCTCACGGACCAGCACAAGTGCAGTCTCTCACAGACCAACACAATTTACGTATGTTAGCCTCTCACAAGCCCAACACACAGAAGTTAAATCCTTGCACGGATAGAATAGACAGTCTAATACACGCGGAACCACTTTGTAGCCCGAATAGAATGGACCGTCTAATACACGCAGAACCACTCAGAAACCTGGATAGAATAGATCGTCTAATACAAGCGGAACTACTCTATAACCCATCTCGGTCACTACTTAACTTCACGGCCCATCACGGTCACCGCATCAACTCTGTGGCCCACCACGGTCACTACCTGACTATGCAATGCATGAGCATGCTATGTTTCTCTTAAATGCAAATAGTATGCAAATGCAAACTGGAACCCAGACACTCCATCACCACCTCAAACATTCTCAAGAACTTCATATGGTTTATCATATGCCTTCCAAATGTTTTCCAAATAATTAAGTGCATAAACCAATGTTTAAAAATAGAATTTTTGAAAAAAAAACAATCTGTATTCGAATACAGCTTCCTTGTTGTCGAATACAAATGCTAAAATAGTGGCAAAATCAGCAATTATGTATTCGAATATGAGGTGTCGTAGCCGAATACAGAAGCGAAGTCAGTGGCAAAATCAGCAATTTTGTATTCGAATACGAGGTTGTCGAGGCAAATACAGATGCGAAGTTAGTGGCAAAATCAGCAATTCTGTATTCGAATACGACAGGGTTGTAGCCGAATACAGATGCGAAGACAGTGGCAAAAATTGCAATTCTTTATTCGAATACGACAGGGTCGTAGCCGAATATAGATGCTAAGTCAAAAGAAAAAATCACGTATTTCTATTCGAATACAGAGAGCCGTATTCAAATACAAGGTTCAAAATTTGAATAAAAACTTGAACTTTGCATAAGTGTATTCGAATACGCCAGTGCCGTATACGAATACATCTTCAAAAACAGTGGGATTTCCCAGAAAATTCACTTCAGTTTCAAAACTCTTTTCTTTGAAAACCAACACAAACATCATAACACAAACACAACTTCTTTAACCACAAAACTCATAACATCATTAATCCCACATAAATGATTTCTTGCTCATCAACACCACAACAAAAGCATCATCAATATAACAACCAAGTCAGCAACAACAACAGCAAGGACAACACCATCAATAACAACAACAAAAACAGAACAACAACAACAATTGCATCCAACATGCATCATCTCTACAACATGCATTTTAATCTCCAACAAGCATGCAATGATCATCCACAGCAACTTGCAAGGCAGTTTCATTTTCAAAACATCACTTCACTTTTTAACAAACATAACACATAATCATCATCCATCAAACATGCATTTAGAGTCTCTACATGCAATCTAAAATGTTGGAAGGAGCCCCTTACCTTCGTTACGTTTACTTGCTCGTTTACGTTACCGCGACTAAAACCGGCGAAACTCCCACTCGCGTCGTCGCTACCAATGTTGGTTCTCTAGCACCGTAATGATAAGAGGAATAACTTTCCTTCTTGACACTCTTCGATTCGAGGCTTGGATTTCCAAGTAATCTGAGTTTTGAGGATGCTTTGTTTTTTCTTTACTAACACAAACAAAATAAGAAGGAGAAGAAAGAAGAGGAATTGACGTCGGCAGGTAGGAGAGGAAGGAAACTGTTTTCTGCTTCTGATTTTCTTTTTTTCCTTGCCCCTCACACACAACACATATATATACACATGTCCTCACTTACTATGTATATATTAATATTATAATATTACTTGACCCTCAAGTAACTAAATACTCCCGTCGCAACTCTGTTGACGGATAATTTGCCTGGTATTAATTCTTCGTTAATATAATTAAATTAATTTATCTTTCGTCCAATAATTTTAATCGATCTCAAAAATATTTATATATATATATATATAAAAATATACATATATCAAATATTTTACAAATATTCCAAAATACACTTGATATTAAATCCATAATTTAATTTAAATTTAAGGGTCTTACATCAAGTGAACACTCTAACAAAGTCAACGCTCTAATAAAAAATCAACTTTGATAAATCAAGTTTTGAGCCCATAACTTTGAAGAAGTCAACATCCCAACATCATCAACTCACTAATTTGGACTTTTCATTTGTAAGAAGTGCATGACATCCTATGAATATGTCGTCCTCAAGTCTTCCTATCATTTCTATCAAGATACACTTAATCAAATATGAAGACGAATTTGGACAATTTTTATTGTTGATTCAAGATTTCTGAAGATTTGGTACGAGTTTATGTTACATGTTGATTTCATGCAATCACAACAACAGTCAAAAACCCTAATGGCCTATAAGTTTTTCTATTAAAGCACTAGTGATCTTCACTACAAAAAAAAATGAAAAAGAGCTTATTGTCGTTATACAGAGAAAATCGTGAACACTGTCATATTTACTAGTAAATGTGCAGTGGACGTATGATCCTATTGGTGATTAATGATTAAATCATTCAAAGTGAAGGGACTGAACGTAGCTACCGCATTGTTGGTGAATCAGGATAAATTAGCTTGTGTTCTTCTACTTATCTCTTTATTTTTTTCTTGCTTTTAACATCGCTAGTTTGTAATATGTTTTAATAATTTTGTTTTTAAAAATAAAACACAATTCAAAAGTCTCTCCCTCCCTCTTTTCTTGTGTGTTTCTCTCTACAAAACTAAATAACTTTTGAGAAACACACAAACTATACATACATGTATTACTGACATTACAATTACGAATCAACAAGAAACCATAATGTTTTTGCATAGCAAATACAGCAAGTAGACAACTAAAACTGGAAAATTGGAAATGAAAAAGTGAGAGCGCAGGCGAATGAAAAATTAGGAATCCGCGGCGAGTGAAAAATTGGTAGCGCATGCCAATGAAAAAATGCGCTCTCTAAGAGCTATGAAGAAACGCGGAGATTGATGGGGAAAACCATCGCAACACCCATCAAGAAAACAGAAAGTGGGTAGTTGTTGATCAGTTGTCGTTGTATTGCTATTTGATGGCCCAAATTTTTTATAAAATAATAGATATTTTTTTAATCTTTACGAAATTAGACGTTTAAAGTTTAGTCTTCAAATTTTATTTATTTATTTTAGTCTTTATTTTGATTTTTTAGGACTATTTTTATACTAAAAATATTTTTTTTTATAAATTTTTTTTAAATTAAAGACTAAAAAATTGAGAACTTTTTTATATAAATTAAAATTAAATTTTAAAATTTTATAAAAACTAAATTTATTTTACATCTTTTTTTAATTTTTAAAATTGTACTTTTTTATTTATTAGAAATTTAGTTTTTAAAATCAGAAAATAATCTTCAAAATATTTTAAACGGTCGTGTTGCTATTATCCATCACAATATGTGTGCTTCATAGGTTTTTATTGAGTCTCGTACTGGTGAGCTCCTCTATTATTGTGATTATTAAGGTCTCTATCTGGTAGATTACTGTTGTTATTAATTAATTTTATTGTGCAAAGCAACTAAGCTCAAGGCAAAATATGATAAACTTATGGCAAAAAGACATATACATCTTTATTCTCAAAAGGAGCATGCAATTATTCAGTTAAGGTTTCAAACTCTCTGAATCATCGAAGTTGTAATTTTGACTTGTCTAAGAAATCTAGATTTTATATCTAAGTTGATATCTATAGTAGTACATAGGTTCAGTTTACTCATCCCACGATGAAATGAAAATCATAAAAACGCTAATCTTGGTCGTGTTGATTATTATTGGTAATAAAAAGGGAAAAAATTAAAATAACGTTGACATTTTTATTAGAAATGTTATGAATATTTGATGGATGTCACTTCAATTTTTATTAGTTAAAATCTTAATCTTTAGATTTAATTGTAGATTTAGTCCTCTCATTTTTATCGATTCACTAAATTCTTCTATTTTAAAAATCGATAGTTTTTATCTCTCTTAAAAAAAATTTAACTAAAAAATAGCAATGCAATATGTTGTAAATAACGTGACATATGAATACGATGATGTAGAATGATTAACACCCATAAAATTAAAATAAAACACTGTAAAAACTTAGTTTTCAACTTCAGAAATTTTTAATATTTGTAATTTAATTAATAACATATGAATAATTAATATATTTAGATGGTTCTATATCATGAATTGTATCTTGCGTCATTTAAAATATGTCAAATCGTTGTTTTTTAGTTAAAAATATAAGCAAGGGACCAAAGCTGCTGACTTTTAAAATAAGAAGATCAATTACGTGAATTGATAAAAATAAAAGTATCAAAACTATAATTAAACCTAATCTTTAATATTAGTTGATTGCTAATAGATCATTATGATATTACATTCAAATACTTGTAAGTTATAAAATGTATGTTTTATAAATAAGATTCATATGATATAGTAAATGATATATGTTGAAGAGCAAAATACAACTCTTAGAGTCTCTTAGATTTAGTTTTACAAAATTGGTTTTTAATTTTTTAAAATTTAAAAGAAAAAACTTATTTAGTTGACTTCTTTTTAAAAATTATTTTTTAAAACTATTTTTATTTAACCATTTTTAAATCTAAAAAACCAAAATTATTTTCGGGTGTTTTGCTTTTTAATTTTGCTTTTCTATATGCAAAAAAAGTGTAAGACAAAAACACAGGTAAACTGCAGCTTCTCATTGTCGCGTCCGGTTTGTCCGCGAAAAATGAGTCGCCACCAATTTTATTTTATTTTTTTCAAAAGGAAAAATTAGATAAAACCTAAAATAAAGTTTTTGAACCAAAAAATGGATTCGGGAGTCCATTACGAGTAGAGAAAGTAATATTACCCTACATCGTCTGTTAAAACGGTTACCCTATAATTAATTGTATACAAATTATTTATTTACTCAATTATTTATTTTTACCTCCTAAAAGAATAATAAAAAGGAAAATAAATTATTTACATTAATAAAAGAAAGAAAAATATTTTTTTTTTATAATTTGGTTTGACAAGGAGAAAACCTTGCTCCTACGTATCCCCAAGTGCAATAGGGAAATCAAAGCACACGTAGTTCTTGGGTAAAAAATATTTATGTGTTATCCGATTTTATTATTACTCTATTTTAACTATTTTTTTATTATAGTTATTATTATATATGTAAAAAAAAGGTAATAATAATAATAACGAAAAAGAGGTGAGATGTGTTCACGGATTGTTTTTTATTTATTTATTTATTTGGTTTTAGAGTTAAGAAAAATTAGTTTTTGTTAGAGAAAACAAATGATGTGACGGTATGTGAACGAAACAGATGAACGCGACGACGAAACAAAATATGTAGCATGTTAAAGAATTTTGTTCGTGCGTTGTCGGATCTGTTACCACACAAACGCCACCAACGGCTAGGGGTGAGTGATGTCGCGCAGCGAGCGAGGATGAATTTCATCCTGCGGCGGCGACTATTAATTCTAATCCTTAAAAAACCAATTTATTGATCTAGTTTGTTGTTATAGTTTTTTGGGTTATTTGATAAACCATAATATGAGTTTTGTGTTATTTAACAATTGGGTGAAGTTTGTTTTACTTGGTGATTGGTTTATAAGCATAAATTATTTATATTTTTTTTTAGTAAATGTGTTGCATAACAATTTTAGGAACATGTACAATAGATTAAAAAAAATGAAAGCTTAGAAAAACTAAATTGCGTTTTTATTTTATTAAATTGAAGCAATAATAAAAAGAAAATAAGAGGAGGATAAGAACATTGATACCTGCTCAATTGGTTTTTGCTAGACTGACTTTATCAAAGTTTCAATTGTCTACTCCTCCCTATTTTTGCCTCTTATTCTCTCTAGTTTTTTTTACTCTCCATCGTGCTCCTCCCTCTTCTACTCATGGTGTAGACTATTTATAGACTTTCAGGTTGAAGGTTACAAAAGACAAAGAAATAATTGTGGATTGATTACCAATTACTAATCATCAATTTGTTTTCGGATTCTTTTCATTCAAATTGTCACCATTATGCTGATTTTTATTACTATTCATCAATTTGTTTTCGGTTTCTTTTCATTCAAATGGTCACCATTATGCTGATTTTTATTACTATTCATCAATTTGTTTTCGTTTTTTTTTCATTCAAATGGTCACCATTATACTAATTTTTATTGTCATCAATCCATTTCCTTTCAATTTCTTTTTATTCGATTATGTACCTTTTTTTTGTTTTAGAAAAGAGTGAACGCCTGAACAGGAATCAAAGACAAATAAGAATCAAAAACACTCATGATTGTATAAAGTTTATAGTCTAATTATTTGTTTTTATTTGTATTTATTATATTTACCCCTTTTTTTATATATAATATTATATTTTTTTATATAAAAATGTCTAAATAAAGCGGACAAAATTAGGTGTCAACAGCTGCCCCTCTTTATTTAGAATTTACTTGAGAATCAAAGTAAAGATGACGACTCTAATTTTGTCCGGAAAGAACTTTTATAGAAAGGTGCAACTCGTTTTCCCGGCTTCAACATGCGGGTCATTTTCTCGGCTTTGGGTGCGAGTCGTTTTCACGGCTTCAACATGCGAGTCGTTTTCTCGGCTTTGGGTGCGAGTCGTTTTCAGGGCTTCAACATGTGGGTCGTTTTCTTGGCTTTGAGTGCGAGTCGTTTTCCCGGCTTTAACATGCAGATCGTTTTCTCGACTTTGGGTGCGAGTCGTTTTCCCGGTTTAACATGCGGGTCATTTTCTCGGCTTTGCGTGCGAGTCCTTTTCCCGGCTTTAACATGCGGGTCGTTTTCTCGGCTTTGGGTGCGAGTCGTTTTCCCGGCTTCAACATGCGGGTCATTTTTTCGGCTTTGGGTGCGAGTCGTTTTCCCGGCTTTAACATGCGGGTCGTTTTCTCGGCTTTTGGTGCGAGTCGTTTTCCCAGCTTTAACATGCGGGTCGTTTTCTCGGCTTTAAATTTATGAAATGTCATGAATGAATGAATGAATGAATATGTTTGTTTTTATTTTTATTTTTTTATTGGACACGATCATTCAAATCATGGATGAGAAGGACACTTATACATTTTTCCTGAACTTAATATCTTTGATCTTTCTTTTGTCTTCTCTTTTTTTTTTGAAGAAGAATTTTTGTTGTAATCTTAAGCTAGACCTCATGTTGTTGCTGCCTTGTACACTAAACAAACTCTACTATGGATACTTTATCGCAATTCTTTATATTGAGGTATGACATATGTTTTACTTTCCAGTACATGATAACCATAAGATGCATGTTAGAAAGAGGGTTAAATTATATAAAAGTATATATCAATATATTGAGGTTCAATATTCTTCGTAAAAAAGAAAAACAAGAGAAATAGGTGGAAGACCCGACTTGGTTACTAGTTATTCAAAGGTAGACAAAAGAAATTGGTGGAAGACCTGACTTGGTTATTAGTAATTCAAAGGTAGACAAAAGAAATGGGTGGAAGACCAGACTTGGTTATTAGTAATTCAAAGGTAGACTGTACTACCTTTTCGTACCATAGTCTGATCCATATCGTTGATCCTGTCCTTTTAAGTATATATTCTTTGTTTTTGTTGTTGTTGTTTTTCTTCTTCTCCTAAGTTGTCCTTTCAGGTTTTCAACCCACCGGGTATTTATTACTATTTTTTGTACCCTAATTTTTGCCTAGGTTGCCCTTTCAAATTTTCAACCTAGCGGGTATTTGATTATTATTATTTTTTGTACCCTAATTTTTGCCTAGGTTGCCCTTTTAGGTTTTCAACCTAGCGGGTATTTATTACTATTTTTTTTTGTACCCTAATTTTTGCCTAGGTTGCCCTTTCAGGTTTTCAACCTAGCGGGTATTTATTACTATTTTTTTTGTACCCTAATTTTTGCCTAGGTTGCCCTTTCAGATTTTCAACCTAGCGGATATTTATTACTTTTTTTTTGTACCCTAATTTTTGCCTAGGTTGCCCTTTCAGGTTTTCAACCTAGCGGGTATTTTATTATTATAATTTTTTTGTACCCTAATTTTTGCCTAGGTTGCCCTTTCAGGTTTTCAACCTAGCGGGTAATTTATTCAAGTATAATACTTTTTTACAGCGTCTGAATTTACAGGGAGGACTGAATCTTTTCCGTCCATATTCGTGAGAATCAAAGCTCCACCTGAGAAAGCTTTCTTTATGACATATGGGCCCTCATAGTTAGGGGTCCATTTCTCACGGTAATCCTTTTGAATGGGTAAAATCTTTTTTAGCACAAAGTCTCCTTCCCGGAATTCTCGAGGACACACTTTTTTCTCGTACGCTCTTTTTAGTCTTTTCTGGTATAATTGACCATGGCATAAGGCTGCCAACCATTTTTCTTCAATTAAATTTAATTGATTGAAATGGGTTTGTACCCATTCCAACTCCTCTTGTAACACCCCGAGTTTAAAACACAGCGCGAGTGTATTTTTTTTTTAAAATAAATAATTAAAATGATTTTCCAATTTATTACTTCAAAAGAATTGAAATAAAATTTCCGTTAATTCGTTTCATAAAATAGTACACCGTAATTTAATCGATGAACGTAATTAAATAATTTCATCATAATATCACTCGGTACTTAACTTTGGAAATTAATAATAAACGTTAATACATTTCGAAAGAACAGTGTCATATCATCTCAAAATAGAACACCCGGCCTGTGGCCCACTAAACAGTATCAGAGTGCGGAAGAAAACAGCAGAAAAGTCAAACATTAATTCCCAAAATAAATTACATCCACCGAAAATCAAGACCCTATATACAAAAAGTCCAAACTGATCATGCACTAAAGCTACAGTAGCAGGGAATCTGTAACACCCCGAGTTTAAAACACAGCGCGAGTGTATTTTTTTTTTAAAATAATTAATTAAAATGATTTTCCAATTCATTACTTCAAAAGAATTGAAATAAAATTTCCTTTAATTTATTTCATAAAATGATACGTCGTAATTCAATCGATGAACGTAATTAATTAGTTTCATCATAAATATCACTAGGTACTAATCTTTGGAAATTAATAATAATTATTAATACATTTCAAAAGATTAATGCCATATCATTCCAAAACGAAATATCAGAGTGCGGAATAGGTTAGCGGAAAAGTAGTACAATAATTTCCAAAATAAAACAAATTACATTTTCCAGCTCAAAATCCTATACATCAAATCTAACCGATCATGCACTAAAGCTACAGTAGCACGGATTTCCTCCGCATCCCAAACATGTCTCATCTGACTCCGCCGCTCGCCTCGATGTAACCTCCTCCTCATCATACAGAGAGGGATCAGTCTCCTCCGAAGTCAGATCAATGCACACTATCGGTCGCTTCGGCGCTGCCGGAATCTCATAACAATCATCGGATATCCTAGACGGACCCGGAATATCAGCTGCTACTAGCTTCAGCTCTTCGTTCTTCTCTTTCGCCTCATAATCACGTACATCCCCACCAATCACCGGGTTAGGAGTTGCCACTCCTACGGTGGCCTCCGTCTCAACCCCTCTAGCTGGCTCCTCCGCATCATCAAAAATTCCGTGCGCCTCCAATACCAAACGGGAAGGCACAGGAAAGTCAATCCTCGCAAAGCCGTGCTCCACGTAGTGCACCACTCCATTGGTCCTACAGGTCCTCTTCAATCTCCCCGTGTACGTAACCCTGCTTGAGATGGGGTCGTATACCCAAGCAGTAGGCACGAAGCGATCAATGAAGTCGAGCGACGTTTCCGTCGTCTCGAGACCCACGGGTGTCATGGGTTTGGGAGGCATCTGAGGGCAAAGCCCAAATTCCACATATAATAGTAAAGGGTCACCAACCGAAATTAACAATTAAACACATAGCATTTATATCAGAACAAATACACCCAATGGTATAACATATGACAATGATGAAAATTAAGGATGCTCATTTGAAATTTCACGACATATATGCTTTTTCAAACAACAGCCAATTAATATGGAAAACATATTGTAAGTACAACTACCATCTTAGCAATCACAAACTTATACACGTCACTTTCCAATCATCATCATATAACCAAATCGTGACCCACCGGTCAATCCCTCGATGCAATATGTATATGCTCATGTATACAATTTCTTGGAATTACCAAGGTGTAGTTGCTCAACAGACCAGCACATTTTAATATGTTTGACTTTAACGGCCCTCATGACCAGGGTGCAATCGCTCTACAGATCATTACCAGTGCAGTCGCTCAACAGACCAGCACTCGTGAAGTCGCTCAACAGACCAGCACGTTTGACATATACTCAGGTACAATCGCTAAACTGATCAGTACCAGTGCAGTCGCTCAACAGACCAACACTCGTGCAATCGCTCAACAGATCAGCACGTTTTTGTGCATTTCAGGGTACAATCGCTCAACAGATCAGTACCAATGCAGTCTCCTAACAGACCAGCACTCGTGCAATCGCTCAACAGATCAACACGTTTACGCATTACTTTGTGGCCCATCGCGGGTATTGTAAGATTCTTAATTTTTAATTAAAATTATGGAATTAATTTTGAGTGTATTTTGGGGATATTTGTAAAATATTTAACATATGTATGTTTGGAGTGAATATATATATATATGTATAAATATTTATTTTGGAAGATGAATTAAGATTATTGGATTAAGAATAAATTAATTTAATTACGGGTAATTAAATTAACGGACAGTTAATTAAGGGATTAGCGACTAATTGCGACGAGATTGGTTAAGTGCTGAGGATCAGACAATTGTCGGGTGAGGTGGCACCACACAAGCCTATAAATAGGAGTGAGAAGGATGGTGAAATCAGATCACCATTCCTCCTCCCTCACTGCCCATACTGCATGTAACAGTACCCCTTTCCCTCCCATTCTGTTTGTTGTTTTCTGGTTTCCAGTTCACGATTTCAAAGAGAAAAGAGGGAGTTCCTCAAAAGTGCCATTACTTGGAAATCCAAGCACCGAAACACCAAACCCTCAGTACAAAAGTTGTTCCCCACATCATTATGGAGCTAGAGAACCCACTTTCGTAGCAGCGAACGCAAGACGGGAGTTTCGCCGTTTTTTACGCATACACGTGAGCAGTAGCAGAAACGCAACAAGGGTAAGGGCACCTTCCACTTTCTAGTTGCATTCTAGGACTGTAAATGTATGTTTGAGGTGTGGTTATATTTGAGTTTCTGTTTTGAAAAAGAAACTGTTTTGCATAACATTTTTAAAATGAAAGAAAATGCATTATGTTGAGGTTTTAAATAATCTGTGATGTTGCTGTTTTGCTGATACAACATGTCTGTTTTGGTTGTGTGGAAAAGCTGAAAAATGTCTGTTTTGGTTGTACCGGATGTCGATATTGGAATTAAAAGTAAAATTGAAAGTTTATTGGAGAAAGGATTTATCAGACCAAGTGTGTCGCCATGGGGAGCTCCAGTGTTGTTGGTTAAGAAGAAGGATGAAAGTTCACGCTTATGTGTGGATTATCGGCAACTTAACAAGGTAACTATCAAGAATCGTTATCCTTTACCACGCATCGATGATTTGATGGACCAATTGAGGGGAGCAGCGGTGTTTTCAAAAATTGATTTGAAATCATGATACCATCAGATTCGAGTCAGAGAAGGAGATATTCAAAAGACTGCTGTCAGGACCCGATATGGACATTACGAATATCTCGTTATGACTTTTGGAGTTACGAATGCACCAGCGATTTTCATGGACTATATGAATAGGATCTTTAGCCCATTCCTGGATAAGTTCGTGGTGGTGTTCATCGATGATATTTTGATTTATTCAAAGGATGAAGAAGAACATGAAGAACACCTACGCCAAGTTCTTGAAGTCTTACGCGAGAAGGAACTGTATGCCAATTTGTCAAAGTGCGAATTTTGGCTAAAGAGAGTGAACTTTTTGGGACATGTGATAACAAAAGAAGGAATCGCTGTGGATCCGGCAAAGATTGAGACAATTCTTGCCTGGAAACAGCCCCAGACTATCACAGACATACGAAGTTTTGTCGGATTAGCAGGATATTACAGGAGATTTATTGAAGGATTTGCTAAGATTGTAGCCCCTTTGACACAACTCAACAGAAAGAATCAGCCGTTTGCATAGACGGAGAAGTGTGAGGAAAATTTTCAATTGCTAAAGGAAAAGTTGACAACCTCACCAGTATTGGTCTTGCCACAACCAGAGGAACCATATGAAGTATACTGTGATGCATCTCACCAAGGTTTGGGATGTGTTTTGATGCAACACAAGAAAGCTGTAGCCTACGCCTCAAGGCAGTTGAAAACTCACGAACAAAACTACCCTACTCACGATTTAGAGCTTGCTGCAGTAGTGTTTGCATTAAAGGTCTGGAGGCACTACTTATATGGATGCACGTTCATGGTATTCAACGACCATAAAAGCTTGAAGTATTTGTTCGATCAGAACGAATTGAACATGCGTCAGAGGAGATGGATGGAGACTCTCAAGGATTTTGACTTTTCATTGCAGTACCACCCTGGAAAGGCCAATGTGGTGGCTGATGCATTGAGTCGGAAGAGTGTGTCAGTATCTTCAATGATAATGGCCAGACAACAGGAGTTGTGGGAAGCATTTAGAGATCTACATTTGGACGTAAAGTTTGCACCAGGAATTTTAAAGTGTGGAATGATAACAATTTCAAGTGGTCTACTTGAGGAGATTGCAAGCTTGCAAGATGATGCATTGATCCAAGCAAAAAAGGAACCTGATAGCGCAAGGACAGATAACTGAGTTTAGCGTCGGAACAGATAATATTCTGAGATGTAATGGAAGAGTTTGTGTACCGGGAATTGTAGAGATGAGAAGAGCGATTTTGGGAGAGGCTCATAAGAGTAAGTTAAGTATTCATCCTGGAGCGACCAAGATGTACCAGAACTTAAGACAAAATTATTGGTGGCCAAGAACGAAGAGGGACGTAGCAGAGTACGTATCGGCTTGTTTGACTTGTCAGAAAGCGAAAGTGGAACATCAACGACCTACTGGAATGTTGCAACCCTTGGATATACCAGAATGGAAGTGGGACAGCATTTCCATGGATTTTATAACAGGACTGCCCAAGACAATGAAATAGAATGATTCAATTTGGGTAATAGTGGATCGATTGACAAAGTTCGCGCATTTCTTACCAGTAAGAACCACTTACAAAGTAGATAAGCTGACGAAAATCTACATCGCTGAGATTGTGAGGTTACACGGCGTCCCATCAAGTATAGTATCGGACCGTGACCCAAAGTTCACATCTCATTTCTGGGGAGCACTGCATGAAGCTTTGGGAACGAAACTGAAATTGAGTTTCGCTTATCACCCACAAACAGACGGACAGACTGAGAGAACAATTCAGTCCTTGGAAGATCTATTAAGAGCATGTGTGTTGGATGACAGAGGAAACTGGGATGAGGTGTTGCCATTGATTGAGTTTACTTACAACAACAGCTTCCACGCTAGTATTGGAATGGCACCCTATGAAGCTTTGTATGGGCGCAAGTGTCAAACGCCTTTATGCTGGTATAAGGACGGAGAAAGTATGATTGTTGGACCAGAGATGGTGGAACAGACCACAGAGAAAATCAAGAGGATACAAGAGAAAATGAAGATTTCATAGGATCATCAGAAGAGTTATGCAGACAAACGTCGCAGACCATTGGAATTCGAGCAGGGTGATCATGTATTTCTGAGGGTCACGCCTACAACTGGTGTTGGCAGAGCTATTAAGTCAAGAAAGTTGACTCCGAAATTTATTGGACCATACCAGATTACTGCACGTATTGGACCATTGGCCTATCGGATTGCTTTACCTCCAATACTGTCCAATATTCACGACGTATTTCATGTGTCGCAGCTAAGGAAATACATTGCAGACCCGCCACAAGTGATCGCACCAGATACAATTCAGCTAAAGGATAACCTGTCATTTGAAGTATTCCCTATAAGGATTGAAGACAAGAAGGTTAAACAGTTGAGGAACAAGGAAGTCCCACTAGTCAAAGTGATTTGGAATCCGACTACGGGAGACGCGACTTGGGAACTGGAGAGTAAGATGAGGGAGAAATATCCTCAGTTGTTTAGGGACATGTGGTTTCGAGGACGAAACTAATTTAAGGGGGGGAGTAATGTAAGACCCTTAATTTTTAATTAAAATTATGGAATTAATTTTAAGTGTATTTTGGGGATATTTGTAAAATATTTAATATTTGTATGTTTGGAGTGAAAATATATATAAATATTTATTTTGGAAGATGAATTAAGATTATTGGATTAAGAATAAATTAATTTAATTACGGGTAATTAAATTAACGGACAGTTAATTAAGGGATTAGCGGCTAATTGCGACGAGATTGGTTAAGTGCTGAGGATCAGACAAGTGTCGGGTGAGGTGGCACCACACAAGCCTATAAATAGGAGTGAGAAGGATGGTGAAATCAGAACACCATTCCTCCTCCCTCACTGCCCATACTGCATGTAACAGTACCCCTTTCCCTCGCATTCTGTTTGTTGTTTTCTGGTTTCCAGTTCACGATTTCCAAGTGAAAAGAGGGAGTTCCTCAAATGTGCCATTACTTGGAAATCCAAGCACCGAAACACCAAACCTTCAGTACAAAAGTTGTTCCCCACATCATTACGGAGTTAGAGAACCCACTTTCGTAGCAGCGAACGCAAGACGGGAGTTTCGCCGTTTTTGACGCATACACGTTAGCAGTAGCAGAAACGCAACAAGGGTAAGGGCACCTTCCACTTTCTAGTTGCATTCTAGGACTGTAAATGTATGTTTGAGGTGTGGTTATATTTGAGTTTCTGTTTTGAAAAAGAAACTATTTTGCATGTTGAGAAAACTGTATGCATGATGTTTTAAAACCTGTACATTTCATTCTGCGATGTTTGACGATCTGTGAGATACAACATTGTTGTTCTGTTTGTGTGAGAAAGCAGGAATATGCTTTGCATGTTTTGTTGGTTGTGTAAGCATACTGGAGAATACCATGCATGTTGTTTTGGAGGTGCATGTTCTGGTTCTGGATGATTCTGATGTTGGTCATTCTGTTTCTATTTCTGATGATTCTGGTGTTGATCATTCTATTTCTGCTTCTGATGATTCTGGTGGTGACTATTCTGTTTCTATTTCTGGATGTTCTGGTATTGATGATTCTGCTTCTGTTTCTGTTTTGAGTGATTCTGGTGATGCTGATGTTTTCAAAAGAAAAGGGATTTTAAATGATGAAAGTGTTTTCTGGAAAAGTGTTGAATCTGTTTTGATGTTTGGTTGTTTTTTTAAAGAAACAGTTTGAAATGTGTTGAAGTCTCAGGAAAAATTTCACTGGTGTTCGAAGGTGTATTCGAATACAACCTGTCAACCTTCTGTTTTACTTATGTTTTCAAACTTGTATTCGAATATGAGCCCCTATTTTTAGCTTCTGTATTCGAATACAGATTCGTGTTTTCCAGAAAATCAAGTTTTAAACAGTGTCATGTGAATTTTAATGTGCTGGGAAATATTGAGAAGGGTTAGAATGATTTAAAATGGAGTCTTTCAAATAGTTTTGAAGAGGAGATGATGATGTTTTGGAAACCTTTAATGACCTGGGAGGAAATGCTGAACTTTCAATGTTTTGTCTTCTGTATTCGACTACAGGCATGCTGTATTCGAATATAGAATGTTTAAATTGCAGTTTCATGCTTCTGTATTCGAATACAAGGAATTCTGTATTCGAATACATATTCGGGTTTTCAGAAATTCCAAGTTTTTCAACATTGTTTATGAACCCTAAGTGTTAGGGAGTATTGGGAAGGTTTATGATGAATTAAAATGGAACTTTTGTGATAGTTGAAGTGGGAGTGATGAAGTTTTTGAGACTTTACTGATGTAGTGGAAAAATACTGATTTTTACACTGGGCAGCCTCTGTATTCGAATACAAGAGGGCTATATTCGAATACAGAGTGTAATTCTGCACTGTTTTTGGCTAATGTATTCGAATACAGCAAAGCGGTATTCGAATACAGCTTCGTATTTTCCAGAAATCTTAGTTTTAAACACTATTTTATGAATTTTAAGAATTGGGGGAAAGACTTGTGATAAGTAAGAATGGAATTTTGAGATAATGCAAAGTGTTAATGATTACTTAACTGTTAATCATGATTGTCATGATGATGATATTGATTATGTTGCGATGTTTTGAAAAATGATGGAAAGGTTGAATTGTCTTGATAATGCATATTGTTTCAGTGAAGAGAAAACACTGCTTATTCATACATTGCATAGTCAAGTGGTACCCGCGATGGGCCACAGAGTAATGCGCAACCACGTGCTGATCTGTTGAGCGATTGCACGAGTGCTGGTCTGTTGAGCGACTGCACTAGGTACTGATCTATTGAGCGATTGTACCTTGGTATATAGGTGTTGGTCTATTGAGCGCCTGCACTGGTACTGGACTGTTGAGCGTCTGTACCCTGAAATGCGCGACCACGTGCTAATCTGTTGAGCGATTGCACGAGTGCTGGTCTATTGAGCGACTGCACTAGGTACTGATCTCTTGAGCGATTGTACCTTGGTATATGTCAAACGTGCTGGTATGTTGAGCAACTGCACGAGTGCTGGTCTATTGAGCAACTGCACTGGTGCTGATCTATTGAGCGATTGCACCCTGGTCATGAGGGCCGTTAAAGTCATGATATTTAAATTGTGCTGGTCTGTTGAGCGACTTCACCTTGGTGATTCCAAGAAATTATATACATGAGCATATACATATTGCATCGGGGTGATTGACGGGTGGGTCAGAATTTGGTTATATGATGATGGTTGAAAATTGATGTGTGTGAGTACTTTATAGAATTTGAATTTCTGATTAATGATTGTGATTGCTGAAGTGTTGGTTGTACTTACCACATATTTTCATAATAATTGGCTGCTGTTTTTGAAAAGGCATATATGTCATTGAATTTCAAATGAGCATCATTATTTTCATCATTCTCATATGCTATACCATGGATATAATTGTTGCTGTGAGATATATGCTATGTGATTATTTGTTAATTTCGGTCGGTGACCCTTGCTATTATATTGTGGAAATTGGGCTTTTCCCTCAAATGCCCCCAAACCCATGACACCTGGTGGGTCCCGAGACGACGTAAACGTCGCTCGACTTCATTGATCATGTCGTGCCTACTGCTTGGGTTTACGACCCCACCTCAAGCAGGGCTACATACACGGGGAGATTGACGAGGACCTCTAGGACCAATGGAGTGGTGCACTACGTGGAGCACAACTATGCGAGGATTGACTTTCCTGTGCCTTCTCGTTTGGTATTGGAGGCGCACGGAGTTTTTGATGATGCTGAGGAGCCAGCTAGAGGGGTTGAGACGGAGGCCACCGTAGGAGTGGTGACTCCTAACCCAGTGATTCGAGGAGATGTACATGATTCTGAGACGGAAGAGAAGAACGAAGAGCCGAAGCCAGTAGCAGCTGATATTACGGGTCCGTCTAGGATATCCGATGATTGTTATGAGATTCTGGCACCGCCGAAGCGACCGAGACTATGCATTGATCTGACTTCGGAGGAGACTGATCCCTCTCTGTATGATGAGGAGCAAGAGGATGTCACATCGAGGCGAGCGGCGGAGTCGGATCAGACTTGTTTGGGATGCGGAGGAAATCCGTGCTACTAGAGCTTTAGTGCATGATCAGTTAGTCTTGATGTATAGGATTTGAGCTGGAAATGTAATTTGTTTAATTTGGAAATATTTGTACTACTTTTCTGCTAAACCATGCACTCTGATATTTTCTGTTGGTATGATATGACACTAATATTTGTGAATGTATTAATGTTTAATATTAAATTTCCAGAATTAAGTACTTAGTGATATTACGATGAAGTTATTTAATTATGTTCATCGATTAATCCACGACGTATTATTTTTAAGAAACGGATTAAAGGAAACTTTTTATTTCGATTCTTTTGAAGTGATGAATTGGAAAATTATTTTAATTAATTATTTAAAAAAAAAATACACTCGCACTGTGTTTTAAACTCGGGGTGTTACAGGTACCACTTGACTATGCAATGCATGAATATGCAGTGTTTTCTCTTCACTGAAACAGTATGCATTATCAAGAAATTTCAACCTTTTCAACGTTTTTCAAAACATCTCAACACAGTCAATATCATCATCATCACAACCATGATTAAACAGTCAAGCAATCATTAACACTTTACAGTATCTCACAATTCCATTCTTAATTATCATAAGCCTTTCCCCCAACTCTTAAAATTCATACAACAATGTTTAAAACTGAGGTTTCTGGAAAATACGAATCTGTATTCGAATACAGCTTCCTTGTATTCGAATACATAAGCCAAATCCGTGCAGAATCAACACTCTGTATTCGAATACAGCCTTCTTGTATTCGAATACAGAGGCTGTCACAGTGTAAAAATCAGTATTTTCACAACTTCAAGAGAAGTCTCAAAAGCTTCATCATTACCACTTCAAACTATCACAAAAACCCCATTTTAATTTGTCACAAACCTTCTCAATGTTCCCCAACACTTAAAGTTTATAAAACAATGTTTAAAACCTTGAATTTCTGAAAAACACGAATATGTATTCGAATACAGCTCCCTTGTATTCGAATACAGAAGCTAAAACTGCAAATTTAACACTCTGTATTCGAATTCAGTGACAATTTTCCTTAGACTTCAACACAATTTCAAACTTTTTCTTTTGAAAAACCAACAAAACACCAAAACAAATTCAACATTCTTTTGAACCACAAAAAGGCATTTTTCATCAATAACAACTTTTCCAGAAAAACATTTTCATCATTTAAAATCCCTTTTCTTTTGAAAACATCAGTAACACCAGATCATTCCTCACAGTTTTGCTTAAACCACTCAAACAGAATGTCAACCATAGCAAAAGACATTTTTAACCACTTACATTCTGATCATTTCACGAAACACATGCAAAGCATTTCCAGCTTTCTCACACAAACAGAACAACATGCAAAGCATTTCCTGCTTTCTCACACAAACAAAACTACATTAATACATTCAGACAAACAGCAAGCATCACATACACCAAAACACCAACAGAGTGTATTTTCGCATTTTATAACAACATTCAAAGGAGTTTTATGAACATGCATTTTAATCATCTTCAAAATAGCATGCAAGACATTTTTCAACTTTCCCACATAAACAAAACAACTTTAATGCATTCAGCCCAAACAAAAATCATCACAGAGCTTTTAGAACATCACAGAATGCATTTTTCATTTCTTTCAATCAATAGGCAAAATAGTTTTTCTTCAAAAACAATAATGAAAACACCAGTAATGCCATGACAGTTATGCACTTACAGCCCTAATGCAACTAGAAAGTGGAAGGTGCCCTTACCCTTGTTGCGTTTCTGCTACTTCTCACGTTTCTGTTTTTGTTCCCGTTTACGCGTCAAAAATTGGCGAAACTCCCGCTTGCGTTTGCTGCTACGAAAATGGGTTCTCTAGCTTCGCAATGATGAGGGGAACAACTTTTGTACTGGGGGTTTTCTGGTTTGGTGCTTAGATTTCCAATTAATGTCACTTTTGAGGAACTCCCTCTTTTTTTTTTTTTTGAAATCGTGAACAGAATTCAGAATGGGAAGAGAAGGGAGAAGGTGATACATGCAGTATGGGTAGTAACGGAGGAGGAATGGTGTTGTGATTTCACCCATCCTTCTCACTTCTATATATAGGCTTGTGTGGGTGCCACCTCACCCGACACTTATCTGATCCTCAGCACTTAACCAGTCTTGTCGCAATTAGCCGATAATCCCTTAATTAATTGTCCGATAATTTAATTAGTCGTTATTAAAATTAATTTACTCTTCATCCAATAATTTTAATTCATCTTCCCAAAAATAAATATTTATATATATATATATATATATTCACTCAAACATACATATATTAAATATTTTACAAATATCCCCAAAATACACTTAATATTAATTCCATAATTTTAATTTAAAATTTAAGGGTCTTACAGATTCCCTCCGCAGCCCATGCAAGTCTCGTCTGACTCCGCAGTTCGCCTCGATGTAACGTCCTCCTCCTCATCATATAGGGAAGGATAGGTCTCCTCCGAAGTCAGATCAATATACTATCGGGGTCGCTTTGGCGGTGCCGGAATCTCAAAACAGTCATCGGATGTCCTAGATGGACCCGAAACATCATCTGCTACTAGCGTCGGTCTTTGATTCTCCCATTCCACCTCTGTATCATGTGCAACTCCTCCAGTCATCGGGTTGGGAGTCACCACACCTACTGTGGCCTCCGTCTCAACCCCTCTAGTTGGCTCCTCTGCGTCCTAAAAATTCCGTGCGCCTCCAATACCAATCTAGAAGGCACAGGAAAGTCAATCCTCGCATATGTGTGCTCCACATAGTCCACCACTCCGTTAGTTCTACAGGTCCTCTTCAATCTCCCCGTGTACGTGGCCCAACTTGAGATGGGGTCGTATACCCAAGCAGTAGGCACGAAACGATCAATGAAATCGAGCAACGTTTCCGTCGTCTGGGGACCCACGGGTGACATGGGTTTGGGGGGCATCTGAGGGCAAAGCCCAATTTCCAAAATAATAGTAAAGGGTCACCGACCAAAATTAACAATTAACACATAGCATTTATATCACAGTAACAAACATATCCATGGCATATCATATAACAATGATGATAAATAAGGATGCTCATTTTGAAATTTCATGACATGTATGCCTTTTCAAACAGCAACCAATTACTATGGAAAACATGTTGTAAGTACAACTAAAACTTCAGCAATCACAATCATTCATCAGAAATTCAGATTTTATAAAGTACTTACACACATCAATTTCCAATCATCAACATATATCCAAATCGTGACCCACCGGTCAATCACACCGATGCAATATGTATATGCTCGTGTATTCAACTTCTTGGAATTACCAAGGTGCAGTCGCTCACAGACCAGCACAATTTAAATATGTTTGACTTTAACGGCCCTCAAGACCAGGGTGCAATCGCTCAACAGATCAGCACTAGTGCAGTCGCTCAACAGACCAGCACTCGTGCAGTCGCTCAATAGACCAGCACGTTTTACATATACCAAGGTACAGTCGCTCAACAGACCAGTACCAGCGCAGTCGCTCAACAGACCAGCACTCGTGCAATCGCTCAACAGATCAGCACGTTTTTGCGCATTTCAAGGTACAGTCGCTCAACAGACCAGTACCAGTGCAGTCGCTCAATAGACCAGCACTAGTGCAATCGCTCAACAGATCAGCATGTTTACGCATTACTCTGAACACAATTTTTGGTCCAAAACATTACTAAAAAAAAATACTTTTAGAAAAATTTACGATAATTTTTTTTTGGTAAGAATATCTACATTTATACTTTTAAATAATTAGTAACAATCACATTTATACTTTTAAATAATTAGTAACAATCACATTTATTTAATATTATAAAAAAAAGTTTATTAAAGCTAAAATAAAGGAAAAATCAATTATTTCTAACGGAAGCAAAAACCCACTTCCGTATTTATAGAATTCGAATGCATTTGAAAGTTTAGTGACAAAAATTAAAAAAAAATAAATAAACATAGAAATGTTGCGGCAATACATATTATTACAAAATTGTCTTGAAAACCCCATTTTTACCCCACGTTCGCCGCACGTTAATACTCATCAATTACTCTTGAATCTCCTCGAACTCATTAGTACCTAAAATGTTGTTGTAAGAATCAATTTTTTTCCATCATCCACATCAAACCAAAGCTAAACATATAGAAGAATAACACAAAACATATAAAGGTAAAATCTTCTAATTTAAAAGAAAAAAAATACGCAAACGGCAAATCGTATAAAAAAATATATGTATAATGCATGCTCTTAAAACTATATGATCCGGATATAAACCTGCCACTAAGGCAACTTCCACACAGAAAAATCACCCATACCAATGGGGAAATAAACCTGCCACTAAGGCAACTCCCACAAAGATGCATATTGTAACACCCCGAACCCCACTGTTATCGGCCGTGCTACTCGATCTTCTCACCCTCCTAACCACCTCGTGGAAATAGTGAGTTTTTGCCTTCCACAGGTCAATTGGTAGTGGGAATGTGAGGAGACGGTTACTTATCCCCCAGGTACCGGGCTCGATTCCCACAGAAGGCAAAAAGTCACTATTTCCACGAGGTGGTAAGGGGGGTGAGAAGATCGAGTAGCACTGCCGATAATAGTGGGGTTCTGGGTGTTACACGTACCACCTGACTATGCAGTGCATGAACATGCAATGTTTTCTCTTCACTGAAAGAAGTATGCAACATCAGAAAAATTTAGCCTTTCCATCATTTCCCAAAATATCTCAACACAATTGATTACATTATCATCACATCAATAATTCAACATTCAAGCATCTCAACATTACCACTTCACATTATCTCAAAACTCCATTCTTAATTATCATAAGTCTCCCCAATGTTTCCCCAACTCTTAAAATTCACAAACCAGGGTTTAAAACTGAGATTTCTAGAAAACACGAATCTGTATTCGAATACAGCTTCCTTGTATTCGAATACAGAAGCCAAAACAGGGCAGAATCAATACTCTGTATTCAAATTGTATTCGAATACAGACGCTATCACAGTGCAAAATCAGTATTTTTCACAACATTAGTAGAGATCTCAAAAGCTTCATCATCACTACTTCAAATTATCACAAAAACTCCAATTTTAATTCATCACAAACCTTTCCAATGTTCCCCAACACTTAAAGTTTATAAAACAATGTTTAAAACTCTGGATTTCTGAAAACATGAATCTGTATTCAAATACAAATCCCTTGTATTCGAATACATAAGCTAAAACTGCAATTTCACCACTCTGTATTCGAATACAGCATACTTGTATTCGAATACAGAAGACAAAATAGTGAATATTCAACATTTTCCCAACATCATTAAAGGTTTCAAGAACTTCATCATCTCCTCTTCAAACTATTTCAAAAACTCTATTTTAAATCATTTCAAACCTTCCCCATGTTCCCCAACACTTAAAGTTCACATGACAGTGTCTGAAACTTGATTTTCTGGAAAAACACGAATCTGTATTCGAATACAGCTCCCTTGTATTCAAATATAGAAGCAAAAAAATAGTGAAAATCAGCATCCTGTATTCGAATACGAGGGTGTTATATTCGAATACAGATGCAAATACAGTGTTAAAATTTCACTTCAGTATTCGAATACGACAAGGTCGTAGTCGAATACAGATGCTAAGTCAGAAGCAAAAATCCTTCATCTGTATTCGAATACAAGTTCAAAAATTTGAATAAAATAGAAGCTTTTCAGGTTGTATTCGAATACACTCATGCCGTATTCGAATACACCTTCGAATTCAGTGAAATTTTCCTGAAACTTCAACACATTTTCAAACTTTTTCATTTGAAAAACCAACACAACCCCAAAACAGTTCCTTCACTCTTTTGAACCACAAAACTCAGGCATTTTTCATCAATAACAGATTCTCCAGAAAAGCACCTTCATCATTGAAAATCCATTCTTTTGAAAACATCAGCAACACCATAATCACCCAAAACAGAATGTCAACCTCCACAAAACAGAAATTTTTACATGTTTACATTTGGATCATTTCTCAAAACACATGCAAGGTATTTTCCAGTATTCTTACGCAGTCAAAACAACATGCAAAGCATTTTCCAGCTTTCTCACACAAACAGAACATCACTAATGTATTTCAGCCAAAACAGCAAACATCACATAACATCAAACATCAACAGAATGTGTTTCTCTCATTTTATAACAAAATGCAAAATAGTTTTATGAACATGCATTTTGATCATCTACAAAATAACATGCAAAACATTTTTCATCTTTCCCACACAGACAAAACAGCATTGAGATAACCACCAAACAGCAACATCACAGATTGATAAAATCTCAACATAATGCATTTTTCATCCTTCAAAGTGACACGCAAAACAGTTTTTCTTCAAAAACAGTAATGACACAATGTTAATGCCATAACAGTATGCATTTATAGCTCTAATGCAAACTAGAAAGTGGAAGGTGCCCTTACCTATGTTTCGTTTCTGCTCTCGTTCAGTTTTTCGCGACAAAAGTCGGCGAAATTCCCGCTCGCGTTCGCCGCTACGAAAGTAGGTTCTCTAGCTCCGTAATGATGAGGAGAACAACTTTTGTATTGGACGTTTTCTGGTTTGGTGCTTGGATTTCCAAGTAATCTCACTTTTGAGGAACTCTTTTTTTTTTTACGTGAAACGGAAATCAGAATGGGATGAAGAAGGTGATGGTTACTATTACATGCAGTATGGAGGAGGAAAGGTTTTCTGACTTTGCCCTTCCTTCTCACTCCTATATATAGACATATGTGGGTGCCACCTCATCAAAAATAATATTAAAATATTGCTGGACCCTCCAACACTTAACCGGTATCGTCGCAATTAGCCGATAATCCCTTAATTAACTGCCCGATAATTTAATTACTCGTAATTAAATTAATTTACTCTTCATCCAATAATTTTAATTTATCTTCCAAAAATAAATATTTATATATATATATATATATTCACACAAAACATACATATATTAAATATTTTTACAAATATCTCCAAAATACACTTCATATTAATTCCATAATTTAATTCTTAAATTTAAGGGTCTTACACCTCTAGTTTAACTTCCATTAATACTCTTAGCGAATGTTTTCTACTTCAATGGGTAGCACAGCCTTTATCCCATATACTAGGGAAAAAGGGGTTGCCCCAGTTGAAGAGTGTATCGAAGTATGATACCCGTGTAGTGCAAACAGAAACATATCATGCCAATCTTTGTATGTTAGAACCATTTTCTGAATAATTTTTTTTAATGTTTTTATTTGCTGCTTCAACTGCACCATTCATTTTCGGTCTATAAGGGGATGAATTGTGGTGTTGAATTTTAAAGGTGGCACATAATTCATCCATCATTTGGTAATTCAGATTTTTGGCATTGTCAATAATGATCTTGGTTGGTAGGCCGTAACGACGTATTAACTCCCTTTTTATGAATTTGACCACCACATTTTTGGTTACGTTGGTGTACGAAGCGGCCTCTACCCATTTGGTAAAGTAATCGATTGCCACCAAGATGAAGCGATGTCTGTTAGAACCAAGTTGGTTCTAAGACTTAGGATTTTGATGTTTACAAAAGCACTCAATGTAAACTTATTTTGTACCTTGAAGTATTAAATTAAATGCCACCTGAAACTGAAGAAATCAGAAGCAGAAGATCAAAGGAAAATGAATTCTGGAATTTCCAGAAGATATTCCAGGATGTCAAAACATCACCAGAAGATATCTTTGTAGGCCAATATCATAAGGAAGAAAAATCAAAAGGAAACATGGATCATACCGGTGGAAAGCCTGCCAAGAGGAGAGTTGTTCCAGACCAAGAGGAATCAAATATCAAATTTATTCCAGAAGTTATTCTGACCAGAATATGGCCTGGCAGTGAAATATTAAACTGCCCAGACTTGTTCTTGACTCAACCAGAAGCTATGTTTAAGGGTCCAAAACAAGAGAATCAATCCAGATACGACCCAGACCATAAGATAGCATGATTCAGGGCATGAAACAAAGTCCAGACCAGAAGAAATGAATTCCTGAATCAATCCAGACCTGGTCCAAAATCAAAGGTAAAATGTCCAGACTGAAATATTTATTGTCCAGATTGAATTTCAATTTAATCCAGACCAAAGTCCAGAATCAGTCCAGATCAGAGTGAAGATTTCCAGATCAGTGGTTCATAATTAATTATTTGGTCCAGTAAAGGTCCAGATCAGAAAATCAGACCATGGCCCAGTGTTGGCCGAAATCAGAGGGACAGGATGAGCAGTCCAGCAAAGGCCGAGTTCAGAGGATTATAGCATATCAGGCGCGCATCCAGGTTGGCCGAAATCAGAAGATCAGAGGGTCAGGAAGTGTGGTCCAAGGATGGCCGAATTCAGAGGATCACAGCATAGCAATTAGTCTGGTCCAGATGTGGACTAGCACAGGAAAATCTGATGGTCCAATATTGATCAACGATGGAGATTTCAATTTATTTTGATCAAAGTATTAAAAAGATTTATTACAAAATTAAAGTGAGGTGTTGTGGAATTCAGGAGCATTGGCGGGAACAAATAACAGATTTAATTGGCCAGTTATTTTGAAAGGAAATCTGAATATATGTTTTGTATTTATATGAAGCCCAATTCGTCAAGTTATTTTTACAGAGAATCCAGCAAGATTCAGCTCGAATTTAAGCATTGGAATAGGCCCAAATCTGCTTCTATAAAAGGAAGCTCAAGGCAGAATAGTGAAGCATCGAAAATCACAAAAGAGTCATACAATTCCAAAGCAAACACCCAAATTTTCATAGAAGTCAATTGTGAGTTCCAGCTTTCAAGAAGCAAGTACTCTTGTTATTTTCTTTCCACTGTGTGAAATCTAAGTTGTTGAAGTAGAGTCTACAATCTGAGGGAGTCAGAAGGGGTAGCAGGTTACTTGGCAATTAGATTCATAGTGTTGTGTGTTAAATCTAAGTTGTTGAAGTAGAGTCTACAATCTGAGGGAGTCAGAAGGGGTAGCAAGTTACTTGGCAATTAGATTTATAATGTTGTGATTTCTTCTACAATCTGGGATTGTCAGATTGGCTGAAGACAGGAGCTGCATTCCTCAAAGAAGTCTAGGATTGTTAGACTGTTTGAGAAGACTGACTTGGAGGGTCAGTAGCAAGGTTGTAATTCAAGGTTTGAATTAGTGAAATTCTTCAAGGTGAAGGGACTGGACGTAGCCTCGTTAACGGTGAACCAGTATAAAAACTGTGAGTTTTATTTTTACTTTATCCGCTGCTAACTCTGTTTTTAATTATACATCAAGTTTTGTTTTAAAAGTATAAAAACGGGAAAAGTATTCAAGTTAAGTCAAACACAATTCAACCCCCCCTTCTCGTGTTTGCACCTTCAATTGGCATCAGAGCTCGGTCTCAAGGCTAAGCACTTAACAGTGTTTGAGGAAAGGTCCAAGGGGTTCAATATGTCAGACGAATTGGGAAACAACATCAACAGACCACCACTGTTTGATAGAGAAAGGTTTGAGTATTGGAAGGACAGAATGAGAAGCTTTGTCATATCTCAAGATCCTGAACTATGGAAGATGATAGTTAAAGGATACACTGCACCTACTGATCCAACTAAGAATCTACACATGGATGATATGAAACCAGATCAGAGCATATTACACAAACTTCATCACAAGTCAAGAAACATCATGATCAGTGCAATCACATTCAAGGAGTTTGATAGATGCACAGATAAAGAAACAGCAAAGAGCATATTCGACAGTCTGGTTCTGACCTATGAAGGAACCAAGCAGGTTCAAGAAGCAAGGGCTAACATATTGGTCAGGAAGTATGAGCTGTTCAAGATGGAAGAGTGTAACACCCCGAGTTTAAAACACAGCGCGGGTGCATTTTTTTTTTTCAAATAAATATTTAAAATGAGTTTTCCAAAATTAATTCGAAGGGAATTAAAATAATTACTTAATTCTGGAAATTTAATGATAAACAATAAAACATTTTTGAAAGGTAATAATGTCATAACATTCCCAAAAGTCAATATCAGAGTGTAGAATAAATAGTACAACAATTGTTTTTCAAAATAAAAACAAAACACATTTCCGGCTCAAATCCTAATACATCAAGTCTAACTGATCATACGCTAAAGCTACACTAGCACGGATTTCCTCTGCATCCTAAGCAAGTCTTCTCCGAATCTGCCGCCCGCCTCGACGTGACCTCCTCCTCATCATCATCATACAGAGAGGGGTCGGTCTCCTCAGAAGTCAGATCAATACATAGTCTCGGCCGCTTCGGCGGAGCCAGAATCTCATAACAATCGTCGAAGATCCTAGACGGACCTGGAATCTCAGCTGCTACTAGCTTCGACTCATCAGTCTTCCCTTCTGCCTCGGACTCATGTACAACTTCTCCAGTCACCGGGTTGGGAGTCACCACTTCCTTGCTGTCGGTCCTGCTCGTCCGCTCCAACCACCCTGTGTAAGTCGCCCTGCTTGAGATGGGGTCAAATACCCAAGCAGTGCGCGAATAGCGATCAAGGAAGTTCAACGATGTTTCCTTCGTTCGGGTACCCACAGGTGGCATGGGTTTGGGGGGCATCTGAGGGCAAAGTCCAAAGTCCACAATATAATAGCAAGGGTCACCGACCGAAATTAACAATTAATCACATAGCATATATTTCACAGCAACAAATATATCCATGATATAACATATGATGAAGAGGAAAATAATAATGCTCATTTGAAATTTAATGACATATATGCCTTTTCAAAAAAACAGCAACCAATTATTATGCAATATGTGGTAAGTACAAACAACCACTCAGCAAATCACAATCATTAATTCAGAAATTCGGATTCTGAAACAGTACTCACACACATTCAATTTCCATTCATTAATCATATAATCAAACGTGACCCACCGGTCATTCCCTCAATGCAATATGTGTATGCTCATGTATACAATTTTCTTGGAATCACCAAGGTGCAGACGCTCAACAGATCAGCACCAGTGCAGACGCTCAACAGTCCAGCACTCATGCAGTCGCTCAACAGACCAGCACGTTTGACATATACCAAGGTACAATCGCTCAACAGTCCAGTACCTAGTGCAGACGCTCAACAGTCCAGCACTCGTGCAATCGCTCAACAGATCAGCACGTGGTTGCGCATTACTCTGTAGCCCATCGCGGGTACCACTTGACTATGCAATGCATGAATATGCAGTGTTTCACTTCTCTAGAAACAGTATGCAAAATCAGAAAATTCATGCTTTTCATCATGTTTAAAATATCTCAGCACAGTAAGAATTATCATCATCACAATCATGATTAAACAGTCAAATAATCATTAACACTTTGAAATGTTTTCCCAAAATCTTAAAATTCAAACACAGTGTTTAAAACTGGGATTTCTGGAATTTTACGAATCTGTATTCGAATACAGCTTCTCTGTATTCGAATACAGCTTCTATGTATTCGAATACAGAGGCCAAAAAACAGTGCAAAATTACACTCTGTATTCGAATACAGCCCTCTGGTATTCGAATACAGTGGCAGTCTCAGTGCACAAAACAATATCTTTCATTACATCAGTAAAGTCTTAAAAACTTCATCACCACGACTTCAAAATATCACCAAAAGTTCCATTTTAATTCACCACAACAATCCCAACATTCCCCAAACACTCAGGGTTTACAAAACACTCTTGAAAACTTGGAATTTCTAGAAACTCGAATCTGTATTCGAATACAGACCCCTTGTATTCGAATACAGAAGCATGAAACTGCAATTTTAACATTCTGTATTCAAATACAGCATGCCTGTAGTTGAATACAGAAGACAAAACCTTGAAAAATTCAACATTTTCTCCCAGATCCTTAAAGGTTTTCAATACTTCATCCTCTCCTCTTCAAAAATATTTCAGGAACTCCATTTAAAATCACTTAAACCTTCTCAAGGTTTCCCAACACTTTAAAATGTATATCACAGTGTTTAAAACATGATTTTCTGGAAAACACGAATCTGTATTCGAATACAGCTTCCTTGTATTCAAATACAGAAGCTAAAAACTGAGCTTCTGGAAAAACACGAATCTGTATTCGAATACAGACCCATTGTATTCAAATACAGAAGCTGAAACTAGTAAAAATCTGCATTCTATATTCGAATACAGCATGCCTGTAGTCGAATACAGATGTGAATACAGTGTTAAAATCACACTTCTGTATTCGAATACGACATGGTCATAGTCGAATACAGATGCTAAGTCAGAAGCAAAAATCCTTCTTCTGTATTCGAATACAGGGGCTCGTATTCGAATACAAGTTTGAAAACTTAAGTAAAACAGAAACTTGACAGGTTGTAGTCCATTACACACATGTTGTATTCGAATACACCTTCGAAAACCAGTGGAAATTTCCTGAGATTTCAACCCTTTTCAAACTGTTTTCTTTTAAAAACAAACAACCAAACATTAAAACAGATTCAACATTATTTTCCAGACAATACTTTCCTCATTAAAATCCCTTTTCTTTTTAAATCATCAATATCATCAGAATCACTCAAACAGAAACAGAATCAGAGTCATCAACAACAAATCATCCAGACTTTCAAACCACCAGAACATCATACAGCATTTCAGCTTTTTCAAACATCAGAACAATCATGCAAAGCATTTCAGCTTTCACAACACATCAGAATATTAAGCAAGCATTTCAGCTTTCACAACACATCAGAATACCATGCAAGCATTTCAGCTTTCACAACACATCAGAATAACATGCAAGCATTTCAGCTTTCACAACACATCAAAATAACATGCAGCATCACAAAGCAGCAAAACACAAATAGAATGCATTTTTGCATTTCAAAACCATTTTCAAAACAATTTTATGAACATGCATTTTTTAAATCATGTTTGAAATAACATTCAAGACATTTTCCACTTTCCCACATAAACAACACAACTTTAGTGCATTCAGCCCAAACAGCAATCATCACAGAGCTTTTAAAACATCAAAAAAATGCATTTTTCATTTCTTTCAAGCATCAGGCAAACCAGTTTCAAAACAGTAATGAAAACACTAGTAATGCAATGAAAATTATGCACTTACAGCCCTAATGCAACTAGAAAGTGGAAGGTGCCCTTACCCTTGTAGCGTGTTCTACTTCTGCTAAAGTGTATGCGTCAAAAACGGCGAAAACTCTCACCTGCATTTGCTGCTACAAAACTAAGTTCTCTAGCTCCGTAATGATGTGGGGATTAACTTTAGTACTGGGGGTTTTCTGTTTTGATGCTTGGATTTTCAAGTAATGGTGTTTTTGAGGAACTTCCTCTTTTTCTCTTTGTAGTCGTGACTGGAAATGGGGAAGGCAGAAACAGCAAACAGAATGGGGTACTCTTACATGCAGTATGGGCAGTGAGGAAGGAGGGATGGTGTTCTGATTTCACCATCATGCTCACTCCTATTTATAGGCTTTTGTGGTGCCACCTCACCCACAAATAATGTTAAAATAATGTTGAGTCTTCCAGCACTTAATTGCTTGTAATTAGCCACTAATCCTCAATTATTTGCCCGATTAATTTAATTACTCGTAATTAAATTCATTAATTCTTAATCCAGTAATTTTAATTCATCCTCCAAAATAAATATTTATATATATATATATATATTTTCTCAAAACATACATATATTAAATATTTTACAAATGTCTCCAAATACACTTAAAATTAATTCCATAATTTTAATTAAAAATTAAGGGTCTTACATTACTCCCCCCCTTAAATTAGTTTTGTCCTCGAAACTACATATCAGTAAACAACTGAGGATATTGTTCCCTCATCTTACACTCCAGTTCCCAAGTCGTGTCTCCAGTAGTCGGATTCCAAATCACTTTGACTAGTGGGACTTCCTTATTCCTCAACTGTTTAATCTTCATGTCTTCAATCCTTACAGGCAATACTTCAAAAGACAAGTTGTCCCTCAGCTGAATCGTATCTGGCTCGATCACATGTGACGGGTCTGCAATGTATTTCCTTAACTGCAACACGTGAAATACGTTATGAATATTGGACAATATTGGAGGTAAAGCAATCCGATAGGCCAATGGTCCAATACGCGCAATAATCTAGTATGGTCCAATAAATTTTGGAGTCAACTTTCTTGACTTAATAGCTCTGCCAACACCAGTTGTAGGCGCGACCCTTAGAAATACATGATCACCCTGCTCAAATTCCAAAGGTCTGCGACGCTTGTCCGCATAACTCTTCTGGCGATCTTGTGAAATTTTCATTTTCTCTTGTATCCTCTTGATTTTCTCCGTAGTTTGCTCCACCATTTCAGGTCCAACAATCATACTCTCTCCGTCCTTATACCAGCATAACGGCGTCTGACACTTGCGTCCATATAAAGCCTCGTACGGTGCCATTCCAATACTTGCTTGGAAACTGTTGTTGTAAGTGAACTCAATCAATGGCAGCATCTCATCCCAGTTCCCTCTGTCATCCAGCACACATGCTCTCAACAGATCTTCCAAGGACTGATTTGTTCTCTCAGTCTGTCCGTTTGTTTATGGATGATAAGCGGAACTCAATTTCAGTTTCGTTCCCAAAGCTTCATGCAACGCTCCCCAAAAGTGAGATATGAACTTTGGGTCACGGTCCGATACTATACTCGATGGAACGCCGTGTAACCTCACAATCTCAGCTATGTAGATCTCTGTCAGCTTATCTACTTTATAAGTGGTCCTTACCGGTAGGAAATGTGCGGACTTCGTCAATCAATCCACTATTACCCAAATAGAATCATTCTTTTTCCTTGTCTTGGGCAGTCCTGTTATGAAATCCATGGAAATGTTGTCTCACTTTCATTCCGGTATGTCCAAAAGTTGCAGCATTCCAGCAGGTCGTTAATGTTCCACTTTCGCTTTCTGACAATCAAACAAGCTGATACATATTCTGCCACATCCCTCTTCATTCCTGGCCACCAGTAATTCTGTCTTAAGTCCTGGAACATCTTGGTCGCTCCAGGATGTATACTCAACTTACTCTTATGAGCTTCTTCCAAAATCGCTCTTCTCATTTCTGCAACTTCCGGTACACAAACTCTTCCGTTACATCTCAGAATATTATCTGTTCCGACGCTGAATTCAGTTGTCTGTCCTTGTGCTATCAGATTCCTCTTTTCTTGGATCAATGCGTCATCTTGCAAGTTTGCAATCTCCTCCAGTAATCCACTCAAAATTGTTATCATTCCACACTTTAACATTCCTGGTGCAAACTTTACGTCCAAATGTAGATCTCTAAATGCTTCCCACAGCTCTTGTTGTCTGGCCATTATCATTGAAGATACTGACACACTCTTCTGACTTAATGCATCAGCCACCACATTGGCCTTTCCAGGGTGGTACTGCAATGAAAAGTCAAAATCCTTGAGAGTCTCCATCCATCTTCTCTGATGAATGTTTAGTTCCTTCTGATTGAACAGATACTTCAAGCTTTTATGGTCGCTGAACACCGTGAATATGCATCCATATAAGTAGTGTCTCCAAACCTTTAACGCAAACACTACGGCAGCCAGCTCCAAATCATGAGTGGGGTAGTTCCGTTCGTGAGTTTTCAACTGTCTTGAGGCGTAGGCTATAGCTTTCTTGTGTTGCATCAAAACACATCCCAAACCTTGGTGAGATGCATCACAGTAAACTTCATATGGTTCCTCCGGCTGTGGCAACACCAACACTGGTGAGGTTGTCAACTTTTCCTTCAACAACTGAAAACTTTCCTCACACTTATCCGTCCATGCAAACGGCTGATTCTTCCTGGTGAGTTGTGTCAAAGGAGCTACAATCTTAGCAAATCCTTCAATAAATCTCCTGTAGTATCCTGCTAGTCCGACAAAGCTCCTTATGTCCGTGACAGTCTGGGGCTGTTTCCAGGCAAGGGTGACACACTTGGTATGATAAATCCTTTCTCCAATAATCCTTCAATTTGACCCTTAAGCTCGCTTAATTCCAATGGCGACATCCTGTACGGCGCAATGGAAATAGGTCCAGTTCCGGGGTGCAAATCAATGAAGAATTCCACCTCTCTTACCGGGGGTAATCCTGGAATTTCCGTCGGAATTACGTCCCGATATTCTTTAACTATCATCACGTCTTCTATGTTCACATCCATCTTGGTCTCCACGTTAGCCAATGATAAAAATTCCTGAGTTCCTTCTCTTAGTGATACTCCGAGTTGGTTAGCAACCAAATACCTAGCGACTCTAGGTTCGGGGAAAAGAACCAATTTTCGAGCGCAATCCAAAACTACATAGTTATAGGTCATCCAATCCATGTCGAGAATGATCTCGAGTGATTGTAGGGGTAAACAAATTAAATTGACCAAGAAATCTCTATTCCGTATCGTTACGGTATAGTGTAAACATGCAGAGTTTACAGTCAATGTCTTAGCAGGTGTAGAAACAACCAAATCAAAAGGCAAAGCAGACATAGACAACTTCTAACGATGCACACAATCCATAGCAATGAAAGAATGGGTTGCCCCCGAATCAAAAAGTGCAGTTAGTGTGTTACCTGCAATCTCACAATCTTGTTGGATTAAATTTTGGGCTTGTCTTCCAGTTCCAGCACCCATGTGATAGACGCGGCCTCTAGCAGTAGGACGAGTAGCCCTAGTCGCGTTCACAGTTGGCTCCACCTTCGGAACCCGGCAATCCCTTGCCACGTGTCCTGGCTAGTGGCAGTTGAAGCACATCAAATCCCTCGCAGTACAAGCAGTTGCGATATGTCCTTCCTTCCCACATCGATAACACCGGACTCCCTGTCCCAACTGTCGTCCAAAGTTCTGGTTTCCTGGCCGATTCTGGCCCCTCTTGTTGTTTTGTGGTCGGTTATACGGCTTGGCAACTTGCTTCCCTTTATTGTTCTGATTATGTATCCGACTAGGCCCTCCAGAGTTAAAGTTCCCTCCTCTGTTGGCCCTCCTGTTCTTCATCTCTTCAACCTCTCTACACTTTTCCACTAGCACTTGGAAACATTGAATTCCCAAGGGTACGACCAAATCTTGGATCTCATACTTCAATCCATTCTGAAAGCGATGACACATAAACTGTTCATCAACTTCTTCCCGGAAGAATCTGAAATGTCTGGACAGCGACTCAAACTTAGCTGCATATTTTCCCACTGTCATATTCCCCTGGTCAATTTCAGAAAATCATCACCCAACTTGGTCCTAGTGCTCATCGGGAAGTACTTGTCCAAAAACTTCTTCTTGAACGACTCTTAGGTCACTTCCTCTTGAGATGACCCCATCAGTAATCTTGTACTTCTCCACCAATACTCTGCATCCCCTACCAGCAGGTACGTGGCATAATTGACTTTCACTGCTGCCCTGCAGTTAATCATCTCGAAGATTTTATCCATCTCTTGGATCCACTGGTCCGCTCTTTCTGGACCCTCATCACCCTTGAACTTGGGAGGATTATGGCGACGAAAATCCTCTAGTCCTCTAGATTCAGCAGCGCGAATCTCTCTTTCTCTCTTCTCCAGATCGCGTTGAGTCTTGGCAGCCGTCTGGGCAGCAACAGACACAGCCATCCATGTTGTTCATTGCTTCAGCCATCCTATCTTCCCGGCTGACATTAGCTCTTGCGGTGTCGTCTCTTCGTGGAGGCATTGTTTCCCTACAAAACCATCATCACTTCAGTCACACCACAACTTACACAAGACTTGACACTTTAACTACTTGCTACTATGCATGATCAGCTAAAGACTCAAAACAGATACTTAAATCAGAGCTTTATCCCAAAACTTTAACCAAATGCTCTGATACCACAATTATAACACCCCGAGTTTAAAACGAAGCGCGGGTGCATTTTTTTTTTTTTCAAATAAATATTTAAAATGAGTTTTCCAAAATTAATTCGAAGGGAATTAAAATAATTACTTAATTCTGGAAATTTAATGATAAACAATAAAACATTTTTGAAAGGTAATAATGTCATAACATTCCCAAAAGTCAATATCAATAGTACAACAATTGTTTTTCAAAATAAAAACAAAATACATTTCCAGCTCAAATCCTAATACATCAAGTCTAACTGATCATGCGCTAAAGCTACAGTAGCACGGATTTCCTCCGTATCCTAAGCAAGTCTTCTCCGAATCTGCCGCCCGCTTCGACGTGACCTCCTCCTCCTCCTCATCATACAGAGAGGGGTCGGTCTCCTCAGAAGTTAGATCAATACATAGTCTCGGCCGCTTTGGCGGAGCCAGAATCTCATAACAATTGTCGGAGATCCTAGACGGACCCGGAATCTCAGCTACTACTAGCTTCGGCTCATCAGTCTTCCCCTCTGCCTCGGACTCATGTACAACTCCTCCAGTCACCGGGTTGGGAGTCACCACTCCTACGGTGGCCTCCGTCTCAACCCCTCAAACGGACTCCTCAGCATCGTCGAAAATTCCATGCGCCTCCAATACTTGTCTAGAAACTTCTTTTTTAATGACTCCCAGGTCACTTCCTCTTGAGCTGACCCCATCAACAATCTCGTACTCCTCCACCAATACTCTGCATCCCCTATCAGCAGGTATGTGGCATAGTTTACTTTCACCTCCGCCCGACAGTTAATCATCTCAAATATCTTATCCATCTCTTTGATCCACTGGTCCGCTCTCTCTGGACCCTCATCACCTGTGAACTTGGGAGGATTATGGCGACGAAAATCCTCTAATCCTCTAGATTCAGCAGCGCGAATCTCTCTTTCTCTCTTTTCCAGATCGCGTTGAGTCTTGGCAGCCGTCTGTGCAGCAACAGACGCAGCCATGTTGTTCATTGCTTCAGCCATCTGATCTTTCCGGCTAACATTTGTTCTTGGGGTGTCATCTCTTCGTGGAGGCATTGTTTCCCTACAAAACCATCATTACTTCAGTCACACCACAACTTACTCAAGACTTGACACTTTAACTACTTGCTCTTAAGCATGATCAGCTAATAACTCAAAACAAATACTTAAATCAGAGCTTTATCCGAAAACTTTAACCAAATGCTCTGATACCACAATTGTAACACCTCGAGTTTAAAACACAGCGCGGGTGCATTTTTTTTTTCAAACAAATATTTAAAATGAATTTTCCAAAATTAATTTGAAAGGAATTCAAATAATTTCTTAATTCTGGAAATTTAATGATAAACAATAAAACATTTTTGGAAGATAATAATGTCATAACATTCCCAAAAGTCAATATCAGAGTGCGGAATAAATAGTACAACAATTGTTTTTCAAAATAAAAACAAAATACATTTCCAGCTCAAATCCTAATACATCAAGTCTAACTGATCATGCGCTAAAGCTACAGTAGCACGGGTTTCCCCCGCATCCCAAGCAAGTCCTCTCCGAATCTGCCGCTCCACTCGACGTGACCTCCTCCTCCTCCTCATCATACAGCGAGGGGTCGGTCTCCTCAGAAGTCAGATCAATACATAGTCTCGGCCGCTTCGGCGGAGCAGGAATCTCTTAACAATCGTCGGAGATCCTAGACGGGCCCGGAATCTCACCTGCTACTAGCTTCGGCTCATCAGTCTTCCCTTCTGCCTCGGACTCATGTACAACTCCTCGAGTCACCGGGTTGGGAGTCACCACTCCTACGATTGCCTCCATCTCAACCCTTCCAACGGACTCCTCAGCATCGTCGAAAATTCCGTGCGCCTCCAATACCAGACGGGAAGGCACGGGAAAATCTATACTCGCATGAGTGCGCTCCACAAAATCCTCTACGCCGTCAGTCCTGCTCGTCCTCTCCAACCACCCCGTGTAAGTCGCCCTGCTTAAGATGGGGTCGAATTCCCAAGCAGTGCGCGAATAACGATCAACGAAGTTCAACGACGTTTCCGTCGTTCGGGTACCCACGGGTGGCAAGGGTTTGGGGGCATCTGAGGGCAAAGCCCAAAGTCCACAATATAATAGCAAGGGCCACCGACCGAAATTAACAAATATTCACATAGCATTTATTGCACAGCAACAATTATAATCATAGTATAACATTTGATCATGGGAAAATAATAATGCCCATTTGAAAATTAATGACATATATGCCTTTTCAAAAACAGCAGCCAATTATTATGAATTATGTGGTAAGTACAAACAACACCTCAGCAAAACACAATCATTAAGTCAGAAATTCAGATTCTAGACAGTACTGACACACATTCAATTTCCACTCATTCATCATATAATCAAATGTGACCCACCGGTAAATACCTCAATGCAATATGTATATGCTCATGTATAGAATTTTCTTGGAATCACCAAGGTGCAGTCGCTCAACAGACCAACACATTATGTTTAACATAACGGCCCTCAAGACCAAGGTGCAATCGCTCAACAGATCAGCACCAGTGCAGACGCTCAACAGTCCAGCACTCATGCAGTCGCTCAACACACCAGCACGTTTGACATATACCAAGGTACAATCGCTCAACAGATCAGTACCTAGTGCAGACGCTCAACAGTCCAGCACTCGTGCAATCGCTCAACAGATCAGCACGTGGTTGCGCATTACTCTGTGGCCCATCGCGAGTACCACTTGACTATGCAATGCATGAATATGAAGTGTTTCACTTCTCTAGAAACAGAATGCAAATTCAGAAAATTCATGCTTTTCATCATGTTTTAAATATCTCAGCACAGTCAGAATTAACATCATCATAATCATGATTAAACAGTCAATTAATCATTAATACTTTGTAATGTTTTCCCAAACTCTTAAAATTCAAATACAGAGTTTAAAAACTGAGGATTTCTGGAATTTTACGAATCTGTATTCGAATACAACTTCTCTGTATTCGAATACAGAAGCCAAAAATAGTGCAGAATTGCACTCTGTATTCGAATACAGCGCTCTGGTATTCGAATACAGAGGCAGTCTTAGTGCACACAACCTCATCTTTCACTACATCAGTAAAGTCTCAAAAATTTATCTCTTCAACTTCAAAACATCACCAAACATTCCATTTTAATTCACCACAACAATCCCAACATTCCCCAAACATTCAGGGTTTACAAAACACTCTTAAAAACTTGGAATTTCTGGAAACTCCAATCTGTATTCGAATACAGAATCCTTGTATTCGAATACAGAAGCATGGAACTGCAATTTTAACATTCTGTATTCGAATACAGCATGCCTGTAGTCGAATACAGAAGACAAAACCTTGAAAAATTCAATCTTTTCTTCGAGATCCTTAAAGGTTTTCAATACTTCATCCTCTCCTCTTCAAAATATTTTCAAGAACTCCATTTAAAATCACTTTAACCCTTCTCAAGGTTTCTCAATACTTTTAAAGGTATATCACAGTGTTTAAAACTTGATTTTTTGGAAAACACGAATCTGTATTCGAATACAACTTCCTTGTATTCGAATACATAAGCTAAAAACAGTGCTTCTGGAAAAACACGAATATGTATTCGAATACAGATTCCTTGTATTCGAATAAAGAAGCTGAAACCAGCGAAAAACGGCATTCTGTATTCGAATACAGCATGCCTGTAGTCGAATACATATGTGAATACAAAGTTAAAATTTCACTATTGTATTCGAATACGACAGGGTCGTAGTCGAATACAGATGCTAAGTCAGAAGCAAAAATCTTTCTTCTGTATTCGACTACAGGGGCTCGTAGTCGAATACAAGTTTGAAAACTTGAGAAAACAGAAACTTGACAGGTTGTATTCGAATACACACATGTTGTAGTCGAATACACCTTCGAAAACCAGTGTAATTTTCCTGAGATTTCAACCCTTTTCAAACTGTTTCCTTTTAAAAACAAACAACCAACATTAAAACAGATTCAACACTTTTTCCAGACAATACTTTCCTCATTAAAAATCCCTTTTCTTTTTAAAACATCAACATCATCAGAATCATTTACAACAGAAACAGAATCAAAATCATTAACACCAAATCATCCAGAAACAGAAACAGAATGATCAATCATCAGAATCATCCAGACTTTCAAATCATCAGAACAACATACAGCATTTCAGCTTTCACAACATAGCAGAATAACATGCAAGCATTCAGCTTTCTCAAACCTCAGAACATGACTAATGTTTTCAACCAAAACAGAAATCAACACACAGCAGCAAACACCAACAGAATACATTTTTGCATTTTAAAAACTATTTTCAAAACAGTTTTATGAACATGTATTTTAACCATCTTCAAAATAACATGCCAAACATTTTCAGCTTTCCCACACAAGTAAAACAGCATCAATGCATTCAACCAACAACAAAAATGGATTTTCTTCATTTTTCAAGATGTCATTCCAAAAACAGTTTTTCTTTCAAAACAAAAATGAAATAACATTCATTTACAACCCTTATGCAGCTAGAAAGTTGGAAGGTGCCCTTACCCTTGCTGCGTGTCTGCTACTTCTCACGTCTCTGTTTTCGTTCCCGTTTCTGCGCCAAAATCCGGTGAAACTGCTGTCTGAGTTTGCTGCTATAAAACTGGGTTCCCTAGCTCCGTAATGGTGTGGGGAACAACTTTAATACTGAGGGTTTTCTGGTTTGGTGTTTGTATTTCCAGTTAATGGAACTTTTAAGGAACTCTCTCTTTGGTGTTTTGAAATCGTGAAACTGTTTTTGAGAAAACAGGAGGCAGAAATGGGAGAAGAGGTTACTGTTACATGCAACACTATTACATGCAAAATGGGAGGATGTGAAGTTCTGCTCTTTCTCTGCCTCTTCACGTGTTCTTATAGAGCTTACTCAAGTGCTGCCTTCTCAAAATAATGATAAAATAATGCTGGATTTTCCAGCTGGATTTTTCAGCACTAAATCCTTTTGCAATTAGCCACTAATCCTTAATTAATGGTCCGATTAATTTAATTACTCGAAATTAAATTAATTAAATCTTCATCCAATAATTTTAATTCATCTTCCGAGATAAATATTTATATATATATATATATATATATATATATATTTACTCAAAACATACATATATTAAATATTTTACAAAAATTCCCAAAATACCCTTGACATTAATTCCATAAATAAATTCTAAATTTTAAGGGTCTTATAGGTGGTTCCTTTAAGGTATCTTAGAATTCGTTTGACAGCAGTTAAATGGGATTCCCTAGGATCAGCTTGAAAACGGGCACAAACACAAACACTAAACAGAATGTCAGGTCTAGAAGTAGTTAAGTAAAGCAGGGATCTAATCATACCTCTGTATGTTTTCTGGTCTACCTTTTGGCTGGTTTAATCTTTCTCAAGTGAGCAGGTTGGGTGCATGGGGGTGGCCATAGGCTTACAGTCACTCATCTTGAACTTTTTAAGAAGTTCTTTGGTGTATTTAGATTGGTGAATGAGTATACCTGATTTGCCTTGATGAATCTGAATTCCCAGGAAGAACTTAAGTTCTCCCGTCATGCTCATTTGAAACTCCTTCTGCATTAGGTTAGAAAACTCTTTGCACAAAGTGCCATTAGTTGATCCAAATATGATATCATCAACATAAACTTGGATAATCAGAATATCATTTTTGATGGATTTCCTAAACAGTGTATTATCAATCTGGCCTCTATTAAATTCATTCTTCAGTAGAAAGTTACTAAGTTTGTCATACCATGCCCTTGGTGCTTGTTTTTAACCATATAAAGACTTTTTAAGTTTAAAAACATGGTCTGGAAAATCAAAATTTTCAAATCCAGGGGGCTGTTTGACATAGACTTCCTCACTTATGTAGCCATTTAAGAATGCACTTTTAACATCCATTTGATACAGCATTATATCATGATTAGCAGACAATGATAAAAGAATTTTAATTGCTTCTAACCTGGCCACTAGAACAAAAGTCTCAATGTAATCTATACCTTTCTGTTGACTGTATCCTTGAGCTACAACTTCACCTTTTTCATTGAATTTGTTTCTGAACACCTACTTGGTTCCAATAATGTTTTTGTTTGGTCTGGATACCAGATCCCAAACATCATTCCTTTGGAATTCATTCAGCTCTTCTTGCATAGCAAGTATCCAACCTTCCTCTACCAAAACTTCATCAACATTGCTTGGTTCGCATCAGCTTCTGGCTCTGTAACAGCTTCTGATTTTGATAAATCAACTTCTGGTTCTGGTGAATCTGTAACAGCTTTAGATTCTGGTAAATATCCAGATTTCTATTCTGACTTATCTTGGCTATTTCTGACTTGATCAGATTTATATTTTGAAGATTTGTCATGTGTTGCTGACTTGCTTGTATCCTCTACGTTTCCAAGTACTTCTGTTTCTTCTTCTTCTGCTTCTGCTCCCTTTGGTTCTGGTGAACCTGCACTATTTTTATCTTGCTTTGATTTGTCAAGATCAAGCAGTTTGTCATATTACATAAAGTAAATCGAATAATTTAAAATTTAACTCAATACAGCCAAACCATTTATTCTGCTTATGGTGATTTCTGCTTGTTTTTGAAACCACTGTAATGTTGTTTCTGCCGAGGTGTTCAATTCGTGTGAATCACCTGGTTCCTCTGACAGTTTGAAAATCAGCAGAATACTTAGCTAGCTTTGATTTTTTAAGATCAAGGTTATTGTTATCACAGTAAACATAAATATTAAGTAATAATAGTATTTACAGCAAGATGTAACCTCAATTTTACTCTGAAAATCCTCTTGCTTCTGATTTTCAGATTCCTAATCTATATGTTTTGAGATTACATGGTTTGGATGAGGGAATTTGAATTCCCTTCCAGGTTTGTATTCTTGATGAATCTCACTGGAGTGTTAGAAGCACTCTCCTGATTCTGATATTTCTGCTTTGGCTGATACGCCATGTTCCTCTGGTGATTCTGGAACATGTTTTGGTTCTGGTAACTTTGGTGAATCTGGTGATTCTGATAACCTTGATGGTTCTGGTGATTCTGATAATTCCTGTAGTTATACTGATTCTGATAATTAAAGTAGTTCTGATGATCATACCTCAACCTTTGATACTGATACCTGTTCAGGTTCTGGTTCTGGTACTGATTCTGATTCTGGTTCCAGTGTTGATTCTGGTTCTAGTTTCTGTGCCTCCAGTTCTGGTTCTGGTTCCAATGTTGGTTCTGGTTCCAGTTCCTGTACCTCTGATACTGGTTCCAGTTCTGGTTCTGGTTCCCATTTCTGTGCTTCAGGTACTGGTTCCAGTACTGGTTCTGTTTCCAGTTCATGTTCCTCTGATACTGGTTCCAATTCTTGTTCTGATTCGAGTGATATCTATGATATTTCCTGTTCCTCCTATAATTCTGGTTCTGGTTCTGGTTCTGATAGGTATTGTGTTGACCAGTTCTTCTACCAGAGTCACTTGGCTTCTGTTTGGTAGATATTGGAACATAAACCTTCTTCTGCTTGTGCATTGTCAACATCCATTGTCCAGGCACCATTGTTGGTGTCTCCTTCTGGTTGCTCAGAATATCTGCAACATAGACAATTTGGTCTTTTGGTACCCAGAACTGATTGGGTCCAGGTTTGTTAGTCTTAACAGCTCTCTGATCTTGTTCAGATTTTATCATTGGACAAGACAATTCAGACTGACCTTTCTTAGCACAAACAATACATAAAACATCAGAATAAACAGCCTTATTTTCAGTAATTGTTTCTGTAAAACCAAGACCTCTTTTTCCAGAGTTACTATTTCCATAAATCATAGATGCATATTTACTTCTTTCCATTCCATTTGAAATAAAGTTTTGAAAAAATTGCTCATGCATATCAGATTTACAAACAGTTTCAGAAGTGGAACAATTATTACTTTTGAGAGTTTGGTTTTTTGATTTGAGTCTTGCAACATCAGTTTTAAAATTTTTGTTTTCAGTTGCATACTCAGAATTTCGATTCTTTAAAACTTGGACTTCTTTGGTTAGATTTTTCTTATCTTCCCTAAGAGTTTTCAGTTTTAAAGACCTTTTATTGTTTGTATTTAATAAGTCTTTTAAAGTCTCAATCAATTCAGATTTAGAGAGATCAGAAAATACCTCATCGTCTTCATCTTCTGATTCTGTTCTAGAGCCTGAGCTGTATTCAGAACTTGAGTTGGTATGAGCCATTAGAGACAGAATTGCTTCCTCTGATGTGCTTCCAGACTTGCCTGAATGATTGCTTCGATCATTCTTCCTTCTACCTGTTTTCCTTCTTGAATTCATGCCTTTATGAGGTCCAGAAGCAGACTTGATGTGAGCCATCTTTGCTGTTTCTGCCTCTTCTTCATCAGACGATTCTTCCTCTGATTCTGATACATCCTAGGCAGCCATCAGACTCTTCTTTCTGTATCTGGAACTCTTCTTATGTTGTTTGCCTTTTTCCAGATTTGGACATTCTGACTTGATATGTCCAGGTTCATTGCATCCATAACAGATGATATTCTTCTTGTCAGATTCTTCCTTATCTTTAATGTTATGTTTCTTCTTGGAACCTCTCTTCTTCCTATTTTCCCAGATCTTAACCATCTTTTTGGTTAAGTAAGCCATATCATCATTGTTACTATCACTATCCTTTGATTCTGATGCTGCCTCTGCAGCTTTCTTCTGTTTCGACTTCAGAGCCAGATTCTTCTTCTTCTTTGGTTCATCTTCTTCCAGTTCTATTTCATGATACCTGAGTGAGCTGATCAGGTCTTCAAGTCTTAAGTTATTCAGATCTTTGGCTTTCTGTATTGCAGTAACCTTTGGTCTCCACCTTTTTGGTAAACTTCTTAGAATTTTCATAACATGATCTGCAATGGTAGAGCTTTTGTTTAATACCTTTTAAACCAGATACCAGAGTCTGGAATCTGCTGAACATTGTTTCAATGTCTTCATCCTCTTTGTAAGACCGTTAATTTTTAATTAAAATTATGGAATTAGATTAAAGTGTATTTGAGGACATTTGTAAAATATTTAATATATGTATGTTTTGAGAAAATATATATATATAAATATTTCTTTTGGAGGATGAATTAAAATTACTGGATTAAGAATTAATTAATTTAATTCTGAGTAATTAAATTAATCGGACAATAAATTGAGGATTAGTGGCTAATTACAAGCAATTAAGTGCTTGAAGACTCAGCATTGTTTTAACATTATTTGTGGGTGAGGTGGCACCACAAAAGCCTATAAATAGGAGTGAGCATGATGGTGAAATCAGAACACCATCCCTCCTTCCTCACTGCCCATACTGCATGTAACAGTACCCCATTCTGTTTGCTGTTTCTGCCTTCCCCATTTCCAGTCACGACTACAAAGAGAAAAAGAGGAAGTTCCTCAAAAACACCATTACTTGAAAATCCAAGCATCAAAACAGAAAACCCCTAGTACTAAAGTTAATCCCCACATCATTACGGAGCTAGAGAACTCAGTTTTGTAGCAGCAAATGCAGGCGGGAGTTTTCGCCGTTTTTGACGCATACATTTTAGCAGAAGCAGAACACGCTACAAGGGTAAGGGCACCTTCCACTTTCTAGTTGCATTAGGGCTGTAAGTGCATAATTTTCATGGAATTACTAGTGTTTTCATTACTATTTTGAAACTGGTTTGCCTGATGCTTGAAAGAAATGAAAAATGCATTTTCTTGATGTTTTAAAAGCTCTGTGATGATTGTTGTTTGGGCTGAATGCACTAAAGTTGTGTTGTTTATGTGGGAAAGTGAAAAATGTCTTGAATGTTATTTCAAACATGATTTAAAAAATGCATGTTCATAAAATTGTTTTGAAAATGGTTTTGAAATGCAAAAATGCATTCTGTTTGTGTTTTGCTGCTCTGTGATGCTGCATATCATTCTGATGTGTTGTGAAAGCTGAAATGCTTGCATGTTATTCTGATGTGTTGTGAAAGTTGAAATGCTTGCATGGTATTCTGATGTGTTGTGAAAGCTGAAATGCTTGCTTAATATTCTGATGTGTTGTGAAAGCTGAAATGCTTTGCATGATTGTTCTGATGTTTGAAAAAGCTGAAATGCTGTATGATGTTCTGGTGGTTTGAAAGTCTGGATGATTTGTTGTTGATGACTCTGATTCTGTTTCTGTTTGAGTGATTCTGATGATATTGATGATTTAAAAAGAAAAGGGATTTTAATGAGGAAAGTATTGTCTGGAAAATAATGTTGAATCTGTTTTAATGTTTGGTTGTTTGTTTTTAAAAGAAAACAGTTTGAAAAGGGTTGAAATCTCAGGAAATTTCCACTGGTTTTCGAAGGTGTATTCGAATACAACATGTGTGTATTCGACTACAACGTGTCAAGTTTCTGTTTTACTTAAGTTTTCAAACTTGTATTTGAATACGAGCCCTTGTATTCGAATACAGAGGAAAGATTTTTGCTTCTTACTTAGCATCTGTATTCGACTACGACCATGTTGTATTCGAATACAGAAGTGTGTTTTTAACACTATATTCGCATCTGTATTCGACTACAGGCATGCTGTATTCGAATATAGAATGCAGATTTTTACTAGTTTCAGCTTCTGTATTTGAATACAATGGGTCTGTATTCGAATACAGATTCGTGTTTTTCCAAAAGCTCAGTTTTTAGCTTCTGTATTCGAATACAAGGAAGCTGTATTCGAATACAGATTCGTGTTTTCCAGAAAATCAAGTTTTGAACACTGTGATATACATTTTAAAGTGTTGGGAAACCTTGAGAAGGGTTAAAGTGATTTTAAATTGAGTTCTTGAAATATTTTTGAAGAGGAGAGGATGAAGTATTGAAAACCTTTAAGGATCTGGAAGAAAAGATTGAATTTTTCAAGGTTTTTTCTTCTGTATTCGACTACAGGCATGCTGTATTCGAATACAGAATGTTAAAATTGCAGTTTCATGCTTCTGTATTCGAATACAAGGGGTCTGTATTCGAATACAGATTCGAGTTTCCAGAAATCCCAAGTTTTTAAGAGTGTTTTGTAAACCCTGAGTGTTTGGGGAATGTTGGGATTGTTGTGGTGAATTAAAATGGAACTTTTGGTGATATTTTGAAGTTGTGATGATGAAGTTTTTAAGACTTTACTGATGTAATGAAAGATGTTGTTTTGTGCACTGAGACAGCCTCTGTATTAGAATACCAGAGGGCTGTATCCGAATACAGAGTGTAATTTTGCACTGTTTTTTGCCTCTGTATTCGAATACAAAGGCTGTATTCGAATACAGATTCGTAAAATTCCAGAAATCCCAGTTTTAAACACTGTGTTTGAAGTTTAAGAGTTTGGGAAAACATTTCAAAGTGTTAATGATTATTTGACTATTTAATCATGATTGTGATGATGATAATTCTGACTGTGCGGAGATATTTTAAACATGATGAAAAGCATGAATTTTCTGATTTTGCATATTGTTTCTAGAGAAGTGAAACACTGCATATTCATGCATTGCATAGTCAAGTGGTACCCGCGATGGGCCACAGAGTTATGCGCAACCTCGTGCTGATCTGTTGAGCGATTGCACGAGTGCAGGACTGTTGAGCGTCTGCACTAGGTACTGATCTGTTGAGCGATTGTACCTTGGTATATAGGTGTTGGTCTGTTGAGCGACTGCACTGGTACTGGACTGTTGAGCGTCTATACCCTGAAATGCGCAGCCACGTGCTGATCTGTTGAGCGATTGCACGAGTGCTGGACTATTCAGCGTCTGCACTAGGTACTGATCTGTTGAGCGATTGTACCTTGGTATATGTCAAACGTGTTGGTCTATTGAGCGACTGCACGAGTGCTGGACTATTGAGCGTCTGCACTGGTGCTGATCTGTTGAGCGATTGCACCTTGGTCTTGAGGGCCATTAAAGTCAAACATATTGTGCTGGTCTGTTGAGCGACTGCACCTTAATGATTCCAAGAAAATTGTATACATGAGCATACACATATTGCATTGAGGGAATGACCAGTGCGTTACGTTTGATTATATGATGAATGAATGGAAATTGAATGTGTGTGAGTACTGTTTCAGAATCTAAATTTCTGAATTAATGATTGTGATTTGCTGAGGTGTTGTTTGTACTTACCACATATTGCATAATAATTGGTTGCTGTTTTTTTGAAAAGGCATATATGTCATTAAATTTCAAATGAGCATTATTATTTTCCTCAACATCATATGTTATATCATGGATATATTTGTTGCTGTGAAATATATGCTATGTGATTAATTGTTAATTTCGGTCGGTGACCCTTGCTATTATATTGTGGACTTTGGGCTTTGCCCTCAGATGCCCCCCAAACCCATGCCACCCGTGGGTACCCGAACGACGGAAACGTCGTTGAACTTCCTTGATCGTTATTCGCGCACTGCTTGGGAATTCGACCCCATCTCAAGCAGAGCGACTTACAAGGGGTGGTTGGAGTGGACGAGCAGGACTGACGGCGTAGAGGATTTTGTGGAGCGCACTCATGCGAGTATAGATTTTCCCGTGCCTTCCTGTCTGGTATTGGAGGCGCACGGAATTTTCGACGATGCTGAGGAGTCCGAGGAAGGGTTGAGACGGAGGCCACCGTAGGAGTGGTGACTCCCAACTCGGTGACTAGAGGAGTTGTACATGAGTCCGAGGCAGAAGGGAAGACTGATGAGCCAAAGCTAGTAGCAGAAGATATTCCGGGCCCGTCTAGGATCTCCGACGATTGTTATGAGATTCTGGCTCCGCCGAAGCGACCGAGACTATGTATTGATCTGACTTCTGAGGAGACCGACCCCTCGCTGTATGATGACGAGGATGAGGTCACGTCAAGCGAGCGGCAGATTCGGAGAGGACTTGCTTGGGATGCGGGGGAAACCCGTGCTACTGTAGCTTTAGCGCATGATCAGTTAGACTTGATGTATTAGGATTTGAGCTGGAAATGTATTTTGTTTTTATTTTGAAAAACAATTGTTGTACTATTTATTCCGCACTCTGATATTGACTTTTGGGAATGTTATGACATTATTATCTTTTAAAAATGTTTTATTGTTTATCATTAAATTTCTAGAATTAAGTAATTATTTTATTTCCTTTCGAATTTATTTTGGAAAATTCATTTTAAATATTTATTTGAAAAGAAAAAAATGCACCCGCGCTGTGTTTTAAACTCGGGGTGTTACACCGCCAACCTTACACTGTTATACAAGAAAACCCCCACCTACAAACTAAAAGGTTTTTATGATTCCGACTATGCTGGAGACAAGTTGGAAAGGAAAAGTACAGGTGGCAACTGCACTTTCTTAGCAGGATGCAGTTCACAGTTTGTGGACACTGATCATCAATGGGCTGATATCTTCACCAAGGAATTACCAGAAGATAGGTTCGAGTTCATTAAAAAGCATCTCAGCCTGACCTCCATATCTGACTAGCTCAAGTAGTCATCTTAGGAGTTTTTAATTTCTTGTAATTTTATTTTCTGTTTTTTAGTTTATGTTTTTACTTTCTGCAGTTTGTAAAGAGAAAAACAAAAAAAAAATACAAAAATAGTAGGACCACTTTTTGGCTGATGAAAAAAAAAGGAGAGAGAGAGAGAGAGAGAGAGAGAGAGAGAAAGAAGAAATAAGTTGAAAAGAAGAGGAATCAGGGAGAGAGAAAAAGAAATAGTGAAAAACAAAAGGAGTTGAAAAGGAGACGAATTAGGGAGAGAGAAAAACAAAGAAAGAAAAAGAAAGAGTGAAAATAGAAGGAGTTGAAAAGGAGAGGAAATGTGAAGAGGAAAAAGAAAGAGAGAATAAAGAAGGAGTTGAAAAGGAGAGGAGAAGAGAAGAAAAGAAAGAGTCAAAAGAGAAGGAGTTGAAAAGGAGAGTATCAGACTTAGGGGGAGAAATTGGTCTGAGGGGGAGTAATTCAAGTATTCGAGTTACAAGCTAGCAAAATAAGTTAAGGTTTTGTCATCATCAAAAAGGGGGAGATTGTTGGAACCAAGTTGGTTCTAAGACTTAGGATTTTGATGTTTACAAAAGCACTCAATGTAAACTTATTTTGTACCTTGAAGTATTAAATTAAATGCCACCAGAAACTGAAGAAATCAGAAGCAGAAGATCAAAGGAAAATGAATTCTGGAATTTCCAGAAGATATTCCAATATGTCAAAACATCACCAGAAGATATCTTTGCAGGCCAATATCAGAAGGAAGAAAAATCAGAAGGAAACATGGATCATACCGGTGGAAAGCCTGCCAGGAGGAGAGTTGTTCCAGACCAAGAGGAATCAAATATCAAATTTATTCCAGAAGTTATTATGACCAGAAGATGGCCTGGCAATGAAATATTAAACTGCCCAGACTTGTTCCAGACTCAACCAGAAGCTACGTTTAAGGGTCCAGAACAAGAGAATCAATCAAGATATGACCCAGACCATAAGATAGCATAATTCAAGGCATGAAACTAAGTCCAGACCAGAAGAAATGAATTCCAGAATCAATCCAGACCTGGTCCAAAATCAAAGGTAAAATGTCCAGACTGAAATATTTATTGTCCAGATTTAATTTCAATTTAATCCAGACCAAAGTCCAGAATCAGTCCAGATCAGAGGGAAGATTTCCATATCAGTGGTTCAGAATTAATTATTTGGTCCAGTAAAGGTCCATATCAGAAAATCAGACTATGGCCCAGTGTTGGCCGAAATCAGAGGGACAGGATGAGCAGTCCAGCAAAGGCCGAGTTTAGAGGATTATAGCATATCAGGCACGCATCCAGGTTGGCCGAAATCAGAAGATCAGAGGGTCAGGAAGTGTGGTCCATGGATGGCCAAATTCAGAGGATCACAACATAGCAATTAGTCTGGTCCAGATGTGGACTAGCACAGGAAAATCTGATGGTCCAGAATTGATCAACGATGGAGATTTCAATTTATTTTGATCAAAAAAGATTTATTACAAAAATAAAGTGAGGTGTTGTGGAATTCAGGAGCATTGGCGGGAACAAATAACAAATTTAATTGGCCAGTCATTTTGAAAGGAAATCTGAAGATATATTTTTTATTTATATGAAGCCCAATTGGTCAAGTTATTTTTACAGAGAATCCAGCAAGATTCAGCTCGAATTTAAGCATTGGAAGAGGCCCAAATCTGCATCTATAAAAGGAGGCTCAAGGCAGAATACTGAAGCATCGAAAATCACAAAAGAGTCATACACTTCCAAAGCAAACACCCAAATTTTCATAGAAGTCAATTGTGAGTTCCAACTTTCAAGAAGCAAGTACTCTTGTTATTTTCTTTCCACTGTGTGAAATCTAAGTTGTTGAAGTAGAGTCTACAATCTGAGGGAGTCAGAAGGGGTAGCAGGTTACTTGGCAATTAGATTCATAGTGTTGTGTGTTAAATCTAAGTTGTTGAAGTAGAGTCTACAATCTGAGGGAGTCAGAAGGGGTAGCAAGTTACTTGGCAATTAGATTTATAATGTTGTGATTTCTTCTACAATCTGGGATTGTCAGATTGGCTGAAGATAGGAGCTGCATTCCTCAAAGAAGTCTAGGATTGTTAGACTGTTTGAGAAGACTGACTTGGAGGGTCAGTATAAAGGTTGTAATTCAAGGTTTGAATTAGTGAAATCCTTCAAGGTGAAGGGACTGGACATAGCCTCGTTAACGGTGAACCAGTATAAAAACTGTGAGTTTTATTTTTACTTTTATCCGCTGCTAACTCTGTTTTTAATTATACATCAAGTTTGGTTTTGAAAGTATAAAAACAGGAAAAGTATTCAAGTTAAGTCAAACACAATTCAACCCCCCTTTCTCGTGTTTGCACCTTCAATGTCCATTTGATCCTTTCGGTTCAATCATTCTAATGACGTATATGCCCCACATTGAGAACGCCCAAGACGCTGTAAGTGTGTTCAGGGGCATTGGTGGGGCGTGGACATTGTCAACATATATGACACTTATGGCATTTCTTCACATAATTAAAACAATCTTTTTCTAGTGTGAGCTAGCAATACCCGACCCAAAGAATCTTTCTAGACATGGCGTGTCCGTTCATATGGATCCCATAAGAGCCATCGTGGACATCTTGTAGAATTTCTTTTGCCTTATCAGCATCGACGCATCTGAGGAGTACCATATCATGATTCCTTTTATACAAAATATTTTCGTTCAAGAAAAAACTCGCGGTTAACCATCTTAAAGTTATTTTCTCATTCTCCGATATTCCAGGAGGATATTCTCTATTTATATGATAATGTTTGATGTCGTGATACCAAGGTTTCCCGTCGGTTTCTTCTTCCATTACATGGTAGTAGGCAATATGATCTCGAATTTCCATTTTAATGGATGGGATTTCCTCGTTTTGACTTATTTGGAACATCGAGGATAAAGTAGCCACAGCATCAGCCAATTGATTATTTTCTCGAGGGATACGGTGAAAGGATATTTTGTCAAATTGTAAAGACAATTCCTTTATGTATGTAAAGTAAGGTATTAGCTTCTTATCTCGAGTTTCCCATTCTTGGTTAAGTTGATTAATGACTAAGATTGAATCTCCATATACTTCTATTATGTTTGCTTTTGATTCCAAAGAAGCCAAAATTCCCAAGGCACAAGCTTTATATTCGGTCATGTTATTGGTACAATCAAAACATTGGCGCATTGTGATAGGTATGAACTGCTTTTTTTTAGGAGATATTAACACAACCTCAATCCTATGTCCCATTACGTTTGAGGCCCCGTCGAACAATAGGGTCCATTTTCCATTATCGCATTCTCCAGACAAAACCATGATGTTTTCATCCGGGAATTCACGTTGCATTGACTAATAATCATCCACCATTTGATGTCTTTCTTAGTGACATAGGTATTATCATATTTTGATAACATCACCTGCCAGCTAGCAAATCGCCCTGTGAGAGCAGATTTTTTTAAAAATGTACTTGATCGGATTCATCTTGGATATCAAGCAAGTCGTATGGAAAAGCATGTATTGCCTCAAGCGATGGGTCGTCCAAGAAAACCGTGAACTTCTCTTTCTGTACTTGGAGGAAGCATTTCTGAAATGGCTCGAACCTTATTGGGGCGACCTCTATTCTTTTTTAACTAACTACAAGTCCCAATGATTTTTCCGACCTCATGCCAAAAGTACACTTAGAGGGATTAAGTTTTAGCTTAAACCTTCTAAGTCTTTCGAAGAGTTTCTTTAGATCAATAACATGTTTTTATTCTATTTGTGACTTAGCAATCATGTCATCTACATAAACTTCTACTGCTTTATGTATTATGTCATGGAACAAGGTTACTATAGAACTTTGGTAGGTCGCCCTGGCATTCTTCAGACCAAAAATGAAAGTCGTTCTTTCCATATCTTTGGTTGCCATCTTAATTTGATCATACCCAGAGAAATCGTCCATAAAAGAGAAGACCGAATGGTCGGCCGCATTGTCAACCAAAATATCAATGTGAGATAATGGGAAATCATCTTGGCTTTTAAATTAGAGGGTGCGGGTCAATCATCCCGACTTTAAATTAGAGTGTACGGGTCAATCATCCCGTCTTTTAAATTAGAGGGTGCGGGTTAGTAGTCCCGATTTTAAATTTATACACTATTGAAAAATATGAAATGTCATGAATGCATTTGATGAATGAACATTTTCCTTCATTTTTATATTTTTTTTTCAATCAATTTTTTTTTTTTACAATTTTTTTATTTTTTTTCTTTCACCTCCTTACAAACATGGTCCTTGGATTCATGGATGAAATATGTGCACGACTTTGAATACATAGTGGTGATTGTCCTTTTGATCTTTAAAGATATTTTTTGTAACATCTTCGACTTGATCTCCAATTGCCATTGTCTTATGTGTAAAGATATCATACAAGTTTTGGCCTCTTGACACTCACATATTTTTTGCCCCAACATATGATTATCATAAGAAAATGCATTTTGACAAAAAGATTTATAATACAAGAAATTAGTGAAGCAAGGTTTAGAATATGATATTTACTGAGCAAATATATGGTACAAAAAAAGAAGGATTCATAGAAAGAAAAGAAGATAAAGTGATCTCGTATGGGTAAATGACCCAATTTGTTAGTAGTATTTCATAAAAGAAGTGTGTTAATAACTCATGCCATAATTTTAATCACGTTTTTAATTCATTTCGGAGGATATAATTTGTCCTAATTTATCTTCACAACCTTTCAGAATATATTCTGCTTCGACTTTGATCTGATCTGCATAAACCATATTATTTGCTCATTTTCTTTTATTCTCAAGTTAGTGAACTTCTTCAATTTTTTTTGTGGCCCTAATTTTTGCCTACGTTGCCCTTTTGGGTTTATTACCCAATAGGTCTTCATTCATTTTCGCCTAGGTCCCCCCTTCGAGTTTTTGATCTAGAAGGTCTTTATTTGACTTTGGATCCTAACTCTTTTTTCTAGGTTGTCCTTTTGGACTTTCAACCTAGTGGGTCTTTACTCATTTTTGTACCTTAATTTTTTCCTAGGTTGCCCTTTCAGGTTTTCAACCTAGTGGGTCGCACTACCTTTATTCTATACAATAAGGGACAAACGGGTGCCCCAATTATAGTATGATACTCGGGAAGGGTATTCCACATTTATGAGGTAGTATTTGGTACGAGAAATTTCCATCTAGCTTTTCTTATACATTTGATAATAAGAAAGATAGTCCTGATTTTCATTCTTGTGAGTGACTATTCTTCATTGAAGATAAAGTAGCTAGAACGTTAGCTAGTTGATTATATTATTGAAGGACATGATGGAAAATGACTTCAAATTTTTTTTTTAGACATTTGTCTAATATGTATATATAAATGATCATCTTCTTATCCTAGTTTTTCCATTCTTGATTTAGCTGATTGAGGATTACATTCAATTCTCATGTACTTTCAACATTTTCACTTTTCGATTCGTAGATTACTAGAATATCCTTGATACAAACTTCAAATTCCCCTACGTGATTGGTATATTCAAAGCACATAAAGATAAAGTGACTTGTTTAGGGGATTAACGTGATGTTAATTACATGCAACATATTGAGGTTCATCTAGATAATGGAGTTTATTTATATCACTCTCACATTCAGTGAAATTAATAGCATGATTAAAATTATGTATGAGATCTTAGAAAACTTATTTATGAATGGACTACTTCCAAATATGCTTGGTATATGGTTTAAAGAAGAGAAAGACAAATAATGTTTGGTAAGAAGTTGTGAAATATATGATGGGTGAGAAGGAAAAGGAAACAATACAAAGTGCATTTATTGATATTCATAATATTAAGGAAACAAGAGTGTGTCAATATAATAAAGTATCGTAAGACTTTATCCTTAGCAATATTATCAATGCTTCATAATCAAATCAAAATTCATGAGAGAAGTTGATAATATCTTCATTGTTGACTTTGTCCCTTGGATAAACTCATAAACTATACGCAACACTGTCAATGTCTTCAACATAATGTTTAGTCAAGGTTTTTTTCAATTGTCCTTAAAGGTAATGATGAATTTTTCTTTTAGATTGATGAATTTTTTTCATGGCATCAAAGTAATAAGCAGTAATGATGAAAGTTCAACATAGACGACTGAACTTCTAGAGGTTTACTTGTGGTGAAAAGCCAAGAAAGTATGGTCATGACCTAGAAGTAGGGGGTGGATGATGAAGATGAATCTCATCAATATCAGGTTCAAATCTTGTGGACAATTGACTTGAGGTAGAGTATAACCAAAAAGTAGACTAAAAGGTGAAAATTGTCAGACTTATGAAATCAAGGGGTAAACATGAGTTCTTCGTGATATATTTTTTTCATGAAGGATTCTCATGATTTCAAGTATCAAGAGTTTGTAAGATTTCCAAGCTTTTAGCCATAAGGTCTTTCAGTTGGTTTAAATCATCTTTGTATGTTCCAATTCATCCATGATTTTAGTTCGGGAACATGTTTGGTAAGGGTGTCATGATACTCTTTTTTTGCTTTCTTTTTTTTTACTTTTCTTTTTTATTTTTTTTATGAAGGAAAATGTTATGGGAATGTAAAAAACGTGAATGAAATGATTATGTAAAAAAAAAATTACTACCTCCTAATATGCAATGATTTTTTAAAAAAAAAATCGTAAAATGAAATAAAAAGATGCAATACGCATGATTATGCGATGCAATATGATACAGAGGTAGTTTAGTTTTTTTTTCTCAAATATGCATGTGACCTAAATGGTTATTTTCTTATTGTTCTATAGTCTTTAACGTGAACCTTCACCATGGGTGGCTCTATAGTTCTAAATCGATTCCTAGAGCACACAACTCAATTCTAAAATATTAAACCAATTAATAGGTAAACTATTAAAATGGAAATATTATAGAAAAGGTCAACTCTAGGTGAGACTTTCATAACAACCAAACAAGATGTACATCCAGAAGATTAACATTACACAGTCTCTAACTTATCTTAGGTTGCACTCAGCCCGGGTATAGAGCTCACTCATAAGTGTGTGAATCGCGTGTTAGTGTAGTGTTTAGAGAAAAAAATAAAACAATTACCACAATTAGAACAAATTACCATAATTGCATGTAAATGACCAAAAATAAATAAAATCACAAAATTATTTTCAAAATAAATATATGATAAAATAATTAAAACAAATAAAAACAAGAGGGATAATATAAATAAAAATAAATAAATAATTATATAGAATTAATTAGGTTGGGCTTGACTCTAAAAAAATCCCCAGCAGAGTCGCCAGCTGTCGCGTCCAGTTTGTCCGCGAAAAATGAGTCGCCACCAATTTTATTTTATTTTTTTAAAAAGGAAAAATTAGATAAAACCTAAAATAAAGTTTTTGAACCAAAAAAATCAGGAGTCCATTACGAGTAGAGAAAGTAATATTACCCTACATCTTCCGTTAAAACGGTTACCCTATAGTTAATTGTATACAAATTATTTATATACTCAATTATTTATTTTTACCTCCTAAAAGAATAATAAAAAGGAAAATAAATTATTTACATTAATAAAAGAAAGAAAAATATTTTTTTTATAATTTGGTTTGACAAGGAGAAAACCTTGCTCCTACGTATCCCCAAGTGCAATAGGGAAATCAAAACACACGTAGTTCTTGGGTAAAAAATATTTATGTGTTATCCAATTTTATTATTACTCTATTTTAACTATTGTTTTATTATAGTTATTATTATATATGTAAAAAAAAAGGTAATAATAATAATAACGAAAAAGAGGTGAGATGTGTTCACGGATTGTTTTTTATTTATTTATTTATTTGGTTTTAGAGTTAAGAAAAATTAGTTTTTGTTAGAGAAAACAAATAATGTGACGGTATGTGAACGAAACAGATGAACGCGACGACGAAACAAAATATGCAGCATGTTAAAGAATTTTGTTCGTGAGTTGTCGGATCAGTGACCACACAAAGGCCACTGACAGCTAGGGGTGAGTGATGTCGCGCAGCGAGCGAGGATGAATTTCATCCGGCGGCGGCGACTATTAATTCTAATCCTTAAAAAAACAATTTATTGATCTAGTTTGTTGTTATAGTTTTTTGGGTTATTTGATAAACCATAATATGAGTTTTGTGTTATTTTACAATTGGGTAAGTTTGTTTTACTTGGTGATTGGTTTATAAGCATAAATTATTTATATTTTTTTTTAGTATATGTGTTGCATAACAATTTTAGGAACATGTACAATAGATTAAAAAAATGAAAGATTAGAAAAACTAAATTGCGTTTTTATTTTATTAAATTGAAGCAATAATAAAAAAAAAATAAGAGGAGGATAAGAACATTGATACCTGCTCAATTGGTTTTTGTTAGACTGACTTTATCAAAGTTTCAATTGTTTACTCCTCCCTATTTTTGCCTCTTATTCTCTCTATTTTTTTTTTACTCTCCATCGTGCTCCTCCGTCTTCTACTCATGGTGTAGACTATTTATAGACTTTCAGGTTGAAGGTTACAAAAGACAAAGAAATAATTGTGGATTGATTACCAATTACTAATCATCAATTTGTTTTCGGTTTCTTTTCATTCAAATGGTCACCATTATGCTGATTTTTATTACTATTCATCAATTTGTTTTCGGTTTCTTTTCATTCAAATGGTTACCATTATGCTGATTTTTATTACTATTCATCAATTTGTTTTCGTTTTTTTTTCATTCAAATGCTCACCATTATACTAATTTTTATTGTCATCAATCCATTTCCTTTCAATTTCTTTTTATTCGATTATGTACCTTTTTTTTGTTTTAGAAAAGAGTGAACGCCTGAACAGGAATCAGAGACAAATAAGAACCAAAAACACTCATGATTGTATAAAGTTTATAGTCTAATTATTTATTTTTATTTGTATTTATTATATTTCCCCCTTTTTTTATATATAATATTATATTTTTTTATAAAAAAATGTCTAAATAAAGCGGACAAAATTAGGTGTCAACACTCATTATTGGCAGTTTTGTAATTGTAATAACTTTTTATTAATTATAATAACAAAAAGTGTTGTTTATATTTAAGGAGAGATAAATCATAGAGGGAATGCTTGGTTTATTATTTTTTACTTTTATAATAATTACTATTTCCAATATAAACCTTGTGCCTTTTTTTATAGAATTTACATTTTTATTATTTTTTATTAATTTATTTTAAATATTTTATGGTAAAATTGATCAAAATTATAGTAACATATTAAGAAAGAGTTTAATTGCATACAAGATTCGATTGATTGAGTGGTAAATTCATAGAATCAATTATTTTTATTAACTGTTATTGTAAAATGGATTTGCACTCACAGTTCACAATCTATTTTTTATTATAAAATTTAAAATAAAAATAGAGATAATGGAGAAAGAAAGAAGAGAGAAAAAGAAAATATTGTGCGAACTCTTGAAAAGTGCATTTTACATGCATCATCGGTATTTTCTTACATGAATATTATTTATACAAACTAAATTTGTAACTCGTGGTCATCATTACAAGATAAAGTATAATATCGAATTCATTAGTATTTTTTAATATTCATTTACTATGTTATTCTTTACTCTAGCAGCCAATGAACATCCATATAATATTTTTTGTTCTAATAAGTTTAGCGGAAAAGCATACACACCAATATGATGAAATCTCGAATTTGAAGTTGTGTCCTAACATATCAAATGTTTTTGCAGGTATTAACCGAGTTGTGTTTACTAAAATACATATAATTAATTTTATTTATAACATGTACATTTTTTAATAAAATGTTGTGTTTTATTCTATTAATTTATAATCATTCTTTTTTATTCGTTTATCCTATAATAACTTGAAGATTATTTTTCTATTTCATCATTAATTTTATGTTAAAAAGTCAAAAAGTAATGATAAATTAAAAATATATCATTTTTTTTCTTTATATATTATGATGTAATAAAATAGATTAAAAAATAGGTTATCAATAAGTTTTTTTAATTTCACTCTTAGAAACATTTTAAAAAAATTAGATTATCAAACAAATTTTTAATTTCCTCATCTTTAAAACAATTTTCAAAAATTAGATAAAGAAATAATGTTTTGTTTATCCTCTTCTTAAAAACAATTTTTTAAAATAATTTTTGAAAACTAAAAACTAAAAGCCATTTAAACAAGCCCTTAGAACTTGTTTGATTCTCTTCCCAAAAACTCTATTTTAGTTTTTTAAAATTTAAAAACTAAAAAATTTGTTTGAATTACTTGTTTTTAAAAACTGTTTTGTAAAACTATTTTTAATATTATACTTTTTAAAACTAAAAAAGCAAAACAGTTAAATGGTGTTTTACTTCTTAATTTTTAGTTTTTTTAATTCTCTAGTCAAAAACTGTTTTAAAAATTTAGATTACTAAATAATTTTTTTTATCTCTAAAACTGTTTTTAAAAACAAGTATCTCAACCAAATTTTTTCTTTAATTCTATTCTTTAAAACAATTTTTAAAATCAAATTTATAAAATATTTTTTAAAAACTAAAATGCAAAAGTGTTTCAAAGAGGCAATTTCTCTCTTTTCTCCTTTCTCTTTATTGTTCTATATTTTGTTACAGTTTTGGTTAGTTTCATAACATGTTATCAGCACAAAACTCTACCATATAAGTGATTACATTTTCAACTTAGAAGTTCTATTAGAAGAATAACTCTTCTTATTATCATATTTCTTGAAACATTTATTTATTTTATTTCATATCCATATTTTATTTTTACATATAAATTTTGTTGAGCATTTTTTTTGGCATGTATAATTGTCATACCTTTATTTTTTTTTTCTTTTCATTCTTGTTAAATTCTAGAAGAATTTAACATTAAAGCATATCCCTGACGGATTGCAAAAGAGTAATTTTTTTGGATCATTATATATGATGATTTGTTATATAATTTTTGAAGAACTAAGAATTTAATAATCAGAATGATTGCTCAAATGGTGAATTGTTCTTGATAATTGTTTATGAAAATCATTTGTGATATAATTCCTAAAGAACTAATATTCAAGAATTTGTGTAGGATTGCACAAAACATATTTCTATAAGTTGTTTTAGTACTTGGTAAAATGAAACATCTTTAAACTTTGAAATTTTTAAATAATATTTTGCAAATATGTTTACATTAGTAAAAGTTAATTCGCACAAATTTAAATTTTTTTAAGTTGGAATGAATTAAATATAATTTTTTTAAATGTCATATGTTTAAGATAACAATTCTTAAAATATAAATCTATAAATTAAAATTTGAGCTTATTTTTTGTAAAAAAACTTTTTATAATATTGTAATTATGTACACACAAAAATTATTAAAAAATATACGTTAATATTCTAATATAAATTAAAAATATTTGTATAGTAATTTTGTATGATTACAAATTACAATTAAAATTTAAAAACTAAAAACTTTTAACATATAACAAAGACACAGGTGAACTAGAATGAGAAAAATCAAAATTACATCCTTCTCCTTGTAACTATTGCGCGAATAACAAATTTGCACTTATGGGTATACATTGTAATTTGTATACACATTCTTGTGTCAGCATAAAGTTTCATTATAAAAGAGAAACACATGCTCTGTTCTGCAACCTTCACAAATTTCCATTCTCTCACAGCATGGGCCACTTATCCATTACCATTACTTTAATCTCTTTCATTTTCCTAACTCACTACCACCAACTCGTCCACGCCGAGTCACCAACTCAGCCACCATACTCCTGTGACATCTCCAACCCACTTACAAAATCCTATGCCTTCTGCGATCTCAAACTTCCCATCATTGAAAGAGCCAAAGACATTGTTTCACGACTCACATTGGATGAGAAACTCGCTCAACTCGTTAACACCGCTCCCTCCATTCCACGACTCGGTATACCGAGTTATCAGTGGTGGAGTGAAGCGTTGCACGGTGTTGCTAACGCTGGTAAAGGGATAAGATTGAATGGAACTATTAAAGCAGCAACTAGTTTTCCTCAAGTTATTCTCACTGCTGCTTCTTTTGATTCCAAACTCTGGTATCAAATCAGTAAGGTCAGTCAGTCACTCACTCTATTCTCTCTTATTTGTTTTAATTAAAAGAGTGTTTTATGGAATCATCTCACCACCGTGATTTTAACAGTACCGGTTGAATTTTTGTCAAATTCATAAAAACATGGCAATTTCAAACATGAGTTAAAAATTTCAGCGAAATGTTGGTTAAAATAGATCGATGCAACTAATTTAACTCACGTTTGAAATGTTTGACAATTTAATTTATATTTTTCATTTTTAACTCATGAGTTATATGTTTGATGCAACTAATTTAACTATGTTTCAAAAGAAATTTTATAATAGAGATGGAAGATAATACTTTTCCGTTTTATAATAAATGGCATCTTAACAAAAAAAAATCATTTAAAATGTCACTTTAAATTTTAAATGTAACTTCAATTATTATTTTTTAATTGTACATTTCAATTATTACTCTCTGTACTACTTATGAAACATCAATTTTATTTTATACTTTAGACAGTAGAAAACTAATCAAATAAAAAAAATTTGATAAAATAATTATTTTATTTTTACTAATCATTATGTTTTTTAATGTGACTCATTTTAATGGAGAGAATATAATATTGTGGTATGTTTATTTGAATGTTGTGTGTGTATGAAGGTGATTGGAACTGAAGCAAGAGGAATATACAATGCTGGACAAGCAGAGGGAATGACATTTTGGGCACCAAACATAAACATATTTAGGGACCCAAGATGGGGAAGAGGTCAAGAGACAGCTGGAGAAGATCCTTTGGTAAATGCAAAATATGCTGTTTCCTATGTGAGAGGTATTCAAGGTGATTCCTTTAAAGGTGGGAAATTAATTGGTGGAGAGCGTCTTAAAGCTTCTGCTTGTTGCAAACACTTTACTGCCTATGATTTGGATAATTGGAACGGTGTCGATCGTTTTGATTTTGATGCTCATGTAAGTTTGCTTTCTCTATAGCCGTTGAGTTGTCTTTTTTGTTTTTTCGAGTATTGTGCATAGCGTGTTTTGGTTTTTTGGCTTTTGAATTGCCTTGTCTTATGCCGTTGATGAAGGCTTGCAACTTGAATCATAACGTTTGTCTTATTATGCCTTGATTGATTGCTTGGAACTTGAATCACACCTTTGTGTCATGTCAAAAGGTGGGGAATAGGCACAGCTGAGTTAAGCTAAGATGTAGGCTTCACCTGATAAATATATATATATAAATAAATGTCAACATAAATATAAATTTTATAATGATTAATAATATTTAAGATATAAATCTAATTATGCAAATAAAATAATAACAAAAATTAGTCATATTCTTCTTAATTTTTTTTGATGGAATAAAATATTCTATAACTTATACATACATAAAGTTAACAATTAATTCCATAAAAAATATTAATTGATTTTTAAATTTTGTGTTGTTTTTATTTAAATAAACTTGTGTTTAGTCTAGTAGTTTTTTATTTATTTCTATTAATATCATTAAATCAATGGAATGTTTACATGATTTAATATAGTTTACGATAATTTAAATACTTTACTGCTTCATTATTTTAAACGTCTCATTTGAATTTTTCACCACTTTTAAGAAAATAATTATAGTGTTGATTTTAATGATAGAATGAGTTTTATTTACTCACATAACTAGATTAATAAATTTAATTACAATAAATAAGGATATATTAGAGGAAAAAGTAATAATTGTTGTATTTCATATTATAAAATGATAAATAATTTAAAAAAAAAATAAATAATAAATGAGACATTTATCATAAGACGGAGAGAATATTTTATTATTTTTAAAATTCAATGTTATAGAACTTTGAATAGTTTGTTAATTGTGTTAAAATAATATGGTATTTTTGTAATTTAACAATTTATTCTTAAGACAAAAAAAGAACAACTTATTTTAATTCAAACACGAGGAAGGATAAGGATATGAGTACTGATACCTAAAAAGTACGGGTACATAAACTAAGATTGATACCTACGAGATACGGGTTGGGTAGACATGTATTTTTTCAAATCCGGATACAAAAATAGATACTAGGAGTTTGTATTTTATTTTTAGATCACAAGAGAATCATTTCATCCCCGTTACTTTATATTTGGAAAACACAAGCACATGCAACATGACTATGCACAAGTTTTATTTATTATTTATTTTCTGACAGAGACTGTGTATAAGTTGGGCTTGGATACTAAGTTATTTAATATGATACTATTACTATATTTATTGTTATGTTACGGATTTTTATTCTTATATTCTTTAACATTTGGATTTTTATCATTTATGAATCATCCAAATCCGTTCTAATTCAGGTGACTTTGCAAGATTTGGCGGATACTTACCAACCACCATTTCAGAGTTGTATACAGCAAGGTCGATCTAGTGGAATAATGTGTGCTTACAATCGGGTCAATGGTGTTCCAAATTGTGCAGATTTCAATCTGTTAACCAATACAGCAAGAGAAAAATGGAATTTCAATGGGTATATATATTAATTCCTTATTCTTTTTTAAGCAATGGTTTGATTGGTAAAACTTGGAGAATAGTCCACAATAAATCTAATAATTAAAAATTACTTGAAACTCTAATGAGAATCAATCAATGACGCCTTTTGAAAGTAGAAATTTATGGTCATTTTTTTACTAACTGAGACGCTAATTTGATGAATGTAGGTTAAATAAACAACAAAAAAGTGAATATGAATTGAGTCTTGAAGCATATGTATTGATGCTCACTTATTTTTATTAGTTCACCATCTATCAAGTTATTATTTCAGCCCTAAAAGCAGATACCATGAATTTTTACTTACAAAATAGGACATCTATTGTCCATAGACTTTCATATATTTTTAAATAAATATATCAAAATGTTCTAATGTTGAACTTTCCTTCAATTCAATCATTGTACTTTTGTCCCCTCTTTTTTAGGCTACTTTCTTTTTTTATTTTATAAAATTTGAAGCTACGTTTTCAATCAATATTACTCACCCAAATGTGAAAGTGATGTGTTACTTTTTTTGGACTTAATATGATCGTTTTTGTTTGGGGTGTAAAAATCAGGTATATTACGTCGGATTGTGCAGCAGTAGCTATCATACATGAGAGGCAAGGTTATGCAAAAACAGCAGAGGATGCTGTAGCTGATGTCCTTCAAGCTGGTATACTTGCATTGCATTCTCCCTTTATTTTTATGTCACAATCACCTAGTAATTTTGTTAAGTCTCACTCTTTAAATGATATATATTTTGAAAATGTGTTTATACATAGTAGACACTTCTTACTTTATAAGTCGGTTTTTTATAAGTTAGTTTTAAGTTAGATTTATCTTGAATTTTAAAATGATATAATAGCATATTCAAGATTTGTTGGACCATATGCTAGGTCTTTTGGGTAACACTTCAAATGTAATTAGATTCGATCCAGATACTATGAAAGGGTAATTAATTATAAAATCAGATGAATGTTCATTCGCCTCTTGATTTTGCTTCTCAGCCTACGAATACACTATCGAGCTAGAATCCGGTAAAAAAAATCCAAAAATTGGGAGGTTAGATGAGCCTTCACCATATAATAATTCTATCAATTTTACCAATGAAAGATGCTTTTCTCACTTGTATTTTTGGCCCACATTTTCATTAGTCCCCACACATTACATATATGGCGCATCTCATTCTAAGCCAACAAGTTCTCCTTTGGCAGTAAGCAAATTAAATATCATAGTCCAAAAATTCACTGCTGGACTACAGTTATGTGCCAAGGACTGAACTACTCGATTTTACGTCTATCATTGGGCCTGAGTACAACCAAAAAACTGCTTTCATTTAGATAGAGTAACATTTAATAAATATTTTACTTATTATCGCTTTACTTGTTTTAGTTCTGATTTATTCAAAGTTGTGAATGCCTTTATGACTTTTAATAAATATTTTACTTATTCATCTTTTGTATTTATTTTTTATTTATGACTTTTTAATTAAGTAGACTCATGTAAGTCTTGTAATAAGGGGAAGAATTGGAATAGTGTAAGATATATAAAAATTCATTCAACACTTTATGATTACATGTCTTAATTTTACCTAATTTGGACATTTAGTACCTCTAAGCTTTGTAATCATTTTATTTGTCTTAGTTTTATAATCACTTTAGTTATGTTCATTTTGAAAGAGAACAATATGATCATAGATTTAGTGCATGTTGAGATTAACGGTTAAATTAAACCGAATCATGATATACTACTGTAATTTTGACAAAAGCTATACTTTGAAGTTTTTCAATAAAATCACAATACCGCGTTGATTCTAAACATGCACTTAGTACTATTGTCATTTTGATGAACTTGTGACGATTTACTTGATGTGATATCAAAATTTTCAGGTATGGATGTTGAATGTGGTGACTACTTAACTAAGCATGCAAAATCAGCAGTATTACAAAAAAAAGTACCTATATCACAAATCAACCGTGCCCTTCACAATCTATTCTCCATTAGAATAAGACTAGGCTTATTTGATGGAAATCCAACCAAACTCAAATATGGAACAATTGGTCCAAATCAATTATGCTCTAAACAAAACCTACAAATAGCCTTAGAAGCTGCAAGAAGTGGCCTAGTCCTTTTAAAAAACACTGCCAAACTTCTCCCACTTCCAAAATCAAACCCTAGTATAGCATTGATAGGTCCTAATGCCAATGCTTCATCACAAGTTTTTTTAGGAAACTATTTTGGTCGTCCTTGTAATTTGGTAACTTTATTACAAGGCTTTGAGAATTATGCTAAGAACATAATTTATCAACCTGGATGTAGTGATGGAACAAAGTGTCTTTCAGCTGAAATAGACCAAGCAGTGGAAGTTGCAAAGAAAGCTGATTATGTTGTTTTGGTTATGGGGTTGGATCAAAGTCAAGAGAGGGAATCACATGATAGAGATCACTTAGAGTTGCCAGGGAAGCAACAGGAGCTTATTAATAGTGTTGCAAAAGCTTCTAGAAGACCTGTTGTTTTGGTGCTGTTGAGTGGTGGTCCTGTCGATATAAGTTCAGCTAAGTTTGATGACAAAATTGGAGGTATTTTGTGGGGTGGTTATCCTGGTGAACTTGGAGGATTGGCTCTGGCACAGATTATCTTTGGTGATTATAATCCAGGTGCATTTTCTTCTATGCTTTATTCATGAATAAATAACATACATAAGGAGGTAAAATCTGTACACACTTTATTGATTAACCAATATCAGTTCTTGGATAAGGTAAAAGCTACACATCCTTCATTGGTGTGGATTAAATAAAAGCCTTAACTACTAAGTTAAGGAGTGTTTAGTAAAGAGAAAAGGGGATCTTTTTTATTGATATTTAGACACAAGGAAGGAGACGGAAAAATCAACTTGGATCCTCTGCAACCATTTAGTAAGGACAACTAAATCTTGGTTGTTGGATGAGGATTGTATCTTGATCCAACGATAGAGATTTGACTAAACCGACTGGATGACAGTAGAGTATTTAGTAGGTTATTTAAATCTTTTGAGAACTTCCCTGCAAATCAATAAAATATTATAATCAAGATCTTTAAAACCAGTCTGCAATCGTGATTGTGACTACTAAATGAAAGATTGTTTTGTATTGTCCAAACCACATTACAACCACAATTTCAGCCATGTCAGACATATTTAACCACAATTTTTTATAATATCATTGATCACAATGCCACTAAATAGCATTTGCAATTTAAAACCTTGAGTATATTGTTGTAATAATAAGTTTTCTCTTAATGGCTAAATTTATGATTAGACACATTTCCTAAATAATTTATGTAGCACCGACACTTCTAATTGAAGGTGTGTCTCGATGTCTGAGACTACCAACACATTGATTATATTTAATTAATTCATTTTCTCAAATTACTATCGGTATCGACGTATCAGTGTCAGTGTCATGTTCGATGTCTATGTCAGTATCCGTGTTTCATATCAAATAACTTTTCTAGTACCTTTTCCTTAAAGCTATTACTACTTAACTAATGGGGTGCAATGCAGGGGGAAGATTACCAATGACTTGGTACCCAAAAGATTTCATCAAAGTACCAATGACAGACATGAGAATGAGAGCTGATCCATCATCAGGCTATCCTGGTAGAACCTACCGTTTCTACAAAGGTCCAAAGGTGTATGAATTTGGTTATGGCCTAAGCTACACAAAATATTCCTACCACTTCATTTCTGTCACAAACAACAACCTTCACATCAACCAATCATCCACTCATTCAATCATCGAAAACTCCGAAACAATCCGTTACAAACTTGTTTCCGAGTTAGGCGAAGAAACATGCCAAACCATGTCTTTTTCTGTCACATTGGAAGTTACAAATAATGGAAGCATGGTTGGGAAGCATCCAGTGTTGCTGTTTATGAAACAAAAGAAATATAGAAATGGAAATCCAATGAAACAGTTGGTTGGTTTTGAAAGTGTGAAACTAGGAGCTGGTGATAAAGGTGAGGTTGGATTTGAAGTAAGGCCATGTGAGCATCTTAGTAGAGCTAATGAGAGTGGTGTTAAGGTGATTGAAGAAGGTTCTTATTTGTTGTTTGTTGGAGAGGAAGAGTACCCAATAAATATCACTGTTTGATGTATAGAGTTTTTAATCAAATAAAAGCTAAAAGCTAGCTAATTTAATTGCAATGTGAATTTTTTGTGTAATGGAAAGCTTGATTTGATGATCTGATGGAGACAATACTTGAAATAATCATGGTCATTTATTTCAAGTATTTTACATCCGGACATACATTTGCAAAATGTGGTAATGGAGACAATAAATGATCCTGGTTGGAGTACGTTGAGAAGTTCGTAATCATAAATTTTTGTTGGAGTAAATTAGCATTACACTTGTTTAGCCAAACAGAAGTGGTATACTGCACAAAACACATCTTACAAAATCATCACAAATGAAAGAGAACAAAGAGATTTAAAATTATGGCGCAAGATGCATTTTAGATTACGAAAAATCCGTAAAATTTAACTTAATCTGTTAAAATATAAACGCAAGTTTCAATTACTCCTATTACTGAACCATCACCGAACCATTTGTACTGCAACTGCAAGCAGTACTAGGAAATACTCTCGGTGTCACTCTTTTTGACCCCTCTATTATCATCTATTAAAATAGATTCTTAAATACCGTTACTATTACTATATGTAACGGTATGCCATTCCTTTAAATATTGATACGTGAAAAAAATATTTTTTGTGACATATTTATAAGAGTCACTCTTTTTTCTTTTTTTTTTAATTGTAATTTGTTTTAACACACATTTTATTATTACTATTTTAGTTTAGTATTTAATATTATATACAATTATTCGTGATTCATTAGTTACAAATTACAATACAATTAATATTAGTTATTTGGTACTAATTGTTCCTCAATTATTATAGGTAATGACTCTTCCTATAGTTTTAACTCTCTAATTAATATATTGAGTCTTTTTAAAGACTTCTCACGAAATATATACATGACAACAATTCATGGAAATTATTTTAAATCGTTATATTGCTTATGTTTATTTAAAAATTAGAAGACAATGATAGCTATGCTTAAATCACTATGAAACTCTTTCTATTGAAATATGTATTAGATGGATTGCAACAATTTTGTACTAGCTTGCATGCAATTTGTGTTCGATTGAGATTTTTTATATTTTTGTGTTTATATATGTGAGTTTTAATTATATGTATATGCTTTGTTGTGTGTTGACACTTGGTTCAAATGCATTCATGTTTTTAACTAAATTGTGCTTACATTTCATTACGAAGTATATTATGTGTTATTTAATGTATTTGTTTGATATATGTTGAAATATGTTTATAACACCAATGCACTTCCTAAATTTTAGTTATATAATGAATAAGTTATGCAGTACTATATGATTATGACTATATTATCTTCCTCACCTCATCTTTAAACATATGGATTCAAAGAGTGTAGCACATAACTATTTAAATTTTCTCAAATTAAGAATAATAAATAATTCATGTCTATGAGATAGACTTATCCCATATTTTTTTCTACAATTATTTAATTTTCTCCAATTGAACATTATATAGTATCATATAGAATAAAAATTTACGTTTTAATGAATAAATAACTCATTTTTAGTGAGATCTATAAAATATATAATTTTATCACACATCGTTTATTAGATAACTAAAATTAATATTTAAATCAGATAGAAGAATACAACTTAGAATTTAATTGGCAATTCGTTATTGAAATATAAATTCTTTAAATTTAATTTATATTATTTATCATGTTTTTTTTTATTTTCTCTTATTATACCATTGTTGATATACAATGGTTGATATAGATTTAGAAAAAAATTTGTATACTCTTTAAAAATATTAAATTTATTTTGTACAGTTAATTATATACTAACATATAGCCCAGTGACACTTTTTACTACAAAATCGTGAAATCTTTTTGGTGCATTATTGTCAAACTGCATGTATAATATTACAAAATATTCAAGGAAATTATAAATTATGTTTACCCACGCAAATAAATTTTATAATTTTTCACTTTCTTTTTCGTACACATGCTCCCTCTTTTTTCTTCTTCTTGTCATTCCAATCGGAGGAGCTTTCCGTCTCTTTTTCTCAGTCACATGCTCCCTCTTTTTTCTTCTTCTTTTTTTTCTCCTCCCAACCCACCACCAAAATGCCACCTTCTCTCTTCATTCTCTCCTGTAGAACACACCAATTTATTTTTAGATAGGAGAAATTTAAATTTTAAGATCCCCACCTTCTCTCTAACTTTCCGACCACTGTGGACTTTATTTGTAGAAACTAAACCAGAAATCGAATTTCTCTAAAAATCACGATCAGAGCAATTTTGTTGACAACCACCATCGGAAATCGTCTCTGCCGCACCAGAGTTTTAACTATGACAACTTAATATTTGTCGTCTTTCTATGTTGCTTTCTTTCTCTTTTGTCGGAGATATGTCAACAAATGATTTTTTTTTTGTTAAATTTTTTTTCTTCTCACTTTTAGTTTATTACTCTCTTTCATCTGTTGTGAAATCTCTGTAACCCCTTTTTCTTCTTTTTATTAATAGCAATTTTTTTTCTCTTAGTTTGTTACTTGGTTTGTAATTGTATTTGATTCTATTGTTAAGTTGTTGTTACCCGTTATTTTCTTTATGTTAACAATTATTTATCTTGGTTTGGTACACATTAAGTTCTGATTTTTTTGTACTTGGTATTATATTTTGTTAATTGTCAGTAGCTTTCTTTCCATCACCAATGTTTGCGGCAAAAAGTTTGTCAATTGATTTACACTAAAATATCCTTAAATTGATGAGTTGAGTAAGGGTATAAATGTATTTTAAACATCTTCTTATCTTGTATTAAATATATAATCTTAAAGAAATGTAAGATTGAATGATGTTTGTTTGAAGTGTGATCATGGAAAAAATGAGTTTTATTTTAAATAAAATTGTGTAAATAAATCAAACACAGTATATTTTTAAAATTTATTTATATTTCGTTGTGAACTTTAATTAAAAATGCGAAAGTAATTGTTTTTTATGAAATAATTAAATAGTCGTTAAGTTTATTTAATTCTATTTTTTATATTTTCACCTAAAGGAGATGCATTGTCTCTTATTCCTAAGATTAGTGTCAGTTCCAATGCACCATTGAAATATCTAATTAGACTGCATTGTCTTATGGAATCCGACAACTAATTCTTGCAATCACAATTGCATAACCCTAATTCACTCTCAAGTCCATCTATACATGGACAAGAATGCTTGTAACATGCATCAAACAATCATGTGTACATTTATTCACCACAAACACAAATAACATGTATACAGACACACTATGCATTTAAGAATATATAATATCGTTAGAAAGCGCCCTTACCTCGACGATGCTTTATTACAAAAGCAACTTACGCTATGCCAGCATAACATATCTGACGATTCCAATGACACATCTCAATTTCCTTGTACCTAAAACCAATCAATTAATTTAATCAATACAAGTTTTTAAACCAACCCCCAAATGAACTTTAGGTTCGGCAACTATCCAAAACAATTAGGGTTTGACTTTTCTCTTAGACTCCCTAACTTCAAAAAGACTTTGGTTTAAGTACTTTGACGAAAACGAATTTCAAAACATTTATGCCACACTTTGAAAATCTCGAAATTGTTTTTTCAAACTTATTGAAGTTCAACTCAAATCTTTGTCTATAACAACTTAGGAAAAAAATATTTTCTTAATAAAATCAAAGACAAACATACTCACATGGTTTGAAATTTCGATTAAATCATCAATCAACTACATAAATTTCAACACTTTAATATTTGAAATACTAGTACAAGGTTTGTATCAAGAAATCTTATAAAAAAAACTCAAATATTAAGAGTTCCAATATTCTAACTATTCAAAATCATGATCTTCCAACTTGACATTTTTCAAACCTTAATCTTTATTAATTATGCTTTGTATATAAACTTTCACTTAAAAACCACATTTTCTAATCAACACCAAATATTTCCCATGTTCGGAATTGTCTTTTAAGTCTCAAACTAAAATCTTCATTCCTAATAAAATCATATATCAAAACCCAAAATTATAATCAAAGTCATGAAGTTTGAAACTTTGTTTCTCAAAGTTAAATCTCTTTCATAAAAATTGAAAATTTAATATCACTGATTAAAACTTTTTAGTTCAATCTATAAAGGTGGAAATCTTGTTTTCACAAAACCCAAAGGATAAAACCTTTAATACCTTAATAACAAAGCGAACTTAAAACCAACCTTTAAACAAAATTTTGAACTCTCTTTCTATATATCTATACCACTCGGCTAAAATTCAATTTACTCATCAAAGTCTTTAAAACATTTCCAAATCCAAATCTAGTTTAAAACACCTTAAATAATCAAGGACAACAACTCCTATGGTTTCAAACTTTAAACAACTCTAAATTTTAATTTATACCACCATTAAAATCATAAGAGAATTTTTTCCTAACTTCTTTAAAGTTCATAAAATTTCTATCACTCAAAATACTTTTGAATTAAAGCAAACCATAATAATTCATTTACCACTTTATTTCAAAACTTATTCCAAAATTTTTGTCATGATCTTTTTGTTCCTATTTCTTTTCCTTAAAAATTTCAATATAACAATACGAATATTTCAGAATTTTTTTCCACCGTTTACTCGGTATCAAAATTTTCGATTAATTTTTGAGACTCAAAGAACTAATTACTTAAACATAGAATTCAAATATATATTTTTATTTATTTTTCTCAATAATAACAACTAGTACACAGTTCAATAGAAGTACCAATCTTTATTCCCAAGTTCAAAACAAATACAAACCTCATTAAGTGTTACACACTATTTCAAGGAAATACACTATATAATGATTTTCATCAAGTTAACAATGATTTTGGCCAATAGAGTTCCAAGAGGAGGACGAGTTTAGATATTTTCAAACACAACAATAACACACTAAAGATCATGCTACTTATTTTTTTTTCCAAAAGAAAGCTTTTCAAATTTAAACAACAACTTCATAAAATTTATGATAACTCATAGATTCAAGCTTCAAGCTTTAAAATCTAAGAAAAAAAAAAACTCCCTGACTCATTAAGGTTGATAACCATGAAAAGGAGAATAAGGAAGATGAGTTTGCTTACCCCAAAAGCTAGATCAATAGTACCACAATACTCTGAGGAACAACTTTGCATCTTAACTCTTCCCCAAATTTCTTCTCTAACTCTCTAGATCGTCAAATCTTTCTATATGTTTTTTTTTCTTTCTAACCAACACTCACTCAAGACTAGAAGAAATAAGACAAAAAAAATTTTTGGTGTGTTGGTTCGGCCAGCACAGTAGAACACTACTAGAAAAACTCATTGTAGCTACCATATTTAGTGTCGGTCCCCGACTCCGACGCTAACTAGCGTCGGTAGTATACCAAATCTATTTTTTTAAATAAAATAAGGCAGACGTTAGTTTATTTTTTTAATTTATTTTAATAGTTAGCGTCAGATGGGCCGACGCTATGTTGTATGATTTTTTAAAATTAAACCTTTTAATATTATTTGAAAAATTAAACTCTCTTGAACCCTCAATGTTGTCACCATCACTTAGTCTCTTGAACTCTCTTGAAAAAATTAAACTCGCTTGAACCCTCTCAGTCTCACCATCAACCCTCAATGCTGTCACCCACTCTCAACTCTGAACTCTCTTGAACCTTCTCAACTCTCACTCTCAACTCTCTTGAACCCATCAAACTCTCGATGCCGTCACCCACTCTGTATACACCGCTGTGAAGCTCAACCTCTCGCCGCCGTGAAGCTCAGCCACTCTAAACCCTAGCCTTTGAACCCACTGTGAACCCTCGCCATGAAGCTCAGCCTCTCGCCACCGTGAAGCTCAGCCACTCTGAACCCTAGCTCTCGAACCCACTGTGAATCCTCGCTGTGAAGCTCAACCTCTCACCATCGTGAAGCTCATCCACTCTAGAAAGTGATCAAGAATCGTGAGTCTGCTTCTAGGTCCAGATAACAAAAGCAGGTTTCTTTCTTTCTCTCTTTTCTTTCTTTTTGTTTCTCATAAAAAATTCATTATAATATTTTTTTAATCTTGAATTGTAGTTTATTGATTGAAATTTGGGTCTATGTGTTATGTAGTTAGTGAGAAGGAACTGAATTCAAGTTGAGATTTTTCTTTTCTTTTTTTTTACTCTTTGATTGTTTTTCCACTAATATATTTGATTCTTTTTCTATTATTATTATTATTATTGATTGTTTTATTTTGTATTAATTTATTTATTGGGGATTTTTTATGTGGAGGTAATAGGAGTGGTGTTATTTTATAAACTATGTAATGAAAACCTTCACTCTTGTATTTTTATTGGGTAATCCCGTTACTTAATTTTGCTTTCTATAATTGATAAACATGTTCGTGCAGTGCTTATTATAGATTTGTAGCTTCGAGCCTTGGCCTATCTTAACTACTTGGATTACTTCCTATCAGTTTTTGAATTACTTGTAAGATCGAATTTCAAAAAGTTTTCTTGTATTTTTGTACTTGGTATATGTCTCTGATCTCTCTTTGATAGTCTCATTGTTGTTTATGGCTTCTTCTTTTGGTATGTTTAGAGAGGTGTTAGTTGTGCTGTGGAATTGTTGGTTCAACTTGTTTCTCACTTGCAAGTAAATGGAGGAGGTTAAAGTGCTTCAATTTGTATATTTGTAGGTATAGAAGAATCATACAATCTTCTTACATATGATATTATTTTGTTACCCTATAACTTCATCATTGATAAATGGGCAGGTTGGAGAGCCAAAGTTTTTATTCCAAGCTAAAACCATTTAGAAAGTGAAACTGATTTATTAAGCACATTGAGACAGAAAATCCAGGCTTTAACTCCTTATTCCTTCATATACTACTTCCTTGATAAGATCACTTGAGATAAGCATCCCAAATACTCATTGCAAGACCAACGCAACTCATCCTTAACATAATCAAAGGTATTCTTCATTACTATGAATATGTTTTGCTTGGGTACTATATTGTTCTTGAGGAGTAATTAGTTATAAGAGTGCTTGACGGAAAATCAATTGCATTGGAGGTATTGACTTCTTGAAATTTAGGCCTTCTGAATTTGTTGCTAATATTATGAACAGGTACCTAAATGGACATTCAAATTTAAATATTTATCATCACTTGAAATTCAACTTGTCTTATAAATACTACTTTAGAGATTTAGTAATCAATAGTATACAAACACACAGAGAGCAACAACATTCTAACACAAAATTTGTTATAACTAAAGGTGATTTCATTAGAGATTAATATCTAATTACATTAACTGATATAGGATGTTTGAACTTTACAATGCACAATTATGCATGAACCCATAAGACAATTTTATGATCTCTGAGTTGTTTTTGTGACCTCCCTCGAAGCTCAATCTACTATATATATTTAATTTCCACACAACTAATGTAAAACTATATTAAGTTTTTTATTCAAACAATTAGCATGTCATATGTCCTTGTTCTTGCAATTATTTGTATATTTTTTTCTTCTTTCTGCTGGTTATAGATTGTACTTGGCTGATTTATAAGATGGAAATTATAATATTTGCATCTTGCAAATCCTTCTACTATTGGTTTACTTGTTAAAATGTTAGTTTTCTGTTACATTATTTGAGAGAGATTTAACTATTATTGCAGCCATTGAAATTTATAAAGCACTATTGTTACCTTACCAAACCTCAAATGTGGATACAACTTTGCATATTTTGTACAAATTGATGCTGGTGTACTTTTCTTTTTAAGAGTATTGAGCTACAATTCTTCTAGCTCAATGAATTCATGTACTTTTTTACCTTCCAGCATGATTTAATTGCTGACCCTGTGTGACAAAAGCCATATGGTTTTGTAATTCATCATTTTGCTTATGGTGGTAGCTTATTTAATGGATTTTTTCTGCAATTATTTGTTCTGACTCGAAAAAGATAGGAGTTTTTATATATATGGTTTGCACAGGATCTAGCTGTCATTCCTGGCATGAAAATATTTTGGAGAAATCCATCAAGTCTAGCTGCTAAATATTTCTTTTAATTTGATGTCTTTCTTTATTATTGGTGAATTTTTATTTTGTAACTACTAATTATATATTTATGGTTTGTTGTTATGCTAGATATTATAACATTAGGAGATCAAACTCATATCATAATTCATGCCTCTGCCTCTGTATTTTTTCATGTGTGTGTGTCTCAATATTTTTTTACTTTTCAGGTAGTAGTTGATTGCTAGATATTATAGCATTAGGAGATCAAACTCATATCACTAATGAATTACCCCCATTAGATCATATCGTTTCTGCTGGTATTTTTTGTTGAGACAAAACCCCAACTTAAATAATTTTGATGATAAACAAAGATTAATTAAGAATTATAATTATGATTCTAAAGCAGGTTTTTGTACCTAATAAGTGGGCTTGAGTGTATTAATCAAGACAGGTACCAAGAAACTTAAACAAAATCAGTTGAGAGAAGCAAGATCAAATATGGAAATCCAAGAACATGCTGACGTCATCAGAGGATGTCACCAGAGGATGTCACCAGAGGATGATATCTCTAGAGGATACCTCCAGAAGACGTCACCAGAGGATATCACCAGAGGATACCTCCAGAAAACGTCACCAGAGGATACCTTCAGAGGTTACCAGAGGATACCTCCAGAGGATATCACCAGAGGATACTTTTAGAGGATACCTCCAGATGATACCAGAAAATACCTCTAGAGGATATCACCGGAGGATCCATCACAAACTTAAAAGCCAAGATTACGCATCACTAAGATCAAGACTCATTTGCCACACAAAGGAAGAACCAAGTTTGATCATGAACATTAGAAGCAGAATGAAGAACATTCTTGCTTTTTGGCCTGCTCTCACCTAATCACTGACAAAGGACATCCAACTATTCTTAATGGGCAAATGAGTTGTCACAAGCACCTTTTGAGTCTATAAAAGAGAACTCAAGATAAAGGCAATAACCAGAACTTAACAAAGCAATCATTCCATCATTCATAATCAGATTCAAGAGTTTCTACATTTTTCATACATTTCGATAAGTTTTTTCCAGTTCTTAGAAATTGCAACATCCAATCACGATTGTGTTCCAAAAACACTCTCAGTTCCAAAGATCAAAATCAAATACTCAAACACGAGTTGAGGATATTTAGATTCTATCAAACACTTTATCATTCGATTGTAATCTCAAGACAAAGTGAGTAAAAATTAGTCTTGAGAAGTTGTGAAAATCCTTCTATGTTATAGAGAAGGTAGTGTGAGTAATCCTTTGTAAAGATTGAAGGATAGATCAGTAAAAAACTCCTTTCAAGATTGAAATGTATTGGTTGTAACAGATCAAGATAGATCTGCAGAAACTTTGTTTAAAATTAAAGAGATTTCTTGCCTTGGAGCACTTAGTTAAAAATCTCACAGTTGTGAGGACTGGACGTAGCCCAAGTTGGGTGAACCAGGATATATTTGCGTGTTATATTCCTTCCCTTATCTATTTACTTTCAAGTCTTTAAATATCAAGTATAATAGATTAACTAAAATTGTCATTTTCAACTAACTAAGAACGTTCTCTGTTTCTAGATCAGAACCAAGAACGTTCTACGTTTTTCTAATTTACAACCAAGATCAATCTTGAGTTAATTTTTTTTAGGAATTTTTAAAGGTTAATTTTCAATTCAAACCCCCTTTCTTGTAAATTGCTACTTCAATTGGCATCAAAGCATGGTCTCTAAAAACATCACCTAAACAACGTAGAGAAAAGATCTTGGAAGAAAATGTCAAAAGATAAGTACATTGCCGAAGGTAGGTCATCAAATCGACCACCCTACTTTGATGGCTCAGATTACTACTTTTGGAAAAACAAAATGCAGTTGTTCCTAAAGACCCAAGACACATGAATGTGGCGTATCATTACAGAAGGAAACTTCTGAAGGTGCAAACACGAGAAGGGGGGTTGAATTGTGTTTGACTTAACTTGAATACTTTTCTATTTTAATACTTTCAAAACAAAACTTGATGTATAATTAAAACAGAGTTAGCAGCGGATAAAAATAAAAATAGAACTCACAGATTTTATACTGGTTCACCGTTAACGAGGCTACGTCCAGTCCATTCGCCTTGAAGGATTTCACTAATTCAAACCTTGAATTACAACTGTGCTACGACCCTCCAAGTCAGTCTTCTCAAATAGTCTAACAATCCTAGACTTCTTTGAGGAAAAAACAACTCCTGTTCTTCAGCCAATCTGACACCCCTGATTGTAGAAGAATTCACAACACTATGAATCTAATTGCTAAGTACCTTGCTACCCTTTCTGAATCCCTCAGTTTGTAGACTCTAATTCAACAACTTAGATACAACCATATCTAATTGCCAAGTAACCTGCTACCTCTACTGACTCCCTCAGATTGTAGACTCTACTTCAACAACTTAGATTTGCCATAATGGAAAGAAAATAACTGAGTACTTGCTTCTTGAAAGCTGAAACTCACAATTGACTTATATGAAAATTTGAGAGTGGTTGCTTTGGAAGTGTATGACTTTTTTGTGATTTTCGATTATATATTCTTCAACATTAAGTCTCTATTTATAGTTGAACTTTATAACTTCACTGATGCTTTACTTCTGCAGTATATTTCGATAAATCTGTTTTGAAAATATTCTGGAGTATTTTACTCAGATTCTGTTTTGAGCCTTTTGCTCACTGATCTGTTTTGAGCATTTTGCTCAGCTTCTGTTTTGAGCATTTTTCTCAGATTCTTTAATTCTCATGATCAAATCTGCACCATTGGATCTTAATGCGATAGTCCACATCTGGACCAGCCTATTTGATATTCTGTGATCCTCTGATTTCGGCCGTTGCTGGACTGCACAGTTTGTCCCTCTGATTTCGGCCACCACTAGGCCATGGTTTGATTTTATGATCTGGACCATCACTGGACCAAATAATTATTTCTAAACCATTGATCTGGAAATTTTTACTCTGATCTAGACAGATTCTGGACTTTGGTGTGGAACAAACTGAAATTAACTTGAACACAAAATATTTCAGTCTGGACATTTTACCTTTAATTTTGGACCAGGTCTGGATTGATTCTGGAACTCATTTCTTTTGATCTGGACTTAGTTCCATGCCCTGAATCATGCTATCTTATGATCTGGGCCAAATCTGAATTGATCCTTTTGTTCTGGACTCAAAAACATACCTTCTGGTCAAGTCTGGAACAAGTCTGGACTGTGTAATTTTTCACTGCCAGGCCATCTTCTGGTCAGAATAACTTCTGGAATAAAATTGATATTTGACTCCTGTTTGTCTGGAACAACTCTCCTTCTGGCAGGTTTTCCAATGGTATGATCCATGTTTCATTATGATTTTTCTTCCTTCTGTTCTGGGCCACCAAACATATCCTCTGGTGATGTTTTGACATCCTGGAACATCTTCTGGAAATTCCAGAATTCATTTTCCTTCGATCTTTGCTTCTGCTTCCTTCAGTTTCTGGGGCATTTAACTTAATAATTCAAAGTACAAAGTAAGTTTACATTGAGTACATTTGTAAGCATCAAAATCCTAAGTACTTAGAACCAACTTGGTTCCAACAACTTCAAACCAAGAATTGATTAAAATGATCCAACATCTGCTAAAAAGAAAGAATGTGATTGGACAGCAGAAGAAAAATCTAAGGAACTACTGAACTCAAAAGCTCAATTATTTTTATCATGTGCTTTAAGCAGGGAAGAAAGTGAGAGAGTCGATGAATGTGACTGTAACATCCTCTAAATTTATTATTTAAAATAATTAAGACCTATAAATATATATATTTCTCAATATTAATTTACGTGTGATAATTATTTGCCTTGTTCGACTTATTGTAGTTGATAAAATAATCAGTAAGAATTATTTAATTAATGGAGAAGTTTTTTTTTTATATATATATATATATATATAGATATTTTTTTAGTACAAGAATAATTTGGGCTAAGGGTTTGTGGCTTTGTGTAACCCAACCCATAATAGAAATTCGGGCTGGAGTTTGTGGCTTAGTTTTTGTATGATCAAGGTTAAGAAAAAAATAATAATAAATAAATAAAATAATATTTTCTCATTTTCTATTCTTTATTTGGGCCCAACACTATCTACCCAATAATCTCCACTTTAAATTTTCCCTAAAGTCCACAATATTTCCATACTAAGTAATAATAAGCAGAAAAGAATACCAAAAACCCTAGCTGTCATCTCTTTCACACCTCGTCTTCTTCGTGCATCAAATTTTCTTGTGAACAACTTCGTGGGGGCTTAGAGCTTTGTACTATGAAGAAAAGCGGCCAAGGTAAGGGCTTTTCCCCACACAAATTGTAGTTAGACCGTTAGTTGGATACATGAAATTCATAATTGTAATTGCTTGCCTTTGAAAGAAATAAATGTAGACTAATAAAATAAAATAATGAAATCCGAAATCTTTTACATTGAGTTTGATATGTAATGTATGTCTTTTTAAGAAGTAAAATATGAATTTTTATATTTTATGTGATAAAGTTTTAATTTTTATGATGGGTATGAAGCAAAATATGATTTTTTTATATTATATATATATATGATAAGATTTTGATTCGATTATGTATATGAGTTGGAGTTTGAAGTTTCTTGTTATATATAAAGTTTTAATCTTTATGGTGTAAATGAAGTCAAGTCCCGATTTTTATGTGTACGTGGTGAAAATTATTATTTAATGATTATTTGTCTATGAATATATGATTCTCATGATAAAGATGTGCGATATGTGATCTTTGTGATGTGTGAATATGATGATGATTTTAAAAATGCGATTTTTTTGTTCAATGCATATGACATGATTCTTAGTGGGTTGTGTGCGAGTATAGTTTTGATAATATATGGTCATGTCATGACATATGCATCTTCGTGGGAGTTGCTTTAGTGGCAGGTTTATTTTCCCCATTGGTATGAGTGATTTTTCTGTGTGGAAGTTGCTTTAGTGGCATGTTTATATCCGGATCATATATTTTTTAGAAGCATGCATTATACATATTTTTTTTAATATACGATTTACTGTTTACGCATTTTTTCTTTTAAATTGGATGTTTTTACTTTTATATGTTTTGTGTTATTTTTCTATATGTTTAGCTTTGGTTTGATGTGGACGACGGAAAAAAACTGACCCTTACAACAACATTTTAGGTACTAATGAGTTCGAGGAGATTCAAGAGTAGTTGATGAATATTAACGTGCGGTGAACGTGGGGTAAAAATAGGGTTTTCAAGACAATTTTGTAATAATAAGATTTCCGCAAAATTTTCTATGTCTATTTTAAATCCTTGTCACCAAACTTTAATAAGCTTTTTTTTGTTTTATTTTTTTTTAATAAACATTTTTTATAATATAAAATTAATGTGATTGTTGCTAATTATTTAAAAGCATAAATGTTAGATATTCTTACCCAAAAAAAAAATTGTCGTAAATTTTTATAAAAGTATTTTTTCTTAGTACAGTTTTGGATCAAAACTTTGGGGCATTACAGTGACTCTGCAAAAAAGGTATGAGACACATTACAGACTCATCATGAAGGAACGAGTCATGTAGAGGAAACAAGAATTGATATAATGATGAGAAGAAGGGATCAAATAAAGAAGGGATTTCCATGCAAGAAAGAAGGCTTCAAAACTGAAATTGATAAGAGCCAAATCACTTGCTTTGGCTGCAACAAGCAAGGGCATTGCAAAGCTGAATGCCCACTGAACAAAAGAGCACCAAAGAAATTTCCCTTCAAGAAGAAATCAATGATGGTAACTTGGGATGACTGTGATGATTCAGATGAAGAAGAACCATAAGAGGCCAACATATGTCTCATGGCAGGCATATGATAAACAGAGGTAAAAAATTCTGAACATTGTATTTTGTGTGAACAAATGGGAACTGAATTTCATAACTTACTTAAAGACTCAAACCTACTTATCAAAAAATGCAGCTCTTTAATGAAAAGTTTCATAACGAAAAAGAAGAAAAAGAAAAAACTCAAAAGATGAATGATGAGCTCAAAAAAATCATTCAAAATTTGAAAGAATCCCAAACCAAAAACTTTAATGATGAAAGACAAGAAAATCAAGAATGTTCTTCGATACAAAATGAGAATGATCTTCTCCAATATGAAGTTGAACTTGTTAAGAATGATTTGTCTAACTTCATTAAAGCAACATAAACTTTTCAAAAAATCATAGGTTCTCAAATAGGAATTTTTGATAAAGCTGACCTTGGTTTTGACAAAACACAAAAAACAAAGATGTATGAAAACTTCTTTGTGCCAGAAAGAAAAGAAGAAGAATGCAAAATTAGATGTTCATATTGCAAAAAAATAGGACGTCTTGAATTTGCATGTTATATTGAAAAAAGGGATGAGAAAATAAAAAACAGAAGGAATGTCGAAAAGGAAGAACATTCTCCAAGTATTTTACAAAAGAGAGAAATTTCTGAAGCAAAAGCATAACATTCTCCTGAAAACAAAAAGAGGGGATAACGTTCTGGAGGCATATTCCAAGCTGTTTCTGAAATCTCAAAAAATCAGAATGTCAAATTTTCTCCAAAACCAAAAATTAAATGTTCACACTGCTATAAACTTGGCCATCTTGAGTCAAAATGTTATTTTAAAAAATCAAGCTTTAAAACTAACTTCCAAGGACCTAAAGAAAAAAGGGTACCTATAGAAAATATAACATCATATGCAGGATACGTGTCAAAGTGTCAAGAAAAAGCCATGGTTCTTGGACAGTGGATGTTCAAGGCATATGACGAGAGATAAACAATGCTTTTTATCATTCACAAAAAGAGATGGAGGATTAGTAACATTTGGAAACAATGACCAAGCCAAGATAAAAGGTAAAGGAACGATAGGTAAAGAAAATTCTGCCAAAATAAATGATGTTCAGTATGTTGAAGGACTGAAACACAATCTTCTAAGCATCAACCAACTCTATGATAATGGCTTTGAAGTTGTGTTCTAACCAAACACATGCGAAATCAAAATGGCAGAATCAAGGGAGATTTTATGTTCTGCATCCAGAAGGAAAAATCTCTATGTCATGTACATTGAAGAATTACCAGCTGGATCATGCTTCATGTCCATTAATAAAGATAAATGGATATGGCATAAGCGTGCTGGACACATCAGTTTAAAAACTATTTCAAAACTGTCCAAATCAGACTTGGTAAGAGGACTTCCCAAAATTAACTTTGATAAAGACAAGATCTGTGAGGCATGTGCAAAAGGAAAAATTGTTAAAAGTAGTTTTCATACAAAAGAGTTCATTTCAACTAAAAACCTCTTGAACTACTTCACATTGATCTATTTGGTCCTATCAAAACCACAAGTCTAGGAGGCATGAGATATGGGTTTGTCATCATTGATGACTTCTCTAGATATACATGGGTATTGTTTCTAAAAAATAAAGATGATGCATTCACTACTTTCAATTTTTTTTGCAAAAAGGTTCAAAATGAAAAAGAATCCAACATAATTGTTGTGAGAAGCGATCATGGAGGAGAATTTATAAACGCATCTTTTAAAACATTTTTTGACGAACTTGGCATTTCTTACAATCTATCATGTGCAAGGACTCCTCAACAAAACAAAGTCGTTGTACGAAAAAATAGAACATTGCAAGAGATGGCAAGAACAATGTTAGAAGAATCCAATGTTGAAAGGTATATTTGGGCTGAAGCCATAAACACTTCATGCTACATTTTGAATAGAGTGTCAATAAGAAAAATCATAAACAAAACACCCTATGAAATCTGGAAAAATAGAAAACCAAATATCCCATATTTCCACATCTTTGGCTGCTAGTGTTACATTTTGAATGACAAAGAAAACTTGGGAAAATTTGATGCCAAATATGACAAGGCAATATTCTTAGGATATGCTACAGAATCTAAAGGTTATCGTGTGGTTAATTTAAAAAAAAACTATTGAAATAAGTATGCATGTGTTATTTGATGAGTTTGGTGATCTTTATTTAAGAAGAAAAGATGGTGAGGAAGAAGAACAATGTGAACAGTCACAACATATTGTTCTTCAGGAAAACGAGATTGATAAACAATCTCCGTTTCAAACTCCTCCTAGAAGTTGGAAACTTGTAGGTGATCATCCTCATAATCAAATAATTGGTGACACAGCTGATGGCATTAGAACAAGGCTATCATTCAAGGATGATGTTCATAGCACATGGCAATGCTATCCCAATTAGAACCAAAAAATATCAAAGAAGCCATAATTGATCAATCTTGGGTTGAAGCAATGAAGGAAGAACTTCAATTCTAAAAGAATGAAGTTTGGACTCTTGTTCCAGATCCTCAAGATCAATCTGTTATTGGAACAAGGTGGGTGTTCATAAATAAGCTCGATGAAGAAGGAAAGGTAATTAGAAACAGCAAGGTTAGTAGCTCAAGGCTATAATCAACCAGAACGAATAGGCTATGATGAAACCTTTGCACCCGTAACAAGGTTAGAAGCAATTTGAATCCTTCTTGCATATTCATCTTACATATTCATTAAACTTTTTCAAGTGGATGTAAAAAGTGCATTCTTAAACGGTTATTTAAAAGAACAAGTGTATGTTCATCAACCCCCTGGATTTGAAGATCAAAATAAACCAAATCATGTTTTTAAACTCACTAAAGCTTTGTACGGTTTAAAACAAGCTCCCCGAGCTTGGTATGAACGATTAAGCTCATTCTTGATCAACAATGGATTTTCACGTGGAAAAATTGACACAACACTTTTTAAGAAAATAAACAAAGATGATTTACTCATTGTACAAGTTTATGTTGATGATATCATTATTGGTTCAACAAATAAAAAAATGTGAAGATTTTTCAAATCTTATGCAAAGTGAGTTTGAGATGAGTATGACGGGTAAGTTAAGATACTTTCTTGGATTTCAAATCAAACAACACAAAGATGGAATATTCATCTGTCAAGAAAAATACAAAAAGGAACTTTTGAAAAAAATATAAGATGTGTGAAGCTAAAATCATGACTACTCTCATGCATCCATCATCCTCACTAGACAAAGATGAAACAGGAAAATCAATTTCTGAAAAAGAATATACGAGAATGATTGGTTCATTACTTTATTTAACTACAAGTAGACCAGATATTGCATTTGCAATAGGATTGTGTGCAAGATTTCAATCGGCACCAAAAGAATCTCATCTTACTTCTGTGAAAAGAATCTTTCGATACCTTGTTGGTACTACTGATCTTGGCCTTTGGTATAGCAAATGTTCTCACTATGATCTTGCAGCTTACTGTGACGCAGACTATGCTGGTGATAAGGTTGAAAGAAAAAGCACAAGTGGTGCATGCTAGTTCCTAAGAGAAGCCCTGTTAAGCTAGTCATGCAGAAAGCAAAAAACGATTGCCTTATCAACCATGAAAGCTGAATACGTTTTAGTAGCAAATTGTTGTTCACAAGTCTTATGGATCAAAAATCAACTTGAAGACTTTTCTGTAAGCTATTCTAAAATTCCTATTTACTGTGATAACACAAGTGCCATAAATCTCTCAAAAAATCCTATTCAACATTTAAGATCTAAGCACATTGAAATTAAACATCACTTTATTAGAGATCATGTTAGTAAAAAGGAAATAGAACTAATTTTTGTTGATACAAAGAATTAGCTTGCTGACATCTTTACTAAGCCTCTAGTTGAAGAAAATTTTATTTTTATCAAAGAAAGGCTAAAAATCATCAAATATTCTACTCAAAACTGAAGCCAGAAGAATTCTGGACAAAACAGAGAACGTTCTCCGTTTGGAATGACTCTCTGCAAAACAGCTCCGGAATGTTATTCTCTCTTTAGGAAAAATAAAAATCTCAAAAGTCAACGTCTACTCACGAACAGCTGTCACTCATCAAAAGAGTAACGGCTGCTACAACCTACTCTGCCACTTTACTGCTACCTCCTCCTTCCCAATGCACGTCCATCCCATCCATCATATCACGCATGGAAACTGTAGAGTAAACCAATAACTCAACTAAAAAGTAAAAATCACTTCTCACTATACAACAAATTTTTGCTTTTCTGAAAAATCCCCTCATCGTTCTACTCGTTTCACGGTTCTCTCTTTCACATTCAACAATGGCAAGAACAGAAAGCTCTGCAAAGAAACATCCCAGATCATCATCACCGTCTCCTTCACCATCTCCAACTCGCTCACCATCACCTCCCCAGACCAACACCTCCTCATTCCTCTTCAGAAAAAACCTTTTCTTATTTAATGTCCTCTTCTCGTGAATCATCTCCTATCATACTGCTAGTCAAAACACTCGCAACTATTCTTCCACCATTGCATCAATGTGGACTTCCCTCCATTACTCAGACTCCACCAACATCAAAATGAAGATCAATGCACGTTCTTGCTGGCATTGGTACCTTTAAAACGACGAAAACAGACAAAACAGTCCACATCATCTATGATAATGACTCTGACTCCACACCTGTACCAAAACATATCATCTCCAAACCAATACCACCAAACCCTAGGTCCAACAAAAAACCTTCATCCAAAAAATTGAAAAACCCTAAAACTGCAAACCCTACAGAACGTTCTCCACAAAAAGACCCAAACCTAGAATGTTCTTCGAAGAGAACCACAAAGCCTAAAAAAAAACCATCTCCATAAAACAAACCTATTTGCCCCCTGATCTCACTCAATGAAAACAATATACAATGACAAATGGGCTCAGCGACCCATTGGCATTGACCGAGTCTTTGTGTTTGAAAATTTGAAAATTGATGAAACGTATATTCAGCATCTCACTGATGCTTTAGGTTGGACCAACATCCTCAAAATCTATGATTGTTATTACCCTGAGGTAATGAAGGCACTTTGCTGCAAGGATGAATGCTTTCCTGATAAATCCCTTAATGTATCCAAAATCAAGGGAACTGAAATCCAACTAACTCCATCCATCCTTGCTGAAATTATAAAATTACCTACTGAAGGGCTTGCAGTTTTTGGTCAAGACTAGTATTCTGCCCTTGAAGTTTCAAAAGAGGACGTATTTCAACAGTTGTTTGTTGCTAATTCCACGAGTTTTCTATCTGCAAATTTGAAGCCAGTTCCCAAAATTCTTCACAGTATTAGTCAACATTCGGTGCTACCTAGATGTGGAAGCCACAAATCTGTAACTGATAATGACGCTCTGGTCATTTATCATCTTCTTCACAAGAAAAAACTCAATCTGCCCCATCTGATCATACATTATAAGCGCAACACCATTCCCTACGGTATGCCATCACATTATTAGCGCAACACCATTCCCTACGGTATGGTTTTCTCTTAAATTTTTAAGTTCTTCTCAGTTGATTTAAGCTCTGAAATTTCAAACATCAATCAATCAAAATTTTCCCTAAAAAATATTGCTCTCATGAAACAAACTCCATGTGCTCCTCCTCCACCACACGAAAAAGGAACGCTCCTCACTCCACACAAAAACCAGCCTCTCCTGCTTCTGCTGAACCATCACCAATTCTTAATCCAAAATGCAGTACTACTGCCCAAACCACTCTTCCAGCATCACCTCCTCAAAATGAATGTCCACCCTTTCCTAATCCACAATCATCCACAATGTCACCCATGTTTGTTTCCCCCCAAAAAACCTGCTCTTCAATTTTCGAGATTAGCCAATTATTGGCCTTTCTAGAAGATGGCTCACCTGTACCTTCAAACATCAATACTCCAAACTCTCTTCCACATGTTTCTTGCTCTTTTGCTACCATTTCCACCTTTTGTACTACTGTTGCCCCTCCACAATCAACTCCAACAGGTTCTCAGACTCCACTGAGAAAGTCAAAAATTGATTCTAACAGCTCTAAAACCAACAGAGCCATCTTTGACTCCCTTTAGACAATTTTGGTGCGGCAAATCCATCAGGTCAAAGAGCAAGCTATTCTCTGTGACTAGATGACAACTCAGTTGGCTCCGAAGCTAGGCCTCGAGCCACCCATGCCTAATCTGCCCCCTGTGTTTCCACCGATCCCACAACCGCATCTCTCGTCATCATCCGAATGCTCTTCATCCTCTATCTCAACTTAGTTGTTTTAGTATGTTTTGTCCCCTTTTCGCTGTGACAAAGGGGGAGAAGTAATATTTATAGATTTTAAAGTTCCAAGTTTCAAACATAAAAGTTGTGTAATATCTTGCTAACACATGAACTACCATTTGATATTACTTTTTGCGATATTATGTTTGATCTAATGAAATTGACTTGTAGAGTCAAGGTGTTGTTATCATTCCTCAAAAGTCTGGGGTTGTCAGACTGTTTGGGAAGACTGACTTGGAGGGTCAGGTGTTGTAATTTAAAGGTTTTGAACTAGTGGATTAAAGCCTTCGGAGTGAAGGGACTGCATGTAGCCAAGTTAATAGTGAATCAGGATAAATCTTTGTGTTCTTATGTTGTTATTATCCGCTGTTGAGTCTGATTAATTATTCATCAAAAAATTCGCATCAACATTCAACAAAAAAACAAATGAATTGAGTTTGGCAAACACAATTCAACCCCCCTTCTCGTCTTTGCACATTCACATTGAAGTTGGACGACTTAGTTAAGTTGAATGATAACATTCTAGTTATCATATGCAAGTTATAAAGGATTTTTCCACCAGGTTTCTTTGACTCAATGGAGCATTTTGCAATCCATCTATAACTACTTAATAGACTTTTAATGATTCAATGTGCAGATGTATGGGAGTCTCAAAGTGTGCAGTGACAAACAAGGCTAGGGTTGAAGGCTCCATATGCGTCGACCATATACAACGTGAGACAACTTATATTTGTTATCATTATTTGAAGTCATTCAATTTGTTGCTGTAACACCCCGATTTTTAACAGCCCGAGTGTATTTTTTTTTTCAAAACAAATAAAAGAATTTTAAATTAAAATTAAACCATTCAATAAAGTAATGCGTCGTAATCCAAAACGACAAAAGTAATTAAATAATTACATCATAATATAACCAAATAAAATAGTTTTGGAGATTAATATTCAAATATACAAATAGAAAATACACCGGGGCTATGAGACCAATCATACAACGCTCATACCCCTGGAGTATTCTCGGCAGACACCTGCCAGAAGTGTTGCACCAAGAATGTTATCTCCCCCAATGGTCACGTCAAAAAATTTGGATAATGGACCCACCAAAAACTATTAGAGTACGTCATAAATACAGTCATCCCAAAAAGAAATAAGTATAGCCACCAAAATACTAGGCCCTATACAACCAAAATAACCTAATCTGATCAAGCACTACAACTACAATAGCAAGGGTTACCACCACACTCCCCACAAGTCTCGTCCAACACAGTAGCTTGCCTCGACGTGACATCCTCCTCCTCATCATCCAAAGAAGGATCAGTCTCCTCTGAAGTCAGATCTATCCATGATCTAGGTCGCTTCAGCGGCGCCAGAATCTCAAAGCAGTCCTTTATTGGCCTAAACGGACCTGAAATGTCGACCTCCGCTGGCGTCGGCCCTTTGTCTTTCTCACTCGCCTTTGGTTCAGGCAACGCATCTCCTGCTATAACGGTGGAAGTCACCAATCCAATAGTGGCGTCCGTCTCAACTCCAGCTCTCGGACCCTCTGCGTCCGTAAATACCCCGTTCGCCTCAAGCACCAGTTCTGATGGTACCGGAAAATCAATCCGCGCGTGAGTCTGCTCTACATAAGACACTGCCCCGGCGATCTTACTGGTTCTCACCAATCTCCCCGTATAAGTAGCTCTACTTGAGACGGGGTCGTACACCCAAGCAGTCGACATGTGACGATCAAGGAAATCTAACCACATTTCTGTCGTTAGTGTGACCGTCAGTGGTACGGGCTCAGGTATCATCTGAGGGCAAAGCCCAATTTTCCACAATAATGTAAAGGGTCACCAACTGAAATTAACAATTAATAATTAGCAGTTATGTCAAAGATAACAAATACATACATGGCATGTTCCAACACTATAACAACAGTGATAAAATAAGTATACTCACTTATTAAAGTGTATAACATCTACATTTTTTAGAAACAAACAATTTAACATACAAATCATGTTGAAAGTCCAACTACAATCAAATATCACAATTACTCATTACGAACTTAGAATTTTAAGGTACTTGCACACATTGATTTCCACACATCAGCTCATATCAATCATGACTCTCAAGTCAACCAACCCAATGTAATGTGTCTATGCCAATGGACATGATTCGGGAATTTCAAGGATAAAAACCTTCAAAACAAAACCCTCCACGAGGGGCGTAAATCATAATTTTACCGCCTATCACAAGCCAAAATACTAATTACCGAGGTGCAGTCTCTCACAGACTAGCACGATTTTCTTGTGTAGCCTATCACAGGTGTAAGATCCTTAAATTTAGGAATTAATTTATGGAATTAATATTAAATGTATTTTGGGGATATTTGTAAAATATTTAATATATGTATGTTTTGAGTAAATATATATAAATATAAATATTTATTTTGGAAGATAAATTAAGATTATTGGATTAAGAAAAAATTAATTTAATTACAAGTAATTAAATTAACGGAAAGTTAATTAAGGGATTATCGTCTAATTGCGACGAGACGGGATTATCGGCTAATTGCGACGAGTCGGGTGAGGTGGCACCCACACAAGCCTATATATAGGAGTGAGAAGGATGGTGAAATAAGAACACCATTCCTCCTCCCTCACTGCCCATACTGCATGTAACAGTACTCTTTCCCTCCCATTCTATTTTTCTGATTCCAGCACGTTAAGAATAAAAGAAAAGAGGGAGTTCCTCAAAGTGACATTAATTGAAAATCTAAGCACCAAACCAGAAAATCCCCAGTACAAAAGTTGTTCCCCTCATCATTCCGGAGCTAAAGAACCGAGTTTCGTAGCAGCAAACGCAAGCGGAAGTTTCGCCGATTTTTGACGCGTAAACGGGAATGAAAACAGAAACGTGAGAAGTAGTAGACACGCAACAAGGGTAAGGGAACCTTCCACTTTCTAGTTGCATTTTAGGAATGTAAATGTATGTTGAGGTGTGATCAGATTTGAGTTTTTGTTTTGAAAAAGAAACTGTTTTACATGACATTTTGAAAGATGAAAGATAATGCTTTCTGTTGAGGTTTTAAAAATCTGAGATATGCTGTTTTGGGTGGTTATTCCAATGCTGTTTTGTTTATATGGGAAAGTTGAAAAATGCATTGCATGTTATTTTGAAGATGATTAAAAAAGCATATTCATAAAACTATTTTGAATATTGTTATAAAATGCCAAAATGCATTATGTTGGTGTCTTACTGCTATGTGATGGTTGTTGTTTGGCTGAATGTATTAAATGTTGTTCTGCTTGTGTGAGAAAGCTGAAAATGCTTTGCATGTTGTGATTGGTTGTGTAAAAATGCTGGAAATACTCTGCATGTTGCTTGGAGAATGCTCAAAATGTAAACGTTTGGAAATGCATGTTCTGTTTTGAGTTTGATATTCTGTTTGGGGGATTTAAGCAAAACTGTGATGGTGCTTTTGGTGTTGATGATTATGGTTCTGTTCTGTTGATGAAAATCTGGTGTTGCTGATGTTTTCAAAAGAAAAGGGATTTTAAACGATGAAAGTGTTTTTCTGGAAAAGTGCTGAATCTATTTTGATGTTTTGTTGATTTTTCAAAAGAGACAGTTTGAAATGTGTTGAAGTCTCGGGAAAATTTCACTGATTTCGAAGGTGTATTCGAATACATCATGAGTGCATTCGAATACAACCTGCCAAGCTTCTTTTTTACTCAAGTTTTCAAACTTGTATTCGAATACAGAGGAAGGATTTTGCTTCTAACTTAGCATCTATATTCGACTACGATTCTGTCGTATTCGAATACATAAGTGAAATTTTAACACTGTATTCGCATCTGTATTCGACTACGACAGTCTCGTATTCGAATACAGGAGGCTGACTTTCACAATTTTTGCTTCTGTATTTGAATACAAGGGAGCTGTATTCGAATAAACTCAGTTTTTAGCTTATGTATTCGAATACAAGGAAGCTGTATTCAAATACAGATTCGTGTTTTCCAGAAATCAAGTTTTAAACACTATCAGGTGAACTTTAAAGTGTTGGGAAAATTTTAAAAAGGTTTGAAATGATTAAAAATGGAGTTTTGATATAGTTTTAAAGAGGAGATGGCGAGATTCTGGAAACCTTTAATGATTTTAGGGAAAATGCTGAATATACGCTGTTTTTGTCTTATGTATTCGACTACAGGTATGCTGTATTCGAATACAGAATGTTGAATTTGCAGTTTCATGTTTCTGTATTCGAATACAAGGGGGTCGTATTCGAATACAGATTCGTGTTTTTCAAAAATCCAGAATTTTAAACATTGTTTTATAAACCTTAAGTGTTGGGGATCATTTGGGAAGGTTTGTGAGGAATTAAAATGGAATTTTTGTGATAGTTTGAAGTGGTGGTGATGACATTTTTGAGACTTTACTGATGTAGTAAAAAATGTTGATTTGTGCCCTGAGACTACCTCTGTATTCGAATACCAGGGGGTTGTATTCGAATACAGAGTGTTAATTCTGCACTGTTTTGGCTTCTGTATTCGAATATAGAGAAGCTGTATTTGAATACAGATTCGTATTTTCCAGAAATCTCAGTTTTAAACACTGTTTTGTGAATTTCAAGACTTGGGGGAAAGACTTATGATAATTAAGCATGGAATTTTGAGATGATGTAAAGCGATAATAATTGCTTGACTGTTTAATCATGGTTGGGATGATGATGATATTGATTGTGTTGAGATGTTTTGAAAAATGATGAAAAGGTTGAATTTTCCTGATAATGCATATTGTTTCAGTGAAGAGAAAACACTACATATTCATGCATTGCATAGTCAGGTGGTGACCGCGATGGGCCACAGAGTTGATGCGGTGACCGTGATGGGCCGCGTAGTTAAGTAGTAACTATGGGTTATAGAATAGTTCCACGTGTATTAGACGGTCTGTTCTATCCGGGGTCAGAGTAGTTCCGCGTGTATTAGACGGTCTATTCTACTTGAGCTACAGAGTGGTTCTGCGTGTATTAGACGGTCCATTGTATCCGCGCGAGGATTTAACTTCTGTATGTTCTGGCCTATGAGAGGCTAACATACGTGAAACGTGCTGATCTGTTGAGCGATTGCACGAGTGTTGGTCTGTTGAGCGACTGCACTGGTACTGGTCTGTTGAGCGACTGTACCTTGGTATATGTATAACGTGCTGGTCTGTTGAGCGACTGCACGAGTGCTGGTCTGTTGAGCGACTGCACCTTGGTAATTCCAAGAAATTGTATACATGAGCATATACATATTGCATCGGGGGATTGACCGGTGGGTCACGATTTGGGTATATGATGATGGTTGGAAATTGATGTGTGTGAGTACTTTATGAAATCTGAATTTCTGATAAATGATTGTGATTGCTGAAGTGTTGGCTGTACTTACCACATATTTTTCATATTAATAGGTTGCTGTTTTGAAAAAGTATACATATCATGAAATTTCAAATGAGCATCCTTAATTTTCATCAGTGTCTTATGTTATACCATGGGTGTATTTTTTCTGTGATATAAATGTTATGTGTTTATTTATTAATTTCGGTCGGTGACCTTTTACTATTATTGTGGAAATTGGGCTTTGCCCTCAGATGAACCCCAAACCATTCCCACCGACGGTTACACTAACGACGGAGACGTCGTTAGTTTTCCTTGATATTTGTATACGGAGTCTTTGTGGACAACGCAGAGGGACGGACAGCTGGCTGAAGACGAGACTTGTAGAGGATGCGGCGGTGACCGTGCTGTTGTAGCTTAGTGCATGATCAGTTAGATTTGATGTATAGGATTTTGAGCTAGAAAAATGTAATTTGTTTTAATTTGGGAATTATTGAACCACTTTTCTGCTAAACACATTCCGCACCCTCATATTTTCTTCTGAGATGTTGTGACACTGCTCTTCTTTAGAAATGTATTAATGTTATTATTAATTCCCAAAGTTAAGTACTTAGTAATATTATGATGAAGTTATTTAATTACGTTCTTCGATAAAATTACGATGTACCATTTTATGAAACGAGTGAAAGGAAACTTTATTCCAATTCTTTCGATGTAATAAATTGGAAAATCATTTTAATTATTTATTTTAAAAAAAAAATGCACTCGGGGTGTTGCAACAGGCACTACACATAAGTTAAATCCTCTTACAGATAGAATGGATCGTCTAATACACGCAGAACCACCCTGTAGCCCATCACGACAACTACTTAACTTCGTGGCCCATCACAGTCACCACATAACACAAAACCCTCCTCGAAGGGGCGAAAATCATAATTGTACCGCCTATCACAAGCCAAAGTACTAATTACCGAGGTGCAGTCGCATCACATACTAGCACGATTTACTCAAAGTATAGCCTATCACAGGCACTATGTAACACCCCGAGTGTATTTTTTTTTTTAAATTAATAAAAGGAATTTTCAATATTATTAATTCAAAAAGAATTAAGATAAAATTTTCATTAATTCATTTCATAAAATAGTACGTCGTAATTTAATCGATGAACGTAATTAAATATCTTCATCGTAATCTCACTAAGTACTTAATTCTGGAATTTAATAATAAACATTAATACATTTCAAAAGATAACAGTGTCATAATCTCAAAAGGAAATATCAGAGTGCGGAATAGGTTAGCGGAAAAGTAGTACAATAATTTCCAAAATAATACAAATTACATTTTCCAGCTCAAAAACCTATACATCAAATCTAACCGATCATGCACTAAAGCTACAGTAGTACGGATTTCCTCCGCATCCCATACAAGTCTCATCCGACTCCGCCGCTCGCCTTGATGTAACCTCCTCCTCCTCATCATACAGAGAGGGATCAGTCTCCTCCGAAGTCAGATCAATGCACAATCTAGGTCGCTTCGGCGGTGCCGGAATCTCATAACAATCATCGGATATCCTAGATGGACCCGGAATATCAACTGCTACTGGCGTCGGCCCTTTGTTCTTTTCTTCCGCCTCGGAATCACATCCAGCCCCTCCAATCACCGGGTTAGGAGTCACCACTCCTACGGCGGCCTCTGTCTCAACCCCTCCAGCTGGCTCCTCCGCATCATCCAAAATTCCGTGCGCCTCCAATACCAAACGAGAAGGCACAAGAAAGGCAATCCTCGCATAGGTGTGCTCCACATAGTGCACCACTCCGTTAGTCCTACAGATCCTCTTCAATCTCCCCGTGTACGTGGCCTTGCTTGAGATGGGGTCGTATACCCAAGCAGTAGGCACGGAACGATCAATGAAATCGAGCGACGTTTGCGTCGTCTGGGGACCCACAGGTGACATGGGTTTGGGGGGCATATGAGGGCAAAGCCCAATTTCCACAATAATAGTAAAGGATCACCGACCGAAATTAACAAATAACACATAGCATTTATATCAACAGTAACAATTATATCCATGGCATATCATATAACAATGATGAAAAATGAAGATGCTCATTTTGAAACTTCATGACATGTATGCCTTTTCAAAACAGCCACCAATTAATATGGAAAACATGTTGTAAGTACAACCAACACTTCAGCAATCACGATCATTTATCAGAAATTCAGATTGTATAAAGTACTTACACACATCAATTTTCCAATCATAACCATATATTCAAATCGTAGCCCACCGGTCAATCACCCCGATGCAATATGTATATGCTCATGTATTCAACTTCTTGGAATTACAAAGGGGCAGTCGCTCACAGACCAGCACAATTTAAATATGTTTGACTTTAACAGCCCTCAAGACCAGGGTGCAATCGCTCAACAGATCAGCACCAGTGCAGTCGCTCAACAGACCAGCACTCGTGCAGTCGCTCATCATACCAGCACGTTTGACATATACCAAGGTACAATCGCTCAACAGATCAGTACCAGTGCAGTCGCTCAACAGACCAGAACTCGTGCAATCGCTCAAATGATCAGCACGTTTTTGCGCATTTCATGGTACAGTCGCTCAACAGACCAGTACCAGTGCAGTCGCTCAACAGACCAGCACTCGTGCAATCGCTCAACAGATCAACATGTTTACGCATTACTCTATGGCCGATCGCGGGTACCACCTGACTATGCAATGCATGAATATGCAGTGTTTTCTGTTCACTGGAAACAATATGCAACATCAGTAAAATTCATGCCTTTCCATCATTTCTCAAAACATCTCAATACAACCAATTTCATTATCATCACATCATGAATCAAACATTCAAACATCTCATCATTTCCACTTCACATCATCTTAAAACTCCATTCTTATTCATTATAAGTCTTCCCAATGTTCCCCTGACTCTTAAAATTCATAAAACAGTGTTTAAAACTGAGATTTCTGGAAAACACGAATCTGTATTCGAATACAGAAGCCAAAACAGTGCAGAATTCACACTCTGTATTCGAATACAGAGGCAGTCCCAGTGCACAAATCAACATATTTCATTACATCAGTAATGTCTCAAAAACTTCATCACCACCACTTCAAACAGTCACAAAAATTCCATTTTAATTCATCACAACCCTTCCCAATATTCCCCAACACTTAGGGTTTATAAAACAATGTTTAAAACTCTGATTTTCTGAAAAACACGAATCTGTATTCGAATACAACTCCCTTGTATTCAAATACAGAAGCATAAGACTCCAATTTCAACACTCTGTATTCGAATACAGCATACCTGTAGTCGAATACAGAAGACAAAACAGTGAACATTCAACATTTTCCCGACATCATTTAAGGTTTTCAAGAACTTCATCATCTCCTCTTCAAAACTATTTCAAAAACTCCATTTTAAATCATTTCAAACCTTTCCAATGTTTTCCAACACTTTAAAGTTCCCATGGCAGTGTTTAAAACTTGATTTTCTGAAAAACACGAATCTGTATTCGAATACAGCTTCCTTGTATTCGAATACAGAAGTTAAAACTTGAGTTTATGGAAAAAACCCGAATCTGTATTCGAATACAGCTCCCTTGTATTCGAATACAGAAGCAAAAATTGTGAAAGTTAGCATTCTGTAGTCGAATACATATGCGAATACAGTGTTAAAATTTCACTTATGTATTCGAATACGACAGAGTCGTAATCGAATACAGATGCTAAGTCAAAAGCAAAAATCCTTCCTTGTATTCGAATACAGAGGCCCGTATTCGAATACAAGTTCGAAAACTTGAGTAAAACAGAAGCTTGGCAGGCTGTATTCGAATACACTCATGCTGTATTCGAATACACCTTCGAGTTCAGTGAAATTTTCTTGAGACTTCAACACATTTTCAAACTTTTCTCTTTGAAAAACCAACAACCCCAAAACAGTTTTACCACTCTTTTGCAAACCACAAAACTTAGACATTTTTCATCAATATAGATTTTCTCTTTTTGAAAACATCAGCAACACCAGATTTTCATCAACATGACAGAAAACAGGATCATCAACACCAGACCATTTCACCATAACAGAACCAGAATCACCAACACCAAAAACAACATCACAGTTTTGCTTAAATCACCCAAACAGAATATCAAACTCAAAATAGAACATGCATTTCCAAACGTTTATATTTGAGTATTCTCAAAACAACATGCCGAGAAATTTCCAGTTTTCTCACACAACAAAACAACACTGATGTATTCAGTTAAAACAGCAACATCACACATTATCAAACATCCAAAGAATGCATTTCTTGCATTTTGATCATATTCAAAATAACATGCAAAACATTTTCCAGTTTTCCCACACAAATAAAACAGCATTGAAGTCACAACCAGCATAGCACACATACCAACAGAATGCATTTTTTGAATTTTAAGACAACATGTATAATAGATTTGTTTTTCAAAAGAAAAGCCCAAATATGATCACACCTCAAACATACATTTACAGCTCTAAAATGCAACTAGAAAGTGGAAGGTGCCCTTAGCTCTGCTTTGTTTCTGTTTTCATTCAGTTTATGCGTCAAAAATCGGCAAAACTCCCGCTTGCGTTTGCTGCTACGAAAATGGGTTCTCTAGCTCCGGAATAATGAGGGGAACAACTTTTGTACTGGGGGTTTTCTGGTTTGGTGCTTGGATTTCCAAGTAATATCACTTTTGAGGAACTCCCTTTTTTTTGTCGTGAAATAGAAATCAGAATGGGAGAAGGAGGAAGGTGAGTACTGTTACATGCAGTAAGGGAGGAGGTATGGGTTTCTGACTTTGCCCTTCCTTCTCACTCCTATATATAGGCTTGTGTGGGTGCCACCTCACCCGACACTTGTCTGATCCTCAGCACTTAACCAGTCTCGTCGCAATTAGCCGATAATCCCTTAATTAACTGCCCGATAATTTAATTATTCGTAATTAAATTAATTTGCTCTTCATCCAATAATCTTAATTCATCTTCCAAAATAAATATTTATATATATATATATATTCACTCAAAACATACATATGTTAAATATTTTACAAATATCCCCAAAATACACTTAATATTAATTCCATAAATTAAATCTTAAATTTAAGGGTCTTACACAGTACACATAAGTTAAATCCTCATACGGATAGAATGGACTGTCTAATACATGCGGAACCACCCTGTAGCCCATCACGGTCACTACTTAACTTCACGCCCCATCACGGTAACCGCTCGAATCTATGGCCCATCGCGGTCACCACTTAACTATGCAATGCATGAGCGTACTCTGATTCTCTTCACTGAAATCAGTACGTAAATGCAAATATGAAATCCGGACACTTCATCACCATTTTAAAACAATCTCAAAGAACCTCATATAATTTATCACATGCCTTAAAAAATTTTTCCAAATCATTACGTGCATAAACAAATATTTAAAAATAGAATTTTTGACAAAAATCCAATATGTATTCGAATACAGCTTCCTTGTAGCCGAATACAGATGCTAAGTTAGTAGCAAAATCTGTAATTCTGTATTCAAATACGAGGTGTCGTAGCCGAATACAGATGCAAAGTCAGAAGCAAAATCTGCAATTCTGTATTTGAATACGAGGTTGTCATAGCCGAATACAGATGCGAAGTCAGAAGCAAAATATGCAATTCTATATTCGAATATGAGGTTGTCGTAGCCGAATACAGATGCTAAGTCAGTCGCAAAAATCACGTATTTGTATTCGAATACGGGGGGTCATATTCGAATACGAAGTTCAAAATTTGAATAAAAACTGAATTTTTTAGAGGTGTATTTGAATACACTAGTGTCGTATTCGAATACATCTTCGAAGACAGTATAATTTTTCAAGTAAATTTCACTTGAGGTCAAACTCTTTTCTTTGAAAAATCACTACAAACACCACAACACAACCACAACCTCTTTAACAACAGAAATCATAACATCATCATCACAACAACACAACAACAACCAGCACAACAACAGCAGGAACATCATTAACACATCAACATAACAACAACGTCATCAACAACACAACATTGACAGTTTTATGGTTAAAACATAACATAATGTTTTCAACCAAAGTAACACATTAAGCATCCATCAAATACACATTTAGGGTTCCTACATGCAAGCTAAAAAGTTGGAAGGAGCCCCTTACCTTCGTTACGCTTTCTCGATCATTTTTGTTACCGCGATCAAAACCGGCGAAACTCCCGCTCGCGTCGTCATTTCCAAAGTTAGCTCACTAGCACCGTAGTGAGGAGATGAGTAACTTTCTCTCTTGACACTCTTGGAATGGAAGCTTAGATTTTGAAGTAATCTAGGATTTGAGGATGGTTTTCTTATTACCAACACAAACAGAAAAAGAAAGAAGAAGAAGAAGAAGAAGAAGAAGAAGAAGAGGGAAAGAAGAAGGGTACGCAGGCAGGTAGGAGGAAACTGTTTATGTTTTTTTGCCTTCCTCTCACTTGCATGCATCTATATATACACATACCATGCCACCTACTATGTATATGTATAATATATATATACATTTGAATCCAATCAACCCACTATTATCTAAGTGTCCTCACATACATTACTTCACTCACATCTCAAACTATCTTGATAATTATCTACTCTTGTCGTAACTCTCATGGCAGATAAATTCTTAATCAACTGCCCGTATTTAATTATTCGTAATATAATTAAATTGTTCCTCGACAAATCATTTTAGTCAACCTCAAAATATATATATATATATACATATATTAAACATTTTACAAATATCTCAAAATATATTTGATATTTAATCCATAAATTAATTTAAAATTAAGGGTCTTACAGTTGCCAACCACAAATTTAAGTAATAATCATCGTTTAGAATATGATGTTCTCCAACCTTCACTATCCATCTTGGTGAAATGTGGTTGACCTAGTGGGAAGTCTGGAACACATTATCTAACAGATAACGAATGGAAATCTACTCATATACACGTCTTGATTAATTGTGATGAAATTAAACCATATCTTGAGTAAGTTTTCATCATAACGCTTGAAACATTATATTGATGCAAATCATAATACGTATTTACTTATGAATTATGTGATTGTTCACAGCATATTCTTGGAGAATCACTAAATCCACGAAGAAGACACATCTAGTCGTATACATGGAGAGTTTCCGATATGGCTGAAAGCATATGTAAATAATGAGGCAAATGAAGTGACCAACAAAGACATAATAGCATTATCTCTTGGTCCTTCGTCAATGGCAGTATCTTGGAACATTTACTTTGTTAACAGGTACACGTTTCACACTAAGGACTACAACAATAAGAAAAAGACAATCAATTGTAGGGTGCATCTAAAAGGTCTTACTGAAGGAGGAGAAGATGATTATTATGGCACAATCAACTATATCATAGACGATGAAATGCCTTATTAGTCTGATGGGATGTCAAATGTTCTACCAATTGCAGAAATTGAATCAATATCTTGTTTACGTGACAACTCACAAGTAAATGTGTTCGAAGAGATTTTTGACTGAAGATTGTAGTGAAGGGAGAAAGGATAATGATCGAAGATATTATAATAGTATTTTGTATTGTACAATATTAGAGTTTATTTTATGTATTTTGTCTTGCATTGTTCATGTTGTACTTAAGCAACTTGCTGAATTCTGATAAACTGTTTACATTTTGTCTTGTATGAATTTTTCCTTTCTGAAGTTCTTATATTTTTGTTTTATCCTTTTTTATAGTTGTTATATGGATAGTTTACAAGCTACCCTTTTCTAATTAAATGACATTTTTTATTTACTCTTTTTGACTTTATGACAACAGATGAATAACAAAGGTGGCGGTGATAAAGGAAAGGTCCATCCTACTTAATGAGCAGCGTGATGTCATACGTCACAAGTTGTCTACCATTAGACCACTTCATGGATCATCTCCAGCCTCATCTCAACCTCCTGCATCGACTAATATTGTAGCATCTGCTAATACTGTAACACCACCATCCCACCCAACACCATGTCCCATCCATTCCTCAACCCCTGAGGTATTTGTGTTTATGCCGATTCCATGTTTAAGTCTTCAGACTATGGGTGCCTCTTCACAACATACCCCACGTGAGACTTTGGTAGAGAAGAATGTGCAACAAACTTCTAATGATCATGATGATAGGGTTGAAATTGGAGACCACAACCAAGAGGGTGAGGAGGTGGGTCACCAGAACGTTCTTCATCTCATGTCTGTTAGAGATGATAATGGAGAAGTCATTATACGACCTTATGGTAAAGTGTAAGTTACAACATCGCTTATTTTCTTCAACATCAATCAACAAAATTCCATGAATTATACTAGAAGCATAAGTGTAGACTCATTTTATTTACTTAATACTATGTTTCTTCAATACATTAATGCAGACTCAATCCCAGCAACGCAGTTGCAGATGCCATTAGGTATGCCATACAAAAACAGTTTCGTGAGCCTATCTATCGTTGGAGTGCAACCACCGACATTATTAGACAAGATTGGTTTGAAAATTTGCAGTAAGCATTTGAATATAATTATATGTTCAATTCGTCTTTGTAGCATATGTAGGGAGAATTGTGTTATCTATTTTGTTGATAGTAGTTACTACATATATACTTTTTGTTATTCCAAGGAGAAGGTGTCATGGGATCCTCGTGATAATGATATTGTGAAACGTGTGTTTGAACAAAAGGCCGCTAAAAGACTATTTGATATGCTTACAAAGGTGAAGAAGAAAGGCACTCGACCTAGTTGGATAAGTGAGGAAGCTTGGACTGCTCTTCAAGCATATTGGGAAGGTGCATCATACAAGAACATCTCCAACCAAAATAAGACCAATCGAGCTTCAGCAAGAGGTAGAGCTGTCCATACCTCAGGCCGCAAGGCTCATATTGATGTTGCACTTGAGCTCGTAAGTATTAAATTGGCATTTACCTAAAATTAATTCAATTTAATGTTATGATATCTACTTGTGAGTTGTGATCCAATAATCTTGATTTTATTTTAATTGTGGTCCAATAATCTTGATTTTATTTGTAGAAAAATAACCTTCAAAGAGATTTACTTCCCGATAAGTTACTTTTGACAACCCATAAAGTAAAAATGGCGCTTGGGTTGATAGTCGCGCATAATCTACTTATGTATGTTCTTTATTTATCTAAATTCTTTATGCAAATTCTTTATATTACAAATCAACCAAGAGTCCTAGATGAGCAATCCCTTTATTATACATGTATTGGTGTAAGTTAGTATGTTATCTATATCTTGACTTTGTTATATAATTTATTTTAGAATTTGGATCATATATTACTTTATTAATTTTTTCCATTGATCAGGGAACATTTAAAAAAAATGGAGGAAGTACAAACACAGCTTGGCGACACAAGTGTAGATGGTGCAAAAGAGTTAGATGGACCATAATACTTAAGTTATGGACACAATCTGCAGGGGGTCGCACTCGTGGTCGAGTTTATAGTATGGGAGACTTATTTGTTAACCTCAGACATGGGTGTATATCGCTTACACAACAATCCCATAATCCTTCTAATTCTATGACTGGGATGTCTTTAGAAGCAGAGAGGGAAGCTAGAATTAGAGCTGAACAAATTGCTCAGGATGCAGTGGCCCAAGCTCAAGTGGCTACCAAGGTCGCCGAAGAGGCTAGGGAGCATTCAAAGAAGTTAGATAATGATTTTGATGCATTAAAGCAATTTTTTGTAGATAAAATTGACGCTTTGCACTCGCAATCAGCTGGTGAATCATCTAATGCGAGTCATCCTCATTCGCATCCTCATTACGATGATAATTTGGACGACACGTCATGCAAGAACATTGATCTCATATATAGTTATGCTTACTTTTTGTAGTTCTTGGTTGACAATTATGCAATAGGTGACTTTGCTAGGTTGTTATTTGATATAATGTTAATATTTGTAGGCTAAATAGCACATATGGTCCTTTAACTTAATTTTAGTTAACGTTTTAGTCCTTTATCTTTTTCTTTCTTTCCGATTTGGTCCTTTATTTTAATTTTAAGTGACAATTTGATCTTTTATATTTTAAAATGTCAACAATATTATCCTTTTTTTTACCAAAATTCATCAAAATTTTCAACCAAAACACATAAAATTAATTATATTATTTCATATAATACAAATTTCATCAGATTCGTAACTCAAATCTGCAAATAAACTCATATTTTCATTCTTTATTTCACTTAAAATTAAAATAAAGGACCTAATCTGGAAGAAAAAAAGATAAAGGACTAAAATGTTAACTGAAATTAAGTTAAGGGACCATGGGTGGTATTTATAACAAATGATACTTTATGTTGCCTTTTTTATGTTGTCAATGCAAGGGATTTTTGAAGTATTATTTATTTTATAAAATTTTTAAATATGATTGAGCAGGTGCTAAAAAATAAAAAAAAAAATTAAATAATTTAAAATTAGCGTGGGCTTAATCCGACGCTAATCAATAATTGACTTTTCAATTTTGACTTTAGAGTCGGCCGGACCGAGGTGAAAATATAAATAAATTTGACTTTTATTTTACCATAGCGTCGGCAAAGCTGACGCTTATAGTTTGTTGACTTTAGCGACGGAGTGGCCGACTCTACATTACAAAGAACGTTGACTTTAATTTGACTTAAACGTCGGCGTCATCCGACGCTAACTATTTTGTTGACTTTAAAATGTTGACTTTAGCGTCGGCCATCCGACGCAAACGATTTTTTTTTATGACGTGACAACATACTTAATTCGCGTCGAATGTTCTATTTTAGTTGCTAGCGTGGGCCCGGCCGACGCTAATATAGCGTCAGATGGTATTTGGTCGACCCTATGTATTAGCTTCGACCGTTTTAGCCTGTGTCCGACGCCGATGCTAATTTGACGCTCAATCCACGTTAGCGTCGGCTTTTGGCCTGTTAGCGTCTGTAAGACCCTTAAAATTTAGAATTTATTTATGAAACTAATGTCAAGGGTATTTTGGGAATTTTTGTAAAATATTTAATATATGTATGTTTTGAGTAAATATATATATATATAAATATTTGTCTTGGAAGATGAATTAAAATTATTGGATGAAGATTTAATTAATTTAATTTCGAGTAATTAAATTAATCGGACCATTAATTAAGGATTAGTGGCTAATTGCAAAAGGATTAAGTGCTGAAAAATGCAGCTGGAAAATCCAGCATTATTTTATCATTATTTTGAGAAGGCAGCACTTGAGTAAGCTCTATAAGAACACGTGAAGAGGCAGAGAAAGAGCAGAACTTCACATCCTCCCATTTGCATGTAATAGTGTTACATGTAACAGTAACCTCTTCTCCCATTTCTGCCTCCTGTTTTCCTGAACACGGTTTCACGATTTCAAAACACCAAAGAGAGAGTTCCTTAAAAGTTCCATTAACTGGAAATACAAACATCAAACCAGAAAACCCTCAGTATTAAAGTTGTTCCCCACACCATTATTGAGCTAGGGAACCCAGTTTTATAGCAGCAAACTCAGACAGCAGTTTCACCGGATTCTGGTGCAGAAACGGGAACGAAAACAGAGACGTGAGAAGTAGCAGACACGCAACAAGGGTAAGGGCACCTTCCAACTTTCTAGTTGCATTAGGGCTGTAAGTGTATAATTTTTATGGCATTACTAGTGTTTTCATGACTGTTTTGAAACTGGTTTGCCTATGCTTGAAAGAAATGGAAAAAAATGCATTTTTGACGTTTTAAAGCTCTGTGATGATTCTGTTTTGAGCTGAATACACTAAAGATGTGCTGTTTATGTGGGAAAGTGGAAAATTTCTTGAATGTTATTTCAAACATGATTTAAAAATGCATGTTCATAAAACTGTTTTAAAAATGGTTTTGAAATGCAAAAATGCATTCTGTTTGTGTGTTGTTGCTCTGTGAATGCTGCATGTTATTCTGATATGTGTGAAAGTTGAAATGCTTGCATGTTCTTCTGATGTGTTGTGAAAGTTGAAATACTTGCATGTACTTCTGATATGTGTGAAAGCTGAAATGTTGTGTGTTATTCTGTTGGTTTGAAGTTCTGGATGATTTGGTGTTGATGATTCTGATTCTGTTTTTTTTTTAGTGATTCTAGTAATGTTGATGATTTAAGAAGAAAAAGGGATTTTGAATGAGGATGCTATTGTCTGGAAAAGAACTGAATCTGTTTTTGGTTGTCTTTTTAAAAGGAATCAGTTTTGAAAGGTGTTGAATTTCACTGGTTTTCGAAGGTGTATTCGAATACAACATGTGTGTATTCGACTACAACCTGTAAAGGTTCTATTTTACTGAAGTTTTCAAACTTGTATTCGAATACAAGCCCTTGTATTCGAATATAGAGAAAGGATTTCTGCTTCTGACTTAGCATCTGTATTCGATTACAACCATGTCGTATTCGAATACATAAGTGGGATTTTAACACTGTATTCGCATCTGTATTCGACTACAGGCATGCTGTATTCGAATACAGAATGCAAATTTTCACTTGTTTCAGTTTCTGTATTCGAATACAGTGGGTCTCTATTCGAATACAGGTTCGTGTTTTTCCAGAAGCACTGTTTTTAGCTTCTGTATTCGAATACAAGGAAGCTGTATTCGAATACAGATTCGTGTTTTTCAGAAAATCAAGTTTTAAACACTGAGATATGCATTTTAAAGTGTTAAAGGAGGTTTTGAAATATTTTGAAGAAGAGAGGATGAAGTATTGAAAACCTTTAAGGAACTGGGAGAAAAGATTGAATTTTCAAGGTTTTGTCTTCTGTATTCGACTACAGGCATGTTGTATTCAAATACAGAATGTTAAAATTACAGTTTCATGTTTCTGTATTTGAATACAAGGGGTCTGTATTCGAATACAGATTCGAGTTTCCAGAAATTCCAAGTTTTCAAGAGTGTTTGTAAACCCTGAGTGTTTTGGTAATGTTGGGATTGTTGTGGTGAATTAAAATGGAACTGTTGGTGATATTTTGAAATGGTGGTGATAAAGTTTTTAAGACTTTACTGATGAAATGAAAGAGGTGTTTTGTGCACTGAGATAGCCTCTGTATTCGAATACCAGAGGGTTGTATTCGAATACAGAGTGTCATTCTGCACTGTTTTTAGCTTCTGTATTCGAATACAGATTCGTAAAATTCCAGAAATCCTCAGTTTTAAACTCTGTGATTGAATTTTTAAGAGTCTGGGAAAACCTTTCAAAGTGTTAATGATTAATGGATTGTTTAATCATGATTGTGATGATGTTAATTCTAACTATGTTGAAATATTTTAAACATGATGAGAAGCGTGAATTTTCTGATTTTGCATTCTGTTTCTAGAGAAGTGAAACACTGCATATTCATGCATTGCATAGTCAAGTGGTACCCGCGATGGGCCACAGAGTAATGCGCAACCACGTGCTGATCTATTGAGCGATTGCACGAGTGCTGGACTGTTGAGCGTCTGCACTAGGTACTGATCTATTGACCGATTATACTTTGGTATATAAGTGCTGGACTGTTGAGCGTCTGCACTGGTACTGGACTGTTGAGCGTCTGTACCCTGAAATGCGCAGCCACGTGTTGATCTGTTGAACGATTGCACGAGTGCTGGACTGTTGAGCGTCTGCACTAGGTACTAATCTGTTGAGCGATTGTACCTTGGTATATGTCAAACGTGCTGGTCTGTTGAGGGACTGCACGAGTGCTGGACTGTTGAGCGTCTGCACTGGGTGCTGATCTGTTGAGCGATTGCACCTTGGTCTTGAGGGCCGTTAAAGTCAAACATAATGTGTTGGTTTGTTGAGCGACTGCACCTTGGTGATTCCAAGAAACTGTATACATAAGCATATACATATTGCATTGAGGTATTGACCTGTGGGTCACGTTTGATTATATGACGAATGAGTGGAAAATTGAATGTGTGTGAGTACTGTCCAGAATCTGAAATTCTGATTTAATGATTGTGTTTTGCTGAGATGTTGTTTGTACTTACCACATATTTCATAATGATTGGTTGCTGTTTTTGAAAAGGCATATATGTTATTAATGATTGTGTTTTGCTGAGATGTCATTAATGACCGTATACGTCATTATTATTTTCCTCATCATCATATGTTATACCATGATTATAATTGTTGCTGTGCAATATATGCTATGTGAATATTTGTTAATTTCGGTCGGTGACCCTTGCTATTATATTGTGGACTTTGGGCTTTGCCCTCAGATATTACCCGAACCCGTCCTACCGACGGATACACTAACGACGGAAACGTCGTTAGTTTCCTCTGATCTTTACGTACGGAGTCTACGTGGACAACGCAGAGGGACGGACGGTTGGCTGAAGACGAGACTTATAGAGGATACAGTGGAGACCGTGCTACTGTAGCTTAGTGCATGATCAATCTAGACTTTTGTATAGGGTCTTGAGTTTTGGGAAATGTAATTTTATTTTGGGAATTAATGTATTACTTTTTCCGCTGTATTATTCTGCACTCTGACACTGATTGGGTGACAACTTTTGAAATTAACTAATTTTATTTTAATTCCCTTGATATTAATTTTGGAAAACTCATTTTAATTATTTAAAAAAACAAATACACCCGCGCTGTGTTTTAAACTCGGGGTACAGATGCGAATACAGTGTTAAAATCCCACTTCTGTATTCGAATACAACATGGTCATAGTCGAATACAGATGCTAAGTCAAAAGCAGAAATCCTTTCTCTGTATTCGAATACAAGGGCTTGTATTCGAATACAAGTTTGAAAACATCAGTAAAACAGAACCTTTACAGGTTGTAGTCGAATACACACATGTTGTATTCGACTACAACCTGTAAAGGTTCTGTTTTACTGAAGTTTTCAAACTTG